>JANRGV010000051.1:6906368-6936673 GCA_024734035.1 Alethe castanea
GACTTTGGTGTGTGTATCATGTCCCCTCATCTTTTTTTTTTTTTTTTTTTTTGGTGGGGGGGAAGGGTGTTTGATATGTATTCGTTCTATTTTGATTTAAATGAGAACTTATTTTGATTGAGAACAAGGACTTGGAGAATAATACAAATTCATAAATGTCTGCCACTTGTCTGAAAACTGGTCACTCTTCTAGAGAGTTATTTCTTCTATTGGTATTATTTAGGTATACAAAAGCTAAAAAGAAACCTGATTGACGCTGTGTGACAATGACATTGATAACAGAGTCTCTGTTTGGGTCTTGGAGTCACTTAGGACACGATTCTGCTTAGCAGCTCTTTTGATCTTATTAGTTGCTGTCTACATCAGACATTGATTATTTTAAGTTTTGTTTTAGTTCCTTCAATCTACCAGCACTTGGATTCCAGGGTTTCTTATCTGGTTGCTCCATTTGTTCTACTGTTAGATTCTCAGGGTAATTTGGGCTGGTGATAAACAAGTTATTTTTCCTGGTGATTAATACTAACTTAGTAACTTGTTGTCCTCTATGTAACTTTGATAACAAGTAATCTGTCTTTATCCTGATTTCATTTTTAAGAGAACCTCTATTGACATATATATAGGTAAGGTGGGAAGGAAAGATGGTAATAGAAGGCCAAGGTAGAGAAAAATTATATCAAAATTGTCTTTTATAAATGGACTACTGGAACACTTTGGGAATTGTTCAGCACTAAATTTCCTTTGAATGGAAATAGCGTCAGGGATAAAATGGGCCTTAGAAAACATAGGAAATTAAATGCTACTAGAAAAATCTAGGAAAACATCAGTGTTTAACCTTCTCAGTTCCAGAGGAGCCTGTGTTAGAGCAATACATTACACTTCTGTCTCCTGGTGAAACGTGTGAGCTGTACTCAGAGCTCTGTACAGAGCAGAAACACGTCCCTGATGCTCTGCTGGCTGTCTCCCCTCAGCTCATCACTGCTGCCACACTCCAGGAGCACACAGCACGAGTGTGGTGTGTGCTATAGGCTGTATCTCTAACTCCAGGGGGGCTGGAATCACACAGCCTGCCAGTCCACTATTTACACCACTGTTCATCTCGCCAGCGCCCCTGAAACTTGAGGGAAAAGGGAATTGTGTGTTTTAGTTACAGTTGTGGTATTTCTGCTGTGGGTTACTGGATGTTTGCTGTTTTCTGCTCCACTTGCTTGCATGGGGCACCTACCTAGGAGTGCCTGCCTCCCTCTGCAGCTGCTGCAGAGCTTGCACAGCTCTCTGAGGCATGGTCCACATTTGTTCAGTGTGAATCTTTTCATCCTAGCGAGAATTCCTCTGTGGAAAAGAGGACAAAATAAGCCTCACGTCAGCTTCAATGACATTTTAAAAATAAGCATCACAGGCAGATTTCTGTATTATATTAAATATGTATGTATGTCAAAATGAAAAGTTTATGTAAAAAAACTGTTTTTTGATCGTCTGGTATTCTCTATCTTCCTTAAAATTCACTTCACAGGGAGTGTCGGGGGAAGGGCTCTTTTTTGTGTTCTGCTTTTGAAACAGACTGTTCTTTATGTTCATCTGTTCCCACAGAACTAAAAATCAATTTCTTGATTATCACTGAACTATGGCAATTTTCAGCCTGCTAGGTTATGCAAGCAAAATATTCTGCTTGCTAACTTGATAATTTTCATTATTTTCTAAATGTAAATGCACATTCTTTCTGATCCTGCTCTCGTTTTTTCACAGAAAACTCTTAAAAAAAAGCATCTAAGTTTTGTTTGTTTTGCTTCTTCCTAAGTTTCTTGTCATGTATTTGTTGTGAACTTGAGAGATCTTGAGACTAAATTCTTGCTCAAAATGAGGAGAGTTACAAAGAGAAGGTTGTTCAGGACCTTGTCTGGCTGAGTTTTAAACCTCTGAGCACTGAGATTACAAAGTCTCTCTTGGCAGCCTGGGCCACTGCCCACCTGTCCTGCTTGGAAGAAAAGCTTTTTCTCTTGCTTGAGCCTCTCTGGTTTCAGCCCACAAGCATGAGGAGGCTGTTGTGAAGTCTGAATCTTGAATTGTCCTCTTCTCTTCCCTTTCCACTTCCTTCAGAATAAGACTTTTTTTTTTCTCTTTTTCTTCTTTGCCTCTAAATTACTTTTAAAGAACCTAATCTTTGAGATTTTCATGCGCCCACCTATGGAAGAAAGACAAGAAGTGTTCTGTGCAGGTCTACTAGACATCTTCCAAGAACATTCACATTAATATGCACATTTAGAAAAAAACCTTTAATTTCACTTTTTAAAATCGTCATAAAAACCACCATTATGTATTTTTGCTTTTTTTGGTTGTATTTTTTGCTTTCATTTCAAGCAAATTGTTTTTGCAAACTCTTCAGCTATCTCTGACTTCTGTCTTTTGTGTAAAAATCTTTATAAAAAAAATTTGAAGAGAAGGCTTATAGGAGTTATGATCAAATACAAAAGAACTCTTTAGCTTGGGGAATTGAAAGGAAAATGAGTAATATTGAGTTTGGGGTTTTTTTCATTTGTAACTGATACGGAGAAAACAGAAAGACTATAATTGGGCTTTTTAAGGAGATTTATCAGGGTGTGAATGTTAAAATTTTTCAGTAATTACAATATAACTTTCCAGATTCCTTTCAATCTTTATATCATTTGAGAAACGTTTTGGTTTAGACATTGTCCCACCCCAAGTTATTTGCAGAAAATATTTAGAGAAGGGCTGTACAAATCCATGGATTATCCACTCTCTTTGTAAGTTATATACGAAACCTCTGTGTTTACCTATTTTTAGTCTACCTAACTTGTGAAACAGAGTTCCAATATTCTGTTGTACTACTGAAGATATGAAGTGACAAATTAAATGTCTCACACTCTAACAGCACTGCATCAATATTCCATAAACAAACCAAAAAAAAAAAACAACAAAAAGCAACCAATTGACCAACCAATCTAATCACCAAAAATTACTCCATTTTCCTTTCCTAAAACTGACATTCCGCTTGTTCATGCTGATTGGCATTAATTATAATATCACTCCTTAGAAGTGTATTAATTTCTCATATCTTTATTCCTCCTGTGTTGGATTTGTCTGTGGTTTATGTCAGGCTGCCAAGTTTTCTAGTTATCTGGAACACTCTGTTTACCATTGAAGCAATAACAGAACAGGAGCTTCCTTTATGTTGTTTGAAATTCTGACTTGGTGCCAAGAGATTCGGGTCCAGGGATTTGAAATTTTTTGACCTTAACTTTTCCCTAATTAGTCATGCAACTGTTTTGTAAACAACTCGAGTTTTTTTACTCATATGAGACAGACATCTTTATTTTCTTCAAATGGTTCTACTAGTTCCTTCTCATGATGTACTGTGGCATTTTTTTGTTGGAGTATCATGAAGTTCTCTATCTGAGGAAAGCTTCTCTAGGGTACACATAATATCAGCTTTTTTCTTGATGTCATCTATCTTTCTGGAAAGCGTTTACTTTCTTTTTTGTTTTTAATCCTAGTGTAACCATCTGTCATTCACAAGAATGTGAGGTATTTAGAACTCCATCATAAGGCTTTATTACACGTTTGCTAATTATTATTCAGATTTGGTTTTATTTTTTCTTTCAAATTTAATTTAAACCATAATAACATTTACTTCAGAGAAAAATTCCTCTCTCAAGCATGAAAATATACTGCATTTATAGCAATAGATGTAATTGTTTCATGAACTATTGCAGTACTAACTCTTAATGCGGGGCTTAGGTACTTGTTTTCTGCCAAAGTTATGCCTTGTTATGTTAAATAGAAAATGAGAGTGGAAGAAAATTCAGCAGAAATTCCTAAATCATGCTGGTTTCTCTATTGAGAGAGATCCCAGAAGGGAAGAGAGAAGGCTCCACAATAAGGTGAAAGAAACAAACCAGTATGTAGCCTTCTACAGAAGGAATAGAAAATGAGAAAGACTAAAAGGAACAAAATACTCAGAACCTACAAAACAGTGTGACTGTCTCAATGACATTTAAAATAGATTTCTGAAGCCTCCCAAATAGGGAATTGAAATGTTACCTTGAATTTTAAGCAGTTCATATTTATGTTGAGGAAACTGAATGATCACAATAAAACTAGTTTAATACTGGATTTGTTCCTTAAACTGCTTGAGATAAGCCATAACACAATGCTATAATACTGTTGTGTTATTAGTTATAACCATACTGTTGTAGAGATGTTGTTCTGCCTCCCAGTTTACTAGAGGTGCTATGTTTGAGTGACAGTGAAAATAATAGAGAATTACTGTTTAAAAGAATGTTAAAATATGGCTTCTCTCTCTGTTCCTCCAAAGCTTTAGTAAAGTAGTGCTGCTCTTGTAGTTTAATACTGTGTTAAACAGCTGTTTCTGACCTTAACATTTTTAAGAGATTATGTTTTAAGCTTTCAAAGCCATAAACCAAGCCTTTTAAATATAGACATCACTTGGAAGTAGCAACCTAGACCAAGGTCTCGCTACTCTGACTTTGAAATTTATTTTTTTTTTAAGAACACCCTAATCAGTGACATAAATTTGCTGCAGACTTCCCTACAGCTCATTTGCTTTGCATCAGTGCAGAATTTGGTCAGATCCTCTGAGGATGCAAGGCATGTGCCTTTGTTGGTGTGTAGTCAGCCTTTACCAACCTCCAGGTGTGCCCAGCATTGCACATAACAAACCATGTGCTGCATAGCTCTTTGCAGCTATTGTTCTAGAAAGGAATAAGTCCCTGGATTTGAGGTTTAGAGAAATCTTGATATTAAAATCAGCAGAAATACAGAAAAATATATGATGTTCCTCAGGGATTTTGCAAGGTAGTTTTCTATTTCTCTCTTTTTTTTTCCCCCTGCTATAATTGAAACTGATTTTTTTGCTGCAAATCTGCTGTGCTTTAACTGAGATATACTTGTAAGCCTTGCTCCATAAAGTGTCAGACTATAATACTGATTCAGAAATAAATCTGCCAGTAACGTGAATGTCCATACCATACACAAGGAGACACAAGGATAATAATTTGAGTTCATCAAGTAGATTTTCAAGATTATTCATTTTCTGTCATAACAAATTTGAAAGTAGGACTGCTTGGAGTGCCATTCACATATCACCAGTCTTAGAGTCTAACTTGGCATCAGAATGTCTTCAAAGGAGGAGAGTACATGGTTCATTACTGCACCCGAATTCATCATTCCTAACACCGCACAGCTTGGGGCATGTCGGACTGCACAAATTAAACAGGTAGTCTTGATCTGTTCCAGGCTGGTACACCTGCACCAAAAGCACCTGGTGCACAGAAAAGTGGCACTGGGGATTCATTAGATGGCATTTTCCTTCTGAAGCAGCATTGATTATCTCCATGTCATGCTAATGAACTGCTGGAAGCGCTATCAGTCGGCAGGATGGGGAATGGGCAGGTAGAGGAGCTGTAAGGATGATATGAGCTGCCAGGTTTTGATCAAGTTCTTCTTAGTGAAAGGTTTACTGATGGGGATTTTTGCTTTTGGCGTTTGTTTGTCGTTTTCCTTTCTTTCCCCTCTCTCTGTAGTTCTTTACTACTGTGCTCAACTATTTTACATTTTATAAGTTATGTCACAAAAGAACCAAAGCGGCTAATACTGAAATATACTAAACAATACTGTGAAGTTTTGCCCTGCTTTAGCCACTGATTCAGATTTACTTTGCTACAGGGCATGTCAGCTATTGTATACATTTCAGATCTGCTGGGTGGGGGAACATTAGAAGGCAAGTTTTCCTTAATGTCAAACCATAATTACAGGAGCATGGTGTTCAGACAGAGTCTTCCTCCCTAAGTGATGCAGTCAAGGCTTCTGCTCACCCAAAGCCCCATGGACCCTGGGGAGGGCTGTGAATTATTGATTAGTTTGTTGTACCAAAACTTCTGGAGGTTTTATTCTTCATTGTGCCAAATGAGATTATTCTTAGTTTTGCCCAGTGAAATTTTCTAAAAGAATCAGGCCCTTTCCCTCTGCTCTATTTAGCTCCAGTAAAATTTCCAGCCTCTCCTGGTGTTCCTGACTATTACATATTAACAAGGAGTATAAAGTTGCTGTATCTTCTGCTTCTCTTCTATGTACAGACAGTGTTGTATAGTGAATACTACAGCCAAGTAGAAGTCTGAAGGTCAGACTTTATAATTAGCTCATATAAATAGCATTGGCTTATGTTAATCATAGAACCACAGAATCACAGGGTTGTTAATGTTGAAAAAGACCTTTATGATCACCAAGTGCAACCTTTTTTAAAGGAAAAGCCACCTTCACTTTGAGGATGGCATCAGATCCCTATTCCTAACAAAAACTCCCCAGAGACTCCCAAATGGTAATATATATATTTGAGCCTAGTTATATTTTAAAATCTGTGTTTTAAATTGGTGAAGTTAATATAATTCTGCTTGTTGACTTGAATGAATGACAAATTGAATTAATTTATATCAAACAAGGGGGCTTTTACATTATTTCAAAACCAGAGAATCGAATCACATTACAAAACCCCCAAAAAATCAAAATGGGAGACCTTTTGGTCAATGCTTCCTTCTGATATCAATTTAAAACCTCACTGCAGTCTTCCATTCTTTATCTTTTCTTGCCATCTTGGTTATATGAAGGATTGATGATATATGGGATTTACTGAGGTGACCAAAGGAAGAAAAATGTTTGGACCTTGAAGGGAATGGCTATTTTGGAGAAATCTGCTTTGAGCTCTCAAATGAAAGAGCATACTTTCTGAACTTTATATGTAGGGGAGAGACGTAGGGGATTATTTCTTGTATATCTGCGGTAAATGCTGTTTTGGTGTTTACTGTGTGCTGTTTTGTTTGTTCATTTCTTTGTTTTAAAGGTGATGGGAGAAAGTATAGAGAACAAGCCCAAAACATAAGATGCACATGATAATCTGGATTAAATTATTATCCAAATTGAAGAAATGTATTTGTTCTGAATAGAAACAGTTTATTTTCCTATTAACATTGTTAATACTAAACACTGAAAACCAGTTAAGACTAAAAAAAAAAATAAAAAAACAAAGCAAAGGTAAAAAACATACAACCACTCTTAAAAAGAGTACCATACAGTTTAGGGTATATTTTTTTGTTTTCATATGAATTTGAAGGGTAGATGAGCATATTAGTTAAAAATGGATGTCAAATATCTGTAAAAAGCTATTGTATACTAGAAATGAAAATTAAAAATATGGATTAATGCCTTTACATTTAAAGCACATCAAAAGAAGAGAAAGACAATTACAAATTTACCTCACCTCACATAATGAGGTTGTGATTTGTAATTTCAGACACATTTTAATACATTTTCTCTTTGGGCAGTAGGAGCATTGATTTAACAATGGAAATCAGTGTAGTCTTGACTATTTGCTCAGAATAGAACAAAAGTTTTTGAGTACATGGATAATGCAACACATGGCTCAGGCATGAGAGATTTCTGAAAAACAGAATGGTTAGGATGAAAACAGTGAAGCTGTGTACATTTTCCAGGGACCCAAACTTAATGTGTGGGAACACAAATTCAAGCATGGTATTTTCTTTTGAAGTTGCTGTATGCAATGCATGTGTACCTGAAAAAATATTCCTGACAGGAATGCTTGTTAGAAATTGCTGAGTGAGATTCTACCTCTAAAAGAACCTATTTCTGCATTCTGCTGAGTTTATTCTAAGTAGTGGATCTGTTACTTAGTTTTTTAAAAAGTGGAGGATCTTGTTTAACTTTGACTGCCTTGTTCAAAGCATTTGTTCTTGCATAGAAACACAATACAGGACTTGCCTGGATTATTTTTCCTGAATGCCTCTTGGAAACTGCAGTTTTCATTAGTGAATTTTTCATGAGGTGATTTTTTCATGAGCTCCAAGCTCATCAGTGAGAAACAGCAACATGGGAAAACATTGTTTTTCATAGATTTACCAATGTACAAAGAGAATCTGGTCAAATTTGGCCCAATGTCACTGAAATGTCAGCCCTGAAATGCCAGAGAACATCATATTGCCACTTTGTGTGTCAGTGCTGTCCTGTGATCACAGCTCCATGAGTACACTTACAGGAGAGTTGGAGATTAAGGAAGACAATTGGAAATAAAGTTATCAGCTTGTATTTGGTATTCTGAATGCTCTCTTGACTTACATAGTGGAATACCTTGAGAAATCAGCTGTGGAACTATAGAACCTTTCCAGTTGTAGAGAACAGCATCCCAACAGAGGTCCAATGGGTGGTAGTTTGAACAGTAATCACAGTCTGCTTGAAACAGGTATAAAGTAAACTATACTCATCACTCATCACACAAATAGTGAAGTTGGTTTTGAGTATTCATTCCTGGGGAAGGAGGGAATTGTTTTATGCAGAGACCAGATGTCAACATAGAATGATCTCTTCTTTGTTTTGCTTTGATGGTTTTTCTATGTCTCTTTTTCACACATATCTGCAGTGCTTACCCTTTCAGCTTTGAGTGTACCCCTATTCAGTAAGATCAGTTCTAAGAAGATCCTCAGAGCACTGAACCCACCATTTGTTATTGATGAGAACATGTTGTCAAAATATCTGTATGCAAATGTCTCTTAACTGACCTTTTCTGTTTAGGTTGGGGATTTGGAGTTATTTGTGGTTTTGCTCTTTGCCAAAAATAATTGTGAATCCTGTTGTGTTGGTGACATGAAGAGCACTGGTCAAAATGGGTCAGCCCAGTCAAGTAAGCAGAGACACTTGATCATCATCCTTGCTTGTATGCTTGTGTTCAGCTTAATTTTTGCTTAAATTTGCTTTCTTTTAATTGTTCTCTGGAAGCTGAGGTGAATTTGTTCCCGTACTAGTTGGGGGATATTTTGGGTTTTGTTTTTATAAGTTCTCTAATCATCTGCCATTAGTCTCTGCTGGAGGCGAGTTACAAAGCTCTTAAGTTTTTTTTACTTTTATTTGCAAGGTGCTACCAATCAAAAACTTGTACATCATGTATTAGACATTGCAACAAAAAGATATCACAAACACCTTTGTCATGATGTCAGTATGCCATTCCACTTTTACTGCCATTCTTTTCTCTTCTGGAGAAGAGAAGAGGAGCTTCTTTGGAGTTAGTTACAGGTCAGTTATCTATTAAACAAGTTTTAAGATATTGGTATCTGTGTGCCCTTTCTCTAAGAGAAGGATTAAAAGAGAAAGCTGCAATTTAAAACTATGACTGTCAGTACTGATATTCAAGGAACCTAAAAAGTTTTGCTTTTTAGAAAAAACAAACCCTTATGGGAAGTCTCAAGCATTTAACCAATCACTTAGGTTTTATTAATCTATTTTTTTTTTGTTTGGTTTGTTTTGTTTTGTGAGTGGTTTTTGCAGTATGAATGCCATAAAATGTACATAGGTCTTTGCTGCAGATCACCAAATTGATGTTTTAGGAGAGTTTAAAGTTAGAAATAGTGATAGCAATTTGATAATAGGGGCACTACAGTTTCTCTTGCTATACAGCAACCACAGAAGAGGCAAGGCAGATATCTACAGGAATTATTTCAGCTGTAATGATGATAAACTGTTGTACAGTTTAGTAAGTTTCAGATGGAAATTCAGGGTATTTTATACATGTCATCATACAAATTCTGTGAGGTGAATACAAATGTTAGCCACTTACCAGGATAGGTACGAAAATCTTAAATACCTTGGGAAAAAAAACCCAACTTTCATCTGCTTATTGCAAACTCTTATCACTTCGGCTAATGTGAGGTTGTTCAATAATTTATGCAGCTGACCTAATTTGTCATACAAAGATTGCATTAATAAACAAGCTCAGCTGTGTAGGGCTCCAGGCAAGGCTCCTTTAGGAGTGGATACGTTTGGAAAGAAGGCAATAGTTTTATATATCAGTCATTTTCTCCTCTTCTGGGAAGTTTCCAATTTTGGCAGTGCATGTCTATATATAAAAAAAACATCTACTTGGTCGAAACTCACCAGTTTTCCTTCTCTTTCCTTGCAATGTCTATTCTTGGTGCTCAAAAATTGCTTCTTCAGATTTCTCACAGTAGTTTTAATGAACAATGAAATTTTAAATAGGTGGGTGAGGCACTGGCCAAGTTCATTCCCAGTTAGCTCCAGATATTCACTTCAGAATAAGACTAGACACCAATTTTTCCACAAACCAGGGAGGATATTTTCAAAAAGTGACCTTAGTAAGAGTGCTTCTAAGAAAAGATTAATCTGAGAGGGTTTTATTTGTGGGCGGGTGGGGTTGGAGTGTGTATGTTTTGTTTTACTATTGTTTGGTTTTGGGAGCTTTTTCTGGGTTTTCTTTGTTTTTTTGGTTTTTTTTGTTTTGTTTTGTTTTTGTTGTTGTTATTTCTGTGGGTTTTGTGGTGGTTTTGTTTTATTTTTGTTTTTTTACAGTAATGGCCGATTGTGGGCAATTCTTAGGTTCTTACACAGCTAGAGGCAGCATTTTGCATTCTTCTGCTTTTTCTTTCTGTCAATTGTTTTGGTTCATATTTTCATCCTGAAAACATATCATAGTCCTACTTGTAAAGGACACTAAATCTCTCAATAAATCCTGAAAATAAGTCTTTCCTGGTTTCAGAAATTTATAAACCCAAGTCACTCCTTAATGTTGGATCCTTTAAAATGAAATGTTTTAACGGATTTTTAGTACATACCTAAACATATAAATTATTTTTGCATGTTGCAGAGATGTGAAATCTTATTAGGAACAAATTCTAAAGGTGTTATGCATCATAAAATGAAAAATTTAAAAAAGGAAAATTCATTGTTAATGGAAGCGTGGTCATGCTATGTGCAGTATTTCCTACTCCTTCACATCTGACACATTAAATGTGTCCATTTCAGGTATTTCTAAGAGCTCTACCACCAAAATAATAAAATGTCTAACGTTTTCCTATAACATGCCATGGAATATATGTGATTGGAGTATTATTTCACATTAAAGTTGCTATTCCAAAAGGAATATTACTTTTAGGATTTATCTTTTGAATGTTTTATTTTAAATTTTCCAGTCCTGTGTTCACATGTAATTTGCTATTCGTGTTCAGAAAGAACTTATTAGTGAAGATACAAAATAAAATTCTTTATGGTCTTCAAATTATTGGTATTTTTAGTAAATCTAAAAGGTTTTTATGAGAGTGGCATTTGTGTGCACAGCAAACAGGCCAATGCACCTGATATTCAGCACAGGTGTGTAACAAAATGCCATATTTAGCATGTTGGAATTTGGCAGAGGATTTCTATGCCAAATTTAGACCTAGAAAACTCATCCAAATTAGAGTAGCTTCAATTGTCAAGCATTAATCAAATGCCTCCATAGTGACAGGCCAGTAGAAGGTTTTAGTCCATGGAGGAAATTTAGCTATTTTTTCATGAGAGTAAAAATAAATGGTGGAGGCAAGGTAGACAAAACTTTGCATCAGAAACCTTTTCCTTGGGGAGAGGAAAATAGAAAAACCAAGCAACATTGGATCATGAAAGTTTGGCTGGCACCTATAATAGAACAACTTCATAAGTTAATCTGTAATTACAAGAAACAATTCTGGAAATTTTGCTGCCCTTGAAGGCTTCAGAAGAACAAATGAGGGTAAACCATAACACTCCCTTCACAGAGTGCAAAGTCCTTGAATGGTCATACCTTTAGCTGTCTGAATGTAATGTTCATTTCTCCAAACCTTGGATAATCACTAAAAAGAATAACGTAAAACAGCACAGAAAATCTGGAAATAAAATCAGTCTATTGTGTCTAAAAACTACTTTTGGTCTTTATGTGTGGTTTTAAGGTTGGTGTACATGCCATAACCAGTTGCTTTTTCCTGCAGATTTCATGATCCACCATTTCCATTAGCTGTCTTCTCCATGGTTCTTCTACCAACAGATATCTGGAGAAGGAAGGCCTTGCTTTGCTTTATCTCTACTGTTGCTGCTGGTCTTGGACTGCATTTTTGCAATTTTTTCTGTCTGTTCTGATTTGTTGCTAACATCAGGTCAGTTTGTACCAATGTCTGTAACTAACTGTCAGTGAATAAGAATACAAATTTTGGTATGAATGTGCTATGACCTGATTCTAGTTCACCATGTTGATGTATTTCCTCTTCATATATTTCTAGGTCTATAAAATGTAAAACTGCCTAGAAAAAAAAAAGGAAAAAAAAAAAAGGAAGTCTCATGATCTACTACCAGCTGATTAATAATCCTATCTTTAATGGGAAAATGATCCATTTTAGACCAAATGTATTATTTAATGGGGGAAAAAAAGTAAAACAGGATGGATTTGTCTGCTTGATGAAGGCAGTCTTCTCTTGGGTCAAAGATGGATTTTTTTGATAGATGATTCTGGAGTGACAAGTGTCATCTGAAGAGTTTGCATTTGAGACCGTTGTTTGATGAAAAGACCTTTTTAACAAGGAAACATTCTTTTTTTTTTGGTCAGGTTTTTCAATTTCATTTCAATGGACACTTGCACTTGTTGATTTACTGGTATTTGATTGTCTTATTCCCTCCATAAATCTCGAGTGAAGTTATAGATCTGTGTGGTGCTAAGAGCAGCTCAGCCAGCAGGAATATATAGTGTACAATAGCAAAGGAAACTGTCCTTAAATAACATGGGAACAAGTAACCAGTGGCTATTAGCTTTTGTAGCAACATGCATCTTAAGTATGCAGATGAATGTCTAAAATCATGTGACTGGAAACAAAACCGATATTTAAATTTTAAAATGTATGGACAAAGAAGTGAGGTAGCCTGCACAATGAAGATAATGTTAGGTTTGCTGTTCCTGGAGGACAGATTTGGGAGTACCTCATCATGGTTTTCTAGTACTTCAAAGGCAGATACAAAGCTGATGGAGTCTTCATGGAGAAGACAAGATGTGATGAGGACAAGTTGTACCAAAGACAGGTTTTGTCTCAACACAAGAAATAAAATTTTTGCAGTAAGAACTCATCCCCTGGACCAACCACTTCAGGGATATGGATCCTCATTGCTGGAGGTTTCCAAGCTGCAGGTGGGCAGATAATCTCATTTACATTCCTTTACCATGAGGTTGGACCAGGTAACCTTTTCAGGTTACTGTCAACCTAGACAGTTTTATGGTATATAAGAGACAGAAAAGAGCAGTTAAGAAACCTGATTCCCAAACTAGACACTTTTTGGTTGTGTGCATGTGGAGGCAGTTTTCTTAGTAAAAAAATAATATTTGGATAGAGGTAAGACAGATTATTGCTTCTTCCGATGTTTGGGATATTCATTACAATTTATTTGAGTGTAGTGAGCTAGAAAATTTGGGTTTAGAGAGGAATTGCTTCAAGCAAAAAATATCACCCCCCCAAAAAAAATCAAAACCCAAAAAACCCCCAAAAAACCACAAGCCCTTACATTTTATAAGAAAGCTCTATAAAATGGACTATCAAATATGAGAATAAGAAGGAAGTCATCACTACTAAGTTTAAGTAGGAAAAATCATGAAATGCAGTTTAGTTTTTAACTTGTTTTCCTTGTCTTTACTTCTAAACAAAAGGACAATAAGCAAAGTGGGAATTAATGTAAAAATGAATTTTATATTAGTGTACATAACTCATTATCAAACTAATTTCAGTTAGAAAGTGTTGTGAACCTGTTAAATCATATCTGTATGTAAGATAATCTGAGGTAGACTAATGTGTTTTCACTGAAAACATTAGATAACACCGTGTCTTATATGGGTAATAAAAAGTAGTAACGCTGTCAGCACAACTGATGGGCCATCTCCTTTTCTGATCAACACATGCACAGTTTTATTGCAGAGAAAAAAAAAAAAATAACAGCTAAACCAAATCATACAAAAATCTTGCCATTCTTAAAAAAAAAATAGTGTATTTTATGGCACACAAAAGTAGTAGGTATTCACTCAGATCTGTGCTTCCACATACCTCAAATGTAATATTTTTCTCACAGTCTGCCTGCACTATTATGTGATATTAACCCAATGCCCCTGGTCTATTTTCACCACTGGGCTTTCCCATCCAACTGAAACACATTGAGAGTCCATAAATTATAGAAGAAGGGCTGGTGTATGTCTTTTACACAAATTTTATTTCTGGGTCCAGCAGAGATAGCTAAGAATAAAAAAAGTTATAAAATCTTTTTATTATTTTTATTCAAGACATGGTTATGCCATCTTAAAGTTTTCTCTAAAGAAAAAAACAAAAACAATCACTTAAAGGTCATTTACTGACTGAAGCATGTATGATGGTATGTACACACTCCTTAAAGCATAATTTTTTCCTCTTAACCTGAGTTGAGTTCTAGGTAATTTTCTCTGCTGTGTAAAACTGTGTATGGTACAAGCATGCTGCAAACTTGTACATTAATCCAAAATACGTATATGCTCTCTGGGTTTGTTCTTAGTGCTAAGCCAGAATTTTAAATAATTGATTTAGCATTTACATGAAAAGTCTAGAACAAGAACCTTCAGGTTTTGGAGTCAAACACTAAAGTTAGAAAGCAGCTATAATTAAAGTCACCGTTCATTTCTCTTGTGGTGCCATTTTTGTTATTCATTGCTGTGGCCATTAATTACATAATAATTTACTGTAAACCTCTATGATATCTTAGCACTCACCACTGCACAGGGGAAAGAGCATTAACTAAATGGGGAACTACTAAATGATTCTTCATTATGCTCCTCATTAAGTAGTGGTGCTATATTTTTTTACACAATATCAAATTGCTGCACTTTATGCAGAATAATTAATTTTCTTCATGGGGTTTCTTTGGTGTTTATCATCAGGATCTGAGGGATTCACAGTGGTTTATGAAATTAGCTAAACAATAGCATGTCAGGTTAAGCAACTGCTTTGCCTTTTGTCTTACAAAAGTGAATTTAAGCACAGAGAGCTTATGGCTCAAGTAAGCCATCTTTTATTTTATGTTATAATTTGACATGCCAAATATTTCCTTTTAAGGTGTCATTGCACCATTTCCCTATTCAGGTAACCAGTAAGACAAGTTTCTTCAGATAAAGAGCACTATATGCACTGCCTGATGTAGTACACAAGAATCCATGACTGTGGGCATCAGCTGTCAGAATTTATTTGCTATGTGGCCTCAGAGGTGTTTGCTGGTCATCAGGGGAGGGTTCTCTATAAAGACTTCTAGCTCCTCATTTTGCAACTCTTCTCTTTTCTTCTTGTGTACCACTTTAGCCTTTCTGGTGCTTTCTTTCCACTGTGGACATTGCCTCTCCTTTTATTTCCTTCCACATTTATCCCATTGTTCTAGAAACTCACAGCAATCAAAAGGAGAACTGGTGAGACTGACTTCCTCCCTCTGACCCTGTAAGAAATTTTTCTTCTGGTAAATATGGCTGTGAAAGTAATTCTTGCATATGTCCACTTGTGGGACCTCTGAAGGCAAAGGCTGCTGGAACATCACTGCCCAGCTGAAAAGGGTTGTGTAGTGCCCTTGTGACTTAGAGTGAATTTGAACTCCTTTAACAGAGTCTGAGTGTCTGCAATGAGTGTGTTACTGATGCATGAAAAATCTTTGTGCTGGTTTTTGAAGTACCTACTACACAAAAACATGCCCCTGGGAAAAATTTGCTCCTTTCTTATGAAATAATAATGATCTAAAGAGAAATGAAATTCATAATGACTGTCATACTATGGGAGTACAACACAGGCACATATTGTTAGAGAATCACTGGAAGGGCAAGGTTGGAAGGGACCACAGTGGGTCATTTGGTCCAACCTCTCTCCTCAGGCAGGATCATCCCCTAGCACACTGCACTGAGTTGTGTCCAGACAGTTCTTGAAAATTTCCACTAAGGGAGAAGTTCTTCCACATGTTCAAGTGGAACTTCTTGGGCATCTGTTCCTGGTATGTCCTATTGCTCAGTGCCACTGAGCAGAGCCTTCGTCCACCCTCCTGACACCTCCCTTCAGACGCTGACAGACATTGATGAGATCCTCTCTCAGTCATCTCTTCTTGAGGCTGAACAGCCCCAGCTCCCTCAGCCTTTCCTTCTAAGAGAGATTCTCCAGTCCCTTCATCCCCTTTGGAGCACACCACTGGATCCAGGAGCTCTATGTTTCTTGCACTGAGAAGTTCAGAACTGGACACATCACTCAAGGGTCACTAGGACTGAGCAGAGGGACAGGTTCATCACCCTTGACCTGCTGTCAATCCTTTTCATGATGCTTTTTTAGCAGCTGCCTAGTGAAAATTACAAAAAAAGCAGAGAGGGAGAGTTTTCCAGCATACCCTCCCTGATTCCAGAAATGCTGTAAAAATTATGGCATGAATTTAGAAAAATGGTTATGGTTGTGGCAGCTTTTGGCAAAGTATTTTTATGAGTTTATTTAAACAGTGTGCATTTATCCCCAACCCATAACGCTTAGTTTTAAAATTTCAGTACAAATTTTGTTACAAATGCCTTGATTTAGAAAGCACCGCCATGAAAAAAGCCAGCTTGTTTGACCTGAGAAGCAATGTTTACAAAGCTAATTGGCTTGCATTATTTTATGACATGTATTTTATTCAGAGCAGGCCATTATAAAGTTTCTATTATATTTATCTGAAATTGAGTTTGCTACATATTATATATAATCAACATTTTTATTATTTTCATTCTGGGCAGCCTTCTTATTTTGGAAAATTTTTAATAAGTAAATTAGAAGGTATTTAAATGATTACTAGTAAATCTTACACTGCTGAAACTGACAGAGTTCTGTTCTAGTATTTAATGTTTCTTTTAGTTACATAAATAAATTACTGGGGGGAAAAAAACATAGCATATTCCCAGTGACCCTTGTAATCTTTGTAGCTATTGATGTTGTTTCTTCTTTTTCTCATAAAATTTATAAAATCTCATTGATTGAAACTTGTTTCATAAAAACAAAGATGTAGAATATATTTTGCTGTAACAGGTTTCAACTTTCCTCTAATTTTATGAATGTGCTGCTAAACCAAACAAATCCATTTCTGGGTTTCTTCCGGATGGCTGAATAAACTCAGGTGAACACTTAGGTGTCAAAACATAAAAAGAGACAGAGATATAACTGTTGTGAGTAAGCTGGTGATATTTTATGATCTTTCATCACTGTTTTCTTTCCTTAAAGCTTGATTTTTTTGAAATAAGGAGTCTTAATGGGCAATCTGCTTCTTTAGCCACTATTACATCCTACATCCAGAATGACAGACCAGCAAAATTTTTACTGGTTGCTTTGTCTCACAGTGGTGTAATGCTACTGATGCTCAAGTTTCAGGAGTCCAGCCACGTCTTGCCCACCTCATTTTGGCTTCCCTGCCCTGTAGCCCACAGTGTCTTCTGCAAAAATCCTTGTCTTCCTTCTTATAGCTTGATTTCATAGCTTCTAGTATACTTGCATCCTTTGTTACTAAAAGGCTTCTGTACACAATGTTCTCTTCTAATGATGCTCTTAAGTAGATTTTTTTTTCCTTTTTCATTTCCCCACCTTCCCAGGATGGTGGCTGTGTGATTGCCTGTTATTTACAGCTCGCATGCACCAAATACCAGCAGCAAGGGCAAGCCTCATTTTCCCGTTCCTTGCTGTACACTAGTGAGCAAGTAAATGTGCTTAATTGTGTTTTTATCTGAGCTAATAAAGCTGTGCCAGGTTGTTAGACATGGAAGACTGCTTAAAGCCAACTCTGTCCCCACCAAGGGCCTCTGCAGACCCTGTTGCCTGGATACACCAAGGCCAGGGTACCTCAGCGGGCACCAGCAGGGGCTGAACGCTTGCAGGGGAGCTCTCATGATCTGTAATTGCTCAGAGAAGTTGGTGATACTCTGAGTTTTCTTTATCATCAGTGCCTTAGGAAACAAGGAGAAAGGTGTCTTTTCTTTTTTTTTTTTTTTTCTATTTGTTCTTTGGGTTTTTTTAAAGTTGCTTCTCTTTCCTTTCTCCCTTATTCTTTTGTATCCATACTGCGTTTGTCACAGTTCTGGCATTTTATGAATGCTCTTTCAGGATTGATTAATTTATTTCTTTTGTCTGCTAATGTATGCAGTGTATTAATTTAACATGCATCCTATTAAAATCCCTTAAACCAAAATTCTTTAACTGTATCTTTGAACTTTATTTGATATGCCAAATACATTTTCAAAAATATGAATCTGAATGAATTCTTCCCGCTTGACCAAGTATGATTTCCTGCTGAAATTTGAATACTGTATACTGGAGCTATCCACAGATTCTTTTGACAGATTGAGTACATTTCCAGCTGGTGTGCAATCACCATTCTTTTATAAATCTGTTTTTATAATAGAGATAATTAAGAATTATTTTCTAGGACTGAATAGTCAGTACACCAAAACTGAAAATGGTCAAGGAAGTAGCTGGCCACAAAGGGCTGAGCTAGAATTTATTTCAGGACCATGATTTGTAATAGACCATGATTATACCCTACATTTAAATGAAATGGTGGTTTGCTAATTGTTGCACAGGGGTACAAACTAGTTTACCTTTGTATGTTCTCTGAGAAAGAGGGCAGAGGTAATAGTATTATGTTTCAGTAGATTCTCGATCAGATCAGGCTCACTGCCTTTACTAATTTCAACAGCAAAACCTCTTTATATATACACTGCTATACATGCAAAAGCATGTAAAATAGCTAAGATTATTAGTCAGAGCTTCAGAAAATGAAATCCATTACTACAGGCTCAATCCATATGCAAGATGAGTGACTGAACTTTGTTTCTCTCATGTTGTCCCAGTATTTATGCCAAACATCATATTTATCCAGAATCACAGTTATTAGTTATATAGCTATAATTAGGCATTGTATTTAATTGCACACCATTATTTCTGTGTACTTACCTAATTAAAGTAGTTAGCTTGTATGCATAAAGCCCTAATGAGAAATTATTATACTGTGGGATGGCTGTCTGCTCTTGTCTGAAGTCACTGCCATTGTTGGGTTCCAGCAGCAAGCCTCATGCACAATAACTTATATCCTTGTTGTTGAGGAGGAGACTTCACTAATCTAAAATGCTTTACTTTAGTCCTAGGTCATTCTGGGGTTGTGGCAGGAAGAGGAAAATGACTGCAAAACATCTGATTTTTAGCCTTGATAGTTTAATTTTTTAATCCAGGAACTATTAATTTAACAGGTGGACCTCTGCCCTTGGGTTTAGTATATTCCCAGTGACCCTTGTGATCTTTGTAGTTATTGAGGTTGTTTCTTCTGATTTTCATAAAATTTACAAAATCTCATGGATGGATACTTGCTTTCTAGATATGCAGTTTTAGGATTATCCACCTGATATAGGTTTGGATGCATTGTAACATATCATGTTGTTTCTCTTCTCAGATTAGACAAACATACAGACAATGCTGATTGTAATCTCTTGATCAAACTGTTGCTGCTGCTGTTGCAGTATTCAAACATCCAAATAAACCCATGGAAAAGCCAGTAAAAATTCAGTCATGCAAAACCAAACATGATCGATATGTAACTCAGCTGAAGCAAGCACATGGAAAGAAAAAGTAATGTTTTTTGGCCCTTTTTGGTGCTGCTAATTTAGCTCTGGTGTCAAAGAAATATCTTGGTAATTTGTAAATCCACTTCTAAATGCTTAGCTAACAAATATATGTATTAGCAATATGTATATCCCATTTCCTGGAAAAGGCATTGAATTGCCACAGGACTACTTTGCTAGTGTTGCAAAAGAAATATATCTGACAATTTTATTGGGAAATGGCTTATAAATTGATCTAATATACACACACTATTGATCTTCAAGACACCTTAATGGGATTAAACAGAAAATGCATTTATTACTTGTAAGACTGAAAATTTTCACAGAGAGAGGAGGACCAGACTTGTTTTAAAAGAAGGTCTCAATCTGGCTTGAGGGAAAGTGATAATTAAGAGTTTAGAGGGCAAGAGATGAGCATAAAAGCTTTGGGTGATCAGGTTTTGGAATAGTTTTATTTATTGTCTCCTCTGCACAGTTAGAAAATTAGTAGTAGCCAACACAGAGGGCAAAGTTTAAAAAGTGTTTGAGGCAGTAATGTTCACTAAGTGCACTCATATTTTCTCTTACTAAATTAGACTTGTATGCTCTGCCAATATATGTCCACAGTTATGGCAGTTTCTCCAGTAGGATCACAAATGGAATTGATGGGTTGCTCTTGCCTACAAAAATGTGTCTTCCAGCCTGAAATGTGGGAAAGTGTGAGGGGAGCAGGAAGGGAAAAAAAATTACCATGGGATAGGAAGGATATTGTCTTCAGCGTGGGGTTTCCAGAAATGTTTTGTCTACTGTTAATACTCAAGATCTGCTACAGTTTAAACAGCTATTAAAGTGGTAAGTCTTAATAATGTGAACAACCTAAGAAGACTCATTTTGAACCAAACAGTGTTTTTAGCATAATATATAAAAAAATGTATTACAGAGTCACTATTCAGATATTTTGGTCTTTTCTGAGTTAACCTGGTGAAAGTTATTCTGCTCATTTTCTGTGAAGTCTCAAACATTGAAATTACTTGAACAAGAATGTTTTATTTTGCTGATGGCTGTGTATACAGAATAACATAATCTGTAGATTACATTATCACCCAGTCTCTTTTCCCTTTTTCTAAATCAGTACAATATTCTACTCTATGTCTGTAAGTACTTGTGTTTACGAAGTGTCTTGTTTTCCCAGAAGTTCATGTGAGTACAGGAGTGGTGACCTGAACCTAGTGCATGAGTGAGTTCTACTGATAAAGCCCAAAGTATTCTTGAACTCTGAAGCACTTTGCAACCAAAACTATCATGAGATTTTTCTCCTGACACTCAGTTCCATTTTTTAATCATCTTGGCCTTGGGCTTTTCAGATTAAGCATGTCTGGTGAATGGTACAAACCCTCATTTTGTCCTTTCCCCAGGAAGGAAAGAATTTATTGATTATGGTTTCTTTTTATATGTGAGCACATTTTCATTGTCATGCTTGGTGTGTGTTGTAGTGCTTCCAATCCACCAGTGACATTTTCTCCCATTAATAAGTAAATATTAATGATTGGATGGTTTTAATTAGGGCAAACGGTGTTTATTTCTCTTTTCAGAGCTGTGAGTAGAAGGTATATGTTGAAATTACATTAATTATGTATTGCACATAGACATGGAATGTTTTGTATAATCAATTAAGGCATGGGAAAAATTATGTCGTTTATGATTACATCTGAGGTGGAAGATATGTGTAAATAATGAATGTTATAGGAACGTTGTCAGTGATTTGCTCTGTTTCTGAATATTAACACTCTGAAGATTAATTTTCAGATATTTACTACTCCTTTAAAGGATATAAGAGCAAATGCTTCCAAAATATCAAACATAAGAAACAAAACTGCAAACAAATCTTTGCACTGAAATATTGAGAAATGTATAAATTTATGTGCAATCCTTATCTGATAATCTATAGTGTTTCACAGTACAAATAGCTTACTTAGAGAGCAAAATCAAATAACATTTCAATCCTTTATTAAAAACAAAATCCCTACCATATCATCGAGTCTGCCAGATTCATATAAAAGCTCCCACATTTCAGCAGATTCTGTGTTAAAATTGAATTGGCAAAATGGAGCCCTGAATAAATTAATCTGCCTAACCTTGTCTCTGCCTTAGCAGTGTGCATGATCTACGACTGGTGTGTTAAAAAGAAAAAGATCACATTGTCATCTAAATAGTCAGGCTCTGATCCTGAAAAGACCTATGACTACGCTTAATTTTAGCAACATGAGGGTCCCAATGGCCCTTTAGTTGCCTAATGAAGTGCTCAAAAATAAGCAAGCATGCGTAATAATCTTTGTTAGGAACTGGGCGTGAGGAAGTCATAAAAAAGGCAGTCGTGTCCAAGAGAGTTAAGCATCTTTTCAAATTGCTATAGCAGAAAGGGTAAATTTAGCAGAAAACAAATTACAACCATGATTAGGGAATGGCTGCAGACTTAATTAGCTGGTTTTTAAAGTGTATATATATCAGAAAACAATTTCAATGTCATATTACAAAAGAAAATATGAATATAGGATGAAGTTAGCTAGAGAATGTGCCCTTTTAGAGTGTTTTTTAGGGTTTTAAATAAAAGAGGGGCGTGTTCCATAAATTTTAGGCATTTCTACAAAGAACATTTGTATAACAAAAAATGTTACAAACTACTTGGAAAATTTATACTGGATGCATGATTAATTTTATGGTGATTTGTAAGTAAATCTGTTAATTATTCCATGTAGAAATTATTCTAAAAATGCCATGTTTATGAAACTCTAGCATGTGTATCAGTTTATCCTTTGTCCTGTATGATTTTCTTAATGAGTGAATAGACCCTTTGCACTTCCTATGTGGATGAAGTTAAAATCTTGTGAATAGACTACAATGGAAAGCATAAATTTCTGATCAAGGTGATTTATTTGCAATTGTACTTAACAGTGGAAGATTTATATAAGCTATAGAAAGGGTGAGAACAGTACCTTTATTGCTTTGAAAATGGCTCCTTTGTGACCTCCTCTGCCATGTTTGTGTTTATACACAGAATTTTCACGCCCCAGCTGTGGTGGTGGCAGTGAGCCTGTGGGCAGCCAGTGTGTAACTGTTGCCTGGGCAGGAAACTGCACAGCCTGCCCTTTCCTCATGTATGGATGGATGCAAATGTTCTTGGCAAAAGGGATGGAAATAAACCTTTCTGTTGTGGCCCTGCTGAGTGCTGAAGCAAGTGGTCAAGACCCTCAAGTGTCCTCCTGAACGTTTTCTTGTATTTCTCTCTCTGCTCAAAACAACCCAAAACCAACAAACTTGTTATGCTGTAAGCCTGTTGCAGATTAAGGGGCAGATGTAAATAGTGCAGATACTGGTTTGATTTGTGGGTACCTGTTAGCAGATGAACACTGTCCAAGTTGAGCAGGGACAAAACCAAAGGATGAGGTTATCCCCTTTGCACTCTGGGAGGGCAGAATCCTGAGCCTGCTTAAGAATCAACCATCTGTCTGGAAATGCCACCTTCTGGGAGAACCCTGTTCGTAGATGTTTTTAATTCTACTAGCTAATTAAGTGGCCAAACCCAAACTTCCTAAATTGGAATATTTTTCAGCACTTAAATACCACGATGCCACATACCAGCTATGCCACAGACAATCATTAGAACTAATCTGAGATGTAATTTTTAGAAAAAAAAACAAACTTCTGTTATATGTAGAAGAGAGGATATTATAGTAACTTGAATTAAAGGAGAAAGTATTTTAAATATAAATTCATGTAGTACAGGCTGAAAATCATTCAAACCACTAGGCTGTGTTTATTTGTGTTTAGCATGCAATAACTATAGGGAAAAGGTGGGTCAGAGAGGGAAGGAGAAAGAGAGGGAGGGAGAGGTTCCAGGTATTCACAGGATGTGTATGAGCAGCTTTTTCCTTTCCCACTGCTTGCCAAAGTGGGAATATTTGTCCAGATGTGCTAACCAGGATGCACTAACCAAACTTCTGCTCTGCCAGGCCTGGAATTAGTGCCTTCCTGTCACAAATGCCTCCCTTTCGTGCTCATCTCAAGTTCCACTGTGGCTTATCTTATGGCAAGTTCCTTCTGTGGCCTTGGCAGTGTTTGAGAGAGGCAACTCTGCTTTTTAAACCATTTTTATACCTTAACTTGAATTTTCCTTTAGTTTTGTCCAAGTTTTGAATTCCTTAAGACCTTCTCCCATGAAAAAGGGTAGAACAATTGAACCATTGTTCTATAGCAAATTTAAGAGATGTCTTCTATTCAGAGCCAAACCAAACTGATGGTTATTTAAAGCAGCATCAAAATACACAGCGCTTCATTTACTGTTCTAATTCAGAATTGTTTTCAGTGCTGAATCTGCCTGATGAATAGAGGCAGGCAACTGTTTCTACCCTCACAAAATTCTTACAGTATAAATGTAAATCAAGTTCAGCCTACATATGCATCACTTAATAATGGCAGTCATACAGTCAATAATTTTATTTCTGTATGCATTTACCTATTTTAGTTTTCTTTAAGTTTGTTCTCGTGTTCTTGTCTTCTACTTTGTAATTATCTATTCTGTGCAGATGCTCTGCAAGTCATGAACATGTTTTCCATCTGCATAGGCCTTCATTTCCAAGAGCAAACTACTCCCAAGACTAGTTCTGATCAATTGATGGATTGATAATAGGTTTGCTGATCTGTGCCTTCTAAAACGTGTGTTGCCAGGGTTCTTTTTGCAGTAGCTGTTTTTCTCTAATAAAGGGAAAGGTTATAGTGTAGACCATACACAAATATTGCTCTATTTTTCGCTGGCATTCTTGCTATTGCTGCAGCTGTTCACCTTCCTGCTTGAACTTTAAAACAGCCTTAATAGTACAAATAAATCAGCCTTCATCACACTGGAGTCACTAACTTAGGAAAAGGAGTGATAGTGACTTATTTGGATGACTTTTCTTATCACAAATGTCAGGTGATAGGACTCTTAAGAAGGTGGCACTGGAGAGTTATAGGAATTTAGCTAATATTGTGTAATTATTATACCTGTAAGTTGGGAGTGGCTGCAATGTTTTGTGGGGCTCCATTCTCATCCCTTTTGACTCCAATCACAGCAGTGTCCTAGCCTGGAGTGTGTACCACAATGGAGATAGTGTTGCTATTAATTCAAAGTTCACAGAACTTAATAACAGGAGTCTCCTAATCAGAGTTGACTGTAACAGCTAATTCTGGAAAGGAAAATGCTGCAAAGTAAGAAACATGACCCTTTCTTTTGCTAACTACAAAACAATAGAGGGAAACTGTGCTGCAATTTCTTAACACTGTTTTACTGGGGTGGGGAGAACATACACACAGAAACACGAGAATTTTTAGTGAGGTTAAAGACAAAATTTGTCTGCATACATATTAATCATTTGATTCTTTCTAAAAACAGAATAAAAATATTTCTAAGCAGGAGGATTTTGCAAATTACTTTCACATATGGAATTTTTCAGACAGCCTCTGATTAATTCTTTTGGCACCTGGGTTTTTGTATGTTTTTGTGCCCTTTTTATGTTTTTATTTGTTTACCTTAACACTCTATATTTATTTTTTCCTTAGCATTTTGTGTATTTGTATCACATTTATGTCTAATGACTAAAGCTAAGGAGCCAAAAAGGAAAGAACTGCTATGGCTCTCTAGTGAGTTCTACAAAATATTTACTTGTAAATATTTTTTTGGTATTAGAGTGATCTCTTTTGTCATTATGAAAACTTCTATGAACTTCACATTTTAGTGCAATGTTTCTATCTTGAGTAATTACTTCAGATAGCTGCTTTTTTGGTTTTGTTTTTTTCCTCCTCTTTTTGCTACAGTCAGCAGACACTTTAAATTTTCATATAGCATGTTAACTGCTTGGGCTGATTAGTGTGAAATTTGGCTGCATTCATGAATAAGATGAAAAAGGAATACAAAGTGAGTTTTATTTCCTATATTGAGGCTATAATCCTTTCCTACTGTATATGCTGTGATGCTCTTTCACTTGAAAGAAATCGATAACCATTGGAATATGAATTTAACAGAGGACAATTCCATTTAATGACAATCTTGAGTTAATGTTTTTATTTTTGATAAAAAGCAAGAACAGTTGGTAGATATAGACTTGATATATGATCCTTTGAATCAAAATCTAGGTTTCTGTGTGTCCATTGAAAATTAGGACACTGGTCTGAAATGTAGGAAGTAAAGATCTGAGTCATGCTGAACTGATCCAAAATAGTGGGGTGGCTGCAGATTCCTCTGAATTATTCATAGAAACTAGGTTTGAACCTCTTGCAGGCAAAGCCAGTCCTTTAACCCATTGGTTAGACAAGTCTGTCTTTTCTTCTGATTCTCAGACGTTGTGATAGAGCACATGGGTCTTAGTAAATGCCGAAAGTTGGAATATTTTGGACCAGGTAGAATGGCTGGTTTCAAAACAGCACAAGTAGATGTTTTCACAGGATTCACAGTGCTTAAATGACCCTTATGTGAGGACACCTCCTGAGCTTACAGCAACCATTTGAGCTGATTAATAGAGGGAAACACACAACTTTACAGAACTGGCTCAAGTGCAGGTCAACCTGCAATTTGTGTCCCAAAGAATAGACATATGGATTAGCATTGTAGTTTTCTTTAATAGATACCCAAATCAGAGGACAGATTTGTTAGTTGTTAGACTGAGATTCTGTGTCACAGGCTTAATAAATTTTTATACAGCCTCCTTCATTGTTAAAGTTACCTAAGGGATGCTGCACAAATAAAATATCTATAATGGACTGGGTTGCAATTCATGTGGTATCTGCTGCACAAAACCTGGCAGTCCTTGTAAAACATCTGCTAGTTTGGTGTTAACTGAAGAACCCATTGATAAGTTAGATGGCTTTAATTTGAGGGATAAGCTAAGGAGTACACTGATTGGCGAGGAGCTGTGTAAGGCCAGTCAGGAAAAAGAAACTTTTCATTCCAGAAAACTAACAAAGGAGAAATTTTATTGTCCTGTCTTTTAATGAATGAAGTGGTCTTAGAGTAATACCTCTGTTTTTATTTTCATGATATCTGTGCAGTCAGACCGTGTTTGTTTAAAAGGCCCACATCCCATATTAATGATTAATATTTATACACATGTGCACCATTCACTGCAGGAAGCAGTGCAATTCAGCAACTTCCATTTAATTAAATACTGAAGTCCTTCCTAGAGGTGCTGTAAATAATTTCATGCTTGGTGTTGCACCAATATGGACTGTTTAGTTAGCAGTGCTGCTGATCTGTTTTTATTTAAGAGCTTTCATTCACAAAAGATGGATGTCAAGGGACAAAACCTCAAAGATCACAGAGATGTTCAGAAAGGGACAGCTTCTGGTAGCCATTCAGTGGGTACCAGGGAGAAGACAGCTCATTTTCCATTGGATTGGGATCAGAAACTCAGTATTTGCTTTGCATCCAGGTGCTGATGGGTCCCAAAGCAGCATGGTAGCCAGCACAATTAACCTGTGGATAATAAGGGAGGGGAAGCAGCGAAGAACACAGAATAACTATTAATTCTGCTGCAATATGCAGCACTTCAAACATGCATCTGAGTTCTTCATTGTGGGAAGGAGAGAAATCAGTGGTTCAGTTAATGTTAAAAATTAGTCATGAGCAAGTTTTAAAGGAAAAAATCTATTTACCAGTGTTACCAGCAACATAGGCCACTACAAAATGAAAAGAGGAGTCATAACAGAGAGTCAAGTCTTTCTTAATATAGCAAAAGTAATACTTTTGCCTGTGAATTTGTGTGTGAACACTTTCCAGTCTGAGAATTGCTCAGTGAAGAAACCTGCAGGTAATTTTCAAACGTTGAAGACAGCAGAATTTTAAGACCTTTCCCTAGCTGAAGGCCTTGACCAGATGTTGTCTATTCCATAATGTGTCCATTTCCTGTCATCCTTCATCTTCCTCCCCAATTATAGCAGTACTGGGTTAATCAATTAGGACTAAACCCCCAAAATGTGCATTCAATAATAAATTTCAGATTATTCACTCAGCTTTAATAAAAATTCAACCATCTCATGTAAGCTTCTGCTTATAGATAAATGGCTCTCAGTGTGAATAAGCAATGTATGACTGTGAACCAGACGGTCAGCAAATTCAAATGCTAGGGAGATGACCCTTTTGTAATGATTCCACCTATACTGAAAAACAAATTGATTTATGAAGAGGAATAAATTGGCTTAACAGTGGACATGACACGAACAGCAAACTGGCATTACTTTCCATTATTGGTTTGAAACTACTGATGCAATTAAATATCACTTACTTTTCCATCCCCTGCCAGAAAACACTGTGTAAGAAATAGAAATAAATATAATCATAGACTGGCAGATGAGCTGAAAGTTCTTTCCTCATTATGCTCTCAGCATTATTTGGACCACAATGCATGTTTGCCATTTAACCACAGGTCAATTTCATATGCCTGCTGATTAATGCTAGATACTTATATACACACACACACACACAACTCATCCACATCACGTCATTTATTCATGAAATAAATTTATTCATTTTACATAAAATGTAAAATGAGCTTTAGTTTTAGAAAGACCTTATTGTATGAAATCTATATAACCTCGTCCACCTAACAGAAACCAGTGATTTATTTTTCTCTTAGATGAGAATCTGCTTTGTACCATTTATCAGTTCCAAGAACAAATAACTAAATTGGAATAATTTTTCCCACAGAGACATCTAGAGTGCTCAAAATAGCAGGAGCAGTTGGCTAATAAAGCAACTACTGCTATGCTCTATCCCAGTGTTTTAATTTCAACCCACTGAAGACAATTTTATTTTCAGAGAGCATGTTATATGGCAAGCACTTTCCTCATTACCCATGTGATTTTAATATGGCAGAATACTCCAACACTCATATAGTCAGTCAACTCCTGACTAAATTGATCCTTAAAGGAAAGCTGTCATGGTATGTATCAGAAATTGAGTCATTTAAACTTTGCATAACTACAGAAAAGGAGAATCAGTATTTCTTCCCTCTTAACAATTGCAGGTTTGCTTACTTAAGCTGTTTTTTAAAATTTATTTATAAGTTAAACATACTAACCTAAACTTTTTTTAACCTCTTCTTTTCTCGATTACTTCAGTGTATTCTTCATGATTGGGAATCACTTTCTGCTCTGGTACATACACACACATAAAATTTGATCTTCCATTTACATCATTGGAATAAAAATTACTTAGACTTCTCTCTTTCATATGAAAATTATTCATTCCTTTATAGGATTGAGGTGGAGAGGGAATTTTAATTTTTTTCCCCTCCAACACCTCTGGAAGGGAACAGCAGATCTCTGTATAGTGGTGCCTCGGCCCTAAATTGCCTTTAATTTAAACTCATGCAGAAGAACAAGGAGTCACTGAACTGATGCCTAGGGATTTGCTGCAGGTGAAGCCTGTGCAGGATGGAATTTGATTCTCAGCCCTGGATTACAGCACTGAGGTACTGCAGCAGCAAGGAAGGGCAGGAGGCAGAGGAGGGGCCTCTGGGGACCAGTGGGTAGGGGGTTGTGTGTGTATTTTTGGGACCCTCGGGGCACAAAAGAAAAGGTGTCACATGTTAGTGACTCCACTCTGTCCTGCTGTACAGCACTCCATGTATATCACCCGAGAATTCTCAGATTTTAGGAGTGTTGGAGTAATTCTTTCACTATATGGAAATGTCAGTAGGGACAAACAGCTCTCATGCAGCAAGTTTTAAGTATTTACTGACCCTTCAAGGGAAGCGCTTTCACTGAATGTGTTCTTAATTTCTTAAATCTATGTAATATATCTTGCTCAGAATACATAAAGTGTCTCCAGACTTCCAATATATGTCATATGATACAATTTCTTATTAACTGAACAGTGAAGATATATGCTCATATTTTTACCTACATAGCTTTACATATTTACCCCGACCTTTATCAAAGAGATCTTTAAACTTCACACCATTTGAAGTACCTTGAGACTGTTATTGAAATATTCGTATTTATGTGTTGTGGCCACAAGTGCACTCCTGCTTTTAATGTGATCACAGGTTATCAAACCAAGGTGCCAGTCTTTTCCCCCGTTTGTTTTGTTTTGTTTTGTTTTGTTTTGTTTTGTTTTCTTTCTTCTATTTTAGCTCTTTACCTGTCTGTGGGTTACTTCTTCACCTTTTACTTAAGAAAAACAAAAAAGGGGGAGATAATTCCAGAACAGAGATAATTCTTTTCTTCACTTAATCCCTGTCTTAACATTTTCTATATTTTGTTAGATAAAACATGTTAATGTACAAGAACAGTCATATTAGACTTCGTCTGGGAAAATGGGCAAATGTGAACAGCTTTATAAAACATTTACTACCAGGATGTTCAGGGTCTTGAGCATTTTCTTAAGGTTCTAACATGCCTGTCCTAACAAAGTGAAAGTAGAGTCTACAGCTGAGGTGCAAGGAAAAGGTTCTTGAGCTAAAGATAAATATCTGCAGCTGGGTAGGAGATAAAATTAGCAATTAGCTGTCAAATCCAAAAACCATTATATACATCAGCATTTCTCTTAAAGAATACAAAGCAAAAAATCTTAACTGAATTTATTTTTGTTTATGTTATTTCTCTAATGAATGTATGAATGACATACTCATGCAAAGATACAGCTCTGATGACTGAAGATTTTCCTTCTAGTCAAATGCTAGTTCACTTAACATATTTTCAGGATTACAATTTTTAGAAAATATTTTTCCTTTTCTTAGCCTTAATTCTATAGGTATAAAGACTAAGATACCTATTGCACTTTAGAGAAGATTTCCTTAGGAAA
>JANRGV010000051.1:6958028-7008393 GCA_024734035.1 Alethe castanea
ACAAGGAGTAAATTAATATTTCACTGATTCAGACTAAGCCATTTGTTGGTCTGTTATAGCATTAGAAATCTTGAAATCAAGTATTTCTAGAGAACTACTTCAGGTGTTCCAGGTAGTCTCAACTTCCTAACTGAAGTGCCATTATTGCACTACATCCAAGCCTAGCAGCCCATGTATATTGGAACTGGTGGGTATCTTGTTTAATGAAATGTGATACTCTCACCTGCCAGTGTTCTTCAGTTAAAGATCATTAAAAAAAAAAAACCAAAACAAAACAACAGATCTTGAAGGGACCTTGTTTTTCAGGGTTCTTTTAATGCTGTTTTGGAACACTGCCTCAAAGAAGAAATGTACTTGAAATATTTTTCTTTTATCGACCCTGTCTTTAATGATGTGAAGTACTTGACAGAGAACAGTGTTGAGGGAGACAATTTGGTTAAGGAAAATGACATAAATGAGGTATTCCTGCTGTTGCCACTTTGTCAGTACTCTGAATTACCAAGTATGGATGCAGTGCTTTCTGTGTAATACCTCCTGTAGTGCTCCACAGCCCTGTTGTGAGGAATTTAAATAAACTGTTTCTAAAGAGTTCTTTTTATAGAAATTAAAATAAAAGCTTATCATGACCCTTTCTTCCATTTGCTAGTAAATCTCGATGAACCATTTGCTAGAAGCAATATCACTAACTAGCCTGTCCAAATAAAGACACTACAAGGACAAAGACTAATTCTTTGCTGGTGTTCTCCACATCATTGTCCATGTACTCCACAGGCAGAAGGACATTTTTAATTCTGGAAGTGACGTCTAACTTGGCACTTTGGAGAATGACGCCGGTTCCCTGTAGAGTGAAACTGAATGTGTGTGTGTGTGTGTATAGACAGTTTTTTGCCTGGAAAAGTTTTATTTTCTGCTGACTGAAGAACTTCCAGACTGAGTTTAATACTTTGTCTTCATTATATCCTTAAATTTCTTAACTCAGAGATGAAGATATGGCCATAGCCCTGCCTGTCCTAACTGGCATTGCTGCCATAATTTTATTTGTAGCAGACACCTCTCTCTTTTCCCTACCTCTCTCTGTAATTTTCCTAACAATGTGCACTGCATCCTGGGTGGCTATATGTGTTCAATAATGTATTCAGTCTATTCACTGTGTCTTATTAAATTTTAAAGCCACTCTGTTGTAAAGTATTTTGTGTATGTGTAGCTTTGGTCTGCTGTCAGTCCACAAGTAGAAAAAGCAATCAAATCTTATCCTGCAGCTCTTGTTCATGCTGTATAATAGCGCTGGTGAGCAGCAAGCCAAATGGATGCATTTGTTTCAGATAGAAGGTAAATGAAAGACCTACTTAGATCGAGCAAACCAAGTTTCTTTCAGTAGAATCCAGGTAACTATTTCCCCTCTTTGTTCCTTTCTTTAAGATTTCTAAGAATAAAACCAAGCCTCCTTCCAAAAAAACAGAACCTGACTTACAATGATTTGGAATCAGCAAGAAATATATCCATTTCCTTTGTCATCCTGGTCACTGTCATACAGTTGTAATAGCAGCAGAAATTAGGGCAATGTTATTCTGATTATTTTGGCTTCTGGTAAATGCTGAATTACAGCACAAAGGAGTTTGGTAACATAACTCACCTCACCGAAGAAATCAAAAATTATGTGAGGGAATTAATATTTTAACAGTTTAACAGTCCAACCATTAGTCCAATAACAATGATGCATTATTTAATATGACAGCCCAAATTAATACAGAAAGGTATCAATGATCTTAATGGGAATTTAAAATTGCTATACAAGAAAATAAATAGTCACCCTTTACTTTGGTGTGATATCCGTCTTTCCAATGTCCCACTGGGTCCTAAGGTTAAACCTTGGTATTTTCCTGGTTTAACCTTTCTTCATAACTATTCCAAGACAGAGAGCTGTTTTGGTATCTCTGTCTAAGATTGCAAGCATTGCATGGCTGAATATCATGTCATCTTCTTCCAGAACATTTCAGTTATTGGATATTTCTGTGGATTTGCATCCTTCCTCTAGGTCCAGCTCCCCCTTCTATATTAAGGTATTCTATGTACTGGCTTTGGGGGCTTTTAGAAGCTCAGTACATTGATGCAGGAGATTCCTTTTCAGCCTTTCTAAGGGTGTTGATATAATCAAAGCTTGTAGATACAAGCTTTTACTCTCTTTCTTTGTTCCAGAAATTGAGATGTTTAGCTTCAAAATCGTGAGAACGGCTGTTTGCCTTCCATGAGGTCTCAACCGCTTTATGGAAGGGCATAATTTAAACTAACAATGTATTAATTAGCTAATTTAATTTTTTATAATTGCAGTCCTGTGCCTAAAAGATCAAGGAACTTGGCTGCAATCAATTTAATGCATTCTTAAATAGAGAGCTATTTTCAATTCCTATTCTTCCACTATATGGATCACAGCCAATGTGCTACACAAAATCCATTCTTTTAAGGATTGCTAATGACACAAACTAAGTGATCCTGAAAGTCAAAATCGTTGGTGTGGTTTTCATTGATTTCGGCAAAACATTCAATGTGAAATCTCATTTGCTTTTTATTCAATTGTGGAAAATATCTCGTTCTGGGTTTTTCAGATTAAGCTGAAAAATATGTAACAATTTATCTGTTGAAACACAAAGAAGAAAAATAATTGAGTGATGGAAAACTATAAATTCTTGTCTTTGGAATCTCTATTCTTTATAAACTGATCAAAGGTTTTTGTATACTATACAAAAAATTGTTTCAGGAGGACTTAGTTTCTAGCCACATCTTTAAAATAGTTCAGAGTAATAATCAATTCTTTTTTTTTTTCTGTAGGGAAGGACCTATTCTTATTCAGAGAGCTCTCTGAAGTCCATGGAGTTTTTATTTATCAGATACAATTCCAGTGACTGACACCTTGGAGTTAAGTAGCATCTCCTAGAGAGTGGTAGAATCCCTAAAAAGGAGATGAATTCTGCTGATATTTGATGGATAAAAAGGGATGATGGACAGAGGAGACCAGCAAGCAATCTTGAAATATTTATGCTTGCATATTTTTATCATGCTTTGGTGCATTTCTGTTTATAGTTACAGAAATTCCTCAGCCATAAAATGCAGGACCCATACAACAATTACTTTGTGTCAGCTAATTTTTCTGGATTTGTTCAGTGTGCTAATAATTTGGAAGCACAAATGCCATGGAATGAAATAAGAGTCTGGTTAAAAATATTTTTTTCTTTTGAGGTAAAAGCTTTTGTTTAGTGCCACGTGTGATTCTTATAAAATCTAAAACAAGTGAGGAAAAGAGGCTGTAGAAGGATTGAAACTCATATTAAGTAAATACTTACGGTTTTCTTATTTTGCTTATAAATGTGTATGTCCATATGCAACCTGCAAGGGTTTTTTGAAGTGTAGCACCATGAAAACTCCTCAGGTTCTTGAGTTGCTCTTTTTAAGGAACTTGACAGAGTTTAAGCAGTCCAGTGCCAGATCTGCATATTTCTAAGACTTCACAAATATGCTTAAAGCTCAAAATATGCTGTCAAATAGCTTCTGAAAAATCAGTTTATACAGCTAACATGGTGTCAGCATTAACAGGCATGCTGTTTACCTTTACTCTGTTCATTTACCTGCCTGGAAATTAGAGCTGGATGTCAGAGGACAAGTTTTTCCTCTTCTTGAGGGAATTTGAGTTTAATCTCCCTCATGTAGAGGGAATTTCCAAATCTTCCAGCCCATGCTGGAAGGAAGGTGTCCTTCAATACCATATCTTCATACCAATACAGTGTCCCTTGTGCCATCTCTCTTCCTGCCAGAACTTCAGCTTCAATTTATCCACAAAAGCATTCAAGAGGGACAACAATCCAGTTTCAGAATCACCTGAGGCAGGAGGGAATTCTTAGATTTGCAGTTCTACTTGTGCACTTCACATGAAATTGCAATGGGGTAAAATTAATGTCTGTTTTACCAGAATTCAAACCCAAACATAGGCTTCAAACTCTTTGAGGAGGAAGAGAAATCTTTGTCTTTTAGGGTTTTAGGGTTGTTTCAGTTTCTGTTTTCCCCAAAATTTCCAGAGAAGCATTGCTTTTAATCACATTTTCAGAGAATTTTATTTCATACTATTTCTAAGAGAGTATTAGTGTGAGTAAAGTATAATGACATAGAAAATGACAGTCTGAATGTTATGGGTGAATCTCATACAATGCCAGGCATGCAGGGGGTTCAAAAACAGACAACCTATAGCTGCTGCTGCTGCTGCTCAGAATTGACTGATTATCTTTAATGGGATAGCAAGGGTCAAAATCTCCTCCTCACAACCCTTACAAGTACATGAGGAAGAACTCTGAAAACCAGTAGTTTGTAAGACACTGAGCTGCCAGAAGCTTTTTAGCAGGTGAGAAAGAAAGGTGACTTGTCAAGGACTGTTTAGGAAAAAAAAATATAAATAACTCTTTGTTACAGTCATAATAGAATGTTCAGTTCTTGAAGTGTATTTTGAAATAATTTGACTATTTTTATGGATCAAGAAGTTGATGTCAATATTTGTGAGAGGGTTGAAACAGGACATTCAAATATAATTCCTTGAAAAATTGCTGTTCTTATTTTTTCTACATTATATTCAAAGAGGAAATCTATGCTAATACTAGGATCAGCCTGAGGCCAGCCTTAAGTTGACCATGAGCCACAATCATAGGATTTCCTCATCACTGGCAGTTGTTACTGGGGAGGGAGGTTCTTGTTTGCAAAGCAGGACCTTTCTCAGAACTGCACCTTTGATAACTTTTCTTGCCTTTTCAGTTTTGTCTCTATTTATAAACTGTAAAGAGTATGAGATGTAAGGAAAGGTACTAAAGAGCTGGATAAAAGCATGGTGACCTGGGATTATAGATAGTGGCTTTCTGTGCTGAAAGCCAGTAAGAAAATCCCCACCATGCTGCAGGAAGGGCTGAAGAGGCACAGAAACATTCTGGTCAAAATCCACGGATGGAAGTTTAAGTCATTGACTTCACAGTCTCTAAATGGTGACCTGGCTTTGAGAGTTAAAGCACAAAAATTTAACATGTTAAGGTCCTAGAGCAGTTATAATATGATTGATGCAAGCTGTGCAAGTTGCAGATGTCTAGAATATTGCATAATGCTATTTTTTTCTGGTGTCTTTGACCATCTCTTGGTTCAGCTTTTGGCAGCAGTTTTTTGTGGGAACCTCTTCCCTGCAAAAACCAGCAAATAAACATATCCTGTGACCACTCTTAGGATTTACTAGTTGTTTCTTATTAACTACTTTCTGGCAATCATTTGTGACCTGCTTTTTAATTTTTTTGCTTTTCAGTCCATTCACTCCATAAAGAAAATTCAACTTTGCTTTTCTATAAATATGTGATAGAAATGACGTAATCAGACATTGCATACACACACAGGCATAAGACAAAGAATATATGTAGAATTGTGGGCTTTACTTCAATAAAACAGGGATTTCGAAGGGCTAAGCAATATTCTTCTCTATAAATCTTGTATTCAACTTTCCTTTGATATTTTGAACATAATTTGGTTTTATTTGTGGCTCTGACAACATTTCACATTGGTTTTTGGACTACATATTGTTCACCACTTAGTTGTGAGTATTCACTGCTGGGTAAGTAGCATACATCAAACAGCAGGTAATAAAAGGGAAAGTTCAACCTGTTGGTCTGTACAAAAAAACCCCAAACTTTTGCAAAAAATTGGGAAGTGATGGATTCATAAAATTGTCTGGTCCTTTCACATGGTTAAGGAAATGATGTAGATAATCTACTTTTCTGAAAAATATTTTGTAGTATAGTAATAGTTTAAAATGGGGAATCTTAATTTTGTTTTTTAATACATATGTCTAAGGGAAAGTATGTAGCAAATTTGATCTTAATTTTTCATTATTCTAAAACACTATTTATATACAGAGCTGCTACTGGCAATAATATCCACATATTTTTCTCACATAGAAGATAATAATTTTGAAATAATCATCACACAGATGTAGAATTATGCTGATATTAAACAATCAAAACTTTTCTTTGATCAAAAGAAGGAATTCCGCTTTGATTACACAATGCTCTTTTAATTAATAAAAAAAATGCATCCTCTTTTTATTAATAGTATCTCTTTAGTATTGACTTTCATGTTTTGTTATTTCTCTGAAAGACTTTTGTATGGAAATTAGGCTTCCCTTTCTAGTTGAACAAATGCTAATAGAGGTGCTCTACAATCACTCACTAAACTTTTAACTGAAGTCAATGTAATTATTTTTGCACCCCAAATGTCATTTTCCCCTCCAAGCATCCCAGCAAACAGGGTTACCAATATGAATATTTACAAATGAAGCAAGTATCAAATGTTTTAATATTTTAAGTTTTCCTTCAGTCCAGATGAATCACTCAAGATGATGATTAATCGGGGAGCACATGTACATCAAAGTTAAACATCAAATGCACAGATCCAATTTCATGAATCAATTAATTCGAGTGACCTTCTTGTATCCAAACTACTCTATAATTCCTCATCTGGGACCTGGCATCTGTGACACACCCTTGAAGAGTGTCATTATGTTATCAGCTTGAGGACAGTGAACGAAAATAAAAGGTGAGAGTTTGGTAGATGCTAGACTGGGAGGCAGGACTGCAAGAGGCACTGTGCTCAAACAACTTGATACGACAAGGACTTCTGCAAAGAAGTAAATTTCTCACTCCCATTGAGCCCCACTCATCAGAACAAGGTCCATGCACAGAGGTGCTTCCATCTGGTTGATGTTGGGCTCTGAAATGTTGGCCATCCCCTGGACAAGTGACAACTCCAGTGCATGGGTGTTAGGTAATTTTTTTTGTGGACTCGTTGAAGTTTTTTTCTGAGATTTCTTTAGTGCACCAGTGTCAGATTTAGTGTGTTTGTTTGGTTCCAACCTGTTGCTAATTAATCAGCATTCAACTAAATAAAATTCCATCAAAGCTCTTCCTTTAAGAAAAATAACCTAAGAAATATTATTATTTTAAGAGGGAAAACAGGCAAACATAGTGTTTATTTTTTTATGTCTGCTGTGAAATATTGTTGTCCTTCAATGTTCCAGTCATTAAAAAACCCAGACATTCATTATGATCTGATCCATTGAAATTCATCTTCAGATTTCTCTAATGCATGGGGAGTTATAAATTATGTTTTTTAATGTTTGCTAAGTACAACAAATGAATTCTATGAATTACAGCAGGAGAAGGACAGGGCAGAGGATGTTTCAGGTGGACGTGTTAGATTTCTATTTTAAACTGAAGAGTTGTGATGATCCATCAGACCAATTTTTTGTAAACCATTTGATATATAATGATATAGACAAGATATGCTAAATAGAAAATATTCTACCATTTGGTGAATGAATTTAAATTTGCATGTGTTTTGAATTAGGCAAATACATTCTTTGTTTAAGAGAGTTTCTCCAAGTAAATGAAACTTTTATACTTGGTGTTGGTTTGCTCTTTTTGATCTTTTTCTGTATCCTTCTCTGCGAGTTGAAATGTTTTAGCTTTTTTAAAATTTTCTTTCCATTTAGGGCTGCATTTTATCCTCAAAAGTCATTGCCTTTATTGTTATTTTTGGTTCAGGTTTTACGTTTTTAAAGTGTTTTCAGCTTCATCTAAGGAAAACCTTTTACTGCTTAGCAATAAATGATGATAAAAGCTACAACATGTAGAAAGGGATGGATTCCCCCAGCTTATCACTATGAAAGATCATTTGGATTTAAAATTAAATTTAGGAGGTAGAATAAGATTAAATGGAAAGCTCAAGTAGAACATTAAAGAGAACTCCATCTAAATACTGGTATGATTTTAAATTATAATAAAGGACTTACTGTTATGTTCTACAGTCCCAGTCAAATTTCAGGGATACTTTAAGAAAATAGCGTAATAATTCAAAAGGAATAGACCCACGGAGCCAAAGAAAGAAATTATTCAAAAGGCAGTAACAGAAAATGGGAGAAAAATAAAAAGATTTTACAATTGCAATACAATACTAAAGATTTTTGTGTGATCTTCTTTAAACAGGGTAATTTATCTATCCCAATGTCAAAGTTACAACCAAATTTTTCTAATTAATCCTCTGAGGCTGTATCACCAGTTCTGACTGGGTCAGCATAGATTTTGGGTCATCATAGGCCTTAAGCTATCAAACATCTATTCCCTAAGGTGAAATAAAAATGTCATACCTTGTGGAATTCTGTATGCTAATCCACAGGGAGAGTCCTTCAGAAATGCTTCTTTCTTTACGTGAAATTATATGATTTTTCTCTGTATGTCTAATTTGCATCATCAAGGATGAAGACTTGGACAATGTCATGAAAAAAATAGGAATTGATGTGTCCTCTAGCTTCTGGAACATGATGCCTTGGGGAAAAATTGATACAGAAATATTTCCCATGACATTCTGCCCAAACTACTCAGCAGATTAACTTAATGATGCACATGATGGCCTCTCAGTTTCTGTGATGAAGAAATAGTTAACCATGGCTCATATAAATATGAATTATTTCTTTCACCAACCAAGCTTTTTACTCATTTTTCTTGCCCACTGAGGGTTTCTCTGTTGGGCACAAGACCACAAGGGAATTTAGAAACCCTGGCATCCAACCACCTGAACATTTGCTTCTCCTCCAAATGTACAGCTCCAGGATTAACAGCCCCCTAAAATGCCTTAAAAAATCCCCTAAAGACATGATTTTTTTTCTTTTTTTTTCCCATTTTTTAAAGAAAACATCTTACAAATGTCAAGGTTATCACAGACCATGCAGTGATGAGAGAGGAAATACTCTCCTACTTAAACTTTGCACCACAAGAGTCTCTAAGGCAGCTCAGCCAAAAGTGAGGCAAGGGGTCATGTCTTTTGATTTCAGAAAAAAGTCCCAATAGTTGTGGTCCAAGAGGAAATGTTGTATAATCATGCCATATTGCACAGATGGGCTCTGTTGGAAAGGTAGCAAAGCATCTCTTATTCTTCTTTCCCACTTCCCAAAATCTGGACTTGGTGGATGTTTCTTGCTTATCCAAGCTCTGCTTTTAAAGGGACAATACCAGGTTTGGAAAACAGGGCCCAGTTATTTTTTTTTCCTGACTACACCTCAATCTGCATCTCCCAGAGTGACTAAAATGACCTGGGTCAATGGTGCTCTTGTTTCTTTCTGCTGTAGCTGTTTCACTTTTTTTGTGGAACTTAACCTTTCAGTGAACCCTTGGTTTACAAAGGGCAAGATTTCAAATGGGTGAAGGATTTAGGAGAAAGACAAGGCTGTTATCTTTTGCCTGGCACTTTACCTGAGAAATGGGTATTAGTACAAGAAATTACAGTGGGTTTTTAATTTCTTCTGAAAAGGTCCTTTGACTTAATTTTCAGAAGTTAAAGATTGGTAGACTTATCCTAATTGACAGAGGTGTCCTAGCCAGAGTAGAAAAGGCAACTGAATAAATGACAAAATCTGAGCAAACTGTAGTTTTGACTTAGCAGTAGATTCTGCTTTAGTATTTAAACTGTAGATTAAAAGAAACAAACAAAAACATTTCTTAATGTGACAGAAGGACCTGATCCTGAAATATCCTATCATATGTTTCACTTGTGGATTTAGAAGTGCAAGACTTTCCCCCTTTGATTAACTAGTTACTTTTCTGAAGCTAAACTATTGGCAGGTTGAAGTGGTTACTGCTGTGAAATGGGATCTTGTTTCTGTTGTTGAGTATGACCCTAAGATATATTATTTTCCTGTACTTATGCAAGTCAACTATGTATAGACCTCAAAGTTAAATATTTAGTCTTGTGAGAGGTATCTCTAAGGGTACAGGGAGCTTTCTCTTGCATTGTGTTCTTCCTCAGACACAATGAAACTGCTAAAGGATCCTTTGGAGATTGAACTTCACACCTTTTCTCCTGCAAATACAGTAATTCTCAATTCTGTGTGCAGTTATGAGGCTGAGATCTGGGAAAACCTTCTTCTGGAGCCAAGTGAAAGGGCTAAAACCAGCCCAGGAGTTTTGCATGAATGAGGACTAAATTATTGAATCCAGTGGGATTATTTCTATGAATAAGAACTACAAAATCTGAAGCCTGAGTACTTTATAGTGAGGACTTCGTCTTTTGTGTTCTGTGCTGTTCATATTTATGGTCCTTGGAGAAACAATACCTTGTTGTAATAGCCTGACCCTCCTTTGAACTGTCTATATGTTTGGGACATACAAATTGTTCTGCAACTTTTCTATTATTCTGCTTCCCAAATTCTTCCCAGCTGGGGAAAAATTACCATTTTTAATCAGAAACTTCATTTGTTTATCTTTAATTCTTGCTGGTAGTTGTGTAAAGGGATCATGAACACTGCCTTAATTGAGCAGGAGAGTGATTTTGTTTTTTTTTTATTACACTATTAAATGAAAGACCTGTTACATTCACAGTCTAGTGGGCCAACTGAAAATTTGTTTTGGTTTGTTTGAGAGTTATTTTTGTTTGAGTTTGTTGTTTTTTGTTGGTTTTTTTTTTTTAGCCTCTCAGCTGTCCCAGTTCCTCCTTTATTGTTTTTCAGAAGCAGTATAAAAGACTACACACAGTAATGTTTAATGCGCCCACAGAATAACAGATTTCCTTTATTCATGGAATTACTGCTGTTCACTGCCCATGAGTGGTCTTACCAACTTCAATTCTTCGTTCTGCCATAGAAGAATGCTTTGATATAATTCTAAACACCTATACAAATGAAACCATAATTACCCTTTTTACAGCCATTTACATGTCTTGCTAAACATTCCTATTTTGCTTATGCCACTCTCTATAGTTTGTTTCTTCACAATCTCTTCAGTGTCTTTACTTTGCTTGCTCACATTTGCTTCTACAGACTCAGATAGAACATTTTTACAATGTATATTTCATATCCCTCAATGACAGCCAGTGTTTTCATGGCTTATGTATTCACTTTCCTGATGAGGTATTCCACAATCATAACAAATTAAATCAGTGACATACAGTGTGCAGATACTTGTTTGCTCTTTGACTAGTTACAGGGAAACAGCTTGTGCTAGAAAAACAAAATATGTAGTTCTGAATTACTGCAATATTGCCAAGCAAAGGTGCCACGGTTTATTGAATTTTGTTCCTGTTTCTGAATGCTGTAGTAAAGGTTGCCTACAAGCTTCAATTACCATTTCTAATTGACTTTTGTGGAGAATTTATTTTAAAATGTTTAATTTGATCTAATATTGTGTAATTCATACTCTGTCTCAAAAATGTATGCCTTATATTTTCAAGAAAAGTTAAGGAACTCTTACACGTTTTTTAATCAACTGGATGATTTGGAGATTTGGGTTTTGGTTTGGGCTTTTTTTAAATTTAAGTCCACAAATCAACATTCTATATATTTTCCATCATCCTAATCAGTATACTTGGTGGTTAGAGGAAACAAGTTTCCAGTTCTTGGGTATACTTAGTCTTTCTGAATGGTCAGAAGGAAGCTTATAGCAAATTTCCTTTTTCTCATTTTATTTTCCTCCATACTGTTTTCTTTGCAAAGAGAAAGTCTCCTCATATCTCCTCACTGATTGCCCCCCACCTTTTGCTGACCATGCCTTTAACTGGAATTCCTACCAACTTTGTACAGCTGTAAAAATGAGGAATGGTACAATCTCCACTGTTTTCCTGCTATATAAATTTTAGAGTCTTAAAATTTGGAAACTCTATTTTGTGCCAGCAATCCTAGCTTTCAAGTCCATAAAATACAATTTCTTAGATGAGCTGATTGATATTTCTGCTGCAGCGCTCCTGCAAATTACCAAAGGTGCAACACAGGTAAGGAAAGAAATACAGATTCTTGACACATGTGGGTCCTTGCTCTTAAGATTGTCCTGGAGAACAAATCTGCTCTTCAAGAAAACAGAGTCAACAACCTGTTCACAATGGAGCAGGATTAAGGCAAAGTTTTACACTCCACAACATATGGCAATAAAATTACTTTCAAATGTTGCAGAGGAGATGAATTCATCTTAATGTGGAGTAGATTAGACAGACAAAAGAGATCCAAGACTCAAAGGAAGCTAAGGAAAGGGATCAATACAGATCCACATAGAAATGTGGAGTGAGATATGAGAGAAATAGAGGGAGATAAAAGTGATACCAGTGTTGCACTGGATCCTTTTCTATTTGGATTTCTAACCTTCAAAATCCACTTCCTGTTAAGCACCTATAATGCTCCCTTTGTTCCTTTTTGCACCATCATGTGTGGCTCTTTAATTTTTTTTTCCCTGCAGGTGGTCAATCATTTTTTAGCTTTCTTACTGATGTTATTTGGCAATTCTTTTTTTAATGAGAAGCTGAAAAATGTGAACATTTATGAATATATCTCTATGAGGATAGAGGGTAGGGTCATAGATAGCAGTTGATTTATTTTAACAAGGCCAGATTTTGCAACAAAAATATTAAAATCTGAAAATATTATTAGTTTGACGTTATTTCTTAGATTTTTTCCTTTTTTTTTTTGTTTTTGTGTTTACATTAGGTGCTGCAATGGTTCCTCTTGAACTGCTGAATTCCAGCCTGCATGAGTTGCATCTCACTGTCTGTGCCAGTGAAGATGGTTCTTCATCTGCTTGTGGTTCCTCCCCTACTTGCATGACTTAAACAGTATCTTCAAGGTATACCAGACTGCTCCTGCATATCATCATGATTATTTTTTTTAAAGATTTCTGCATATAAAACTGCAAGGTAATGATGTCTTTCAGTACAGAATGGTCGTAGGGAGTACAAAGAAATTATTTTCTTCTTATGTACCTTCAAAAAGTGTCTTGTGTGCTTTAAAACATTGTCTGTGAGTTTAGGGGTCAGGAAAACACTCAGGGTTCAGAAAGATAGGAATAGGAGGAGTAAAGCCTGTAACAAAACCAATAAAATCATAGGAGAGTCGAAATTCTAACATCCAAATCAACAGCTATACTTGTAATTTATGTGGAAATCAGGCTTCTTTGGATTCAAATTCTTTTGTAAAACTCAACACTTCTGTATGTTGCTAAAGCCAGTACATGAATCAGAGGATCACAGAGGATAAGGGGATGCCTTGCTTTGACAAATAAATGAAGTTAGAACTGTCAGTCTGCTTTATGGCCATATTTTCACGGGGTTTTCCACAGGTGAAATTCTTCTCAAAACCAGTTTATTTTAAGTTTTCTGGATTTTGCTTTTTTACCTAACTACATGTATTTTTGGGCAATATCCAGCAAGGGATTTTCTCACCCAGTTCGCAGTGTTCTCAGGTTTCCTGTACTTGTATCTAAAGCTGGGCTGCAGCTGAGGCTTTCACACTGCTGAGTACACTCCTGAGTGTATTCCACCATGCATTTTTAATGTTGAGATTCCCCAATGATCAAAACAAAATTTTCCCTTATCTCCTTCCTTGCAAAGGTATTCTCAAGACACATTTAATGCATCGTGCAGTGTACAACACAAATTGGTTTTTTTCTTTCATATAACCTGAGGAAATGCTTACGCAATCCCATAACTTCTTTCTCTGCAATTCTGACCTTGCATAGGGGCATCTTCTTCCCAGGGTGTGTTCCCTGTGCTCCAAGGCATTTTGCATGTCCCTATTGTAATAAGGATTCCAGTTTTCTTATGCTGTTGTGACTCTGGGAGGAAAATATATCTTTACTTCTATCTTACATGAAGACAGGGTGGATAGATTTTCTGAAAATTCTAGGAAAACATAATTTAAAACCAAGACCTCTGAAGTTGCTCTCAGAAATGTTTTTTGTTTGAATGTCTGATGGACTATATTCTGAAAAGGTCCGACCTCTTAAAAAAAAAAAAAACAAAAAAACAAATGTGTTTTGATAACTTTGTGGTTAAAAGAGGCATCCCCATTTAAAAGTGTTGTATCTTAAGTATGATTATTAATATTCCTAAGCCCCTTATTTTGATTCATATTTGGCTTTGCAACTTAATTTCTTTATCCAAATATTTACGCTAAATTCCTGGAATGCCAGCAGGAAAACAAAGAATTGCTCTGCATTTGATTTCTCCTCCCCATTTTTACCATTTACCTGTGTGTAAGAAAAAAAGTCAGTAGATCAAAGACAGGTTTAGCACATGATTCCAAAAGGAATATTTTTTTCTAGTTTAAAATAGAGAGTTGGAATGTACTTTAGTTCTTCTGGAATGCAAGGTGGCTTCCCAGCAATTAGTGAAACCTCTGTAGCCCAAAGTAGACAAAATAGATAAATGTGGATAATTCAGAGACATTTTGAGTTAACTTTTTTTTTGTCTCTGCATGAATGCTAAAGTTCATATTCATAGTGTATGTGTGATCCTGCCCTTGATTTTTGTTTTCTCTCAACTCCTGTTTGTTCAGAGAACCAGCTGCCCATGCCCTTTTCCCTGAATGTGGGATTAAATAATCTGGGGTAACACACGATGCTCTGAGCTGGAGAGTGTACCTGTGTGTACTTCTGTTTTACTTCTCTCAATCCTCTATTTACACTACCTGGTAATATTCAAGAAGTGTTATCTATTTCTTTTAAAGAGTTGTCCTTTGTGAGGGATGTTTACATCTGCCATCAAACTGAGGTACCATTGTAACTCCTCTGTTGTTCCAATATAGTCTTCTTAAGAAATTTATTTAGTAAAGGGTAAGCAAAATGATAGATTACAAGGTGCTCTATGTAGGTGGCAAACATCTGTACAGGAAAAAGTGTAATCTTAGAAATATGGGTTGACTGACAAAATTTTGCCACAACCTCAATAATACTTTCTTTTAATATCAATACTGAAATCACAATATTTTGTCACAGCATGTGCTCACTGCAAGCTGATGTAACGAGGTTCGTCTTCAGAGAGCAGAGTACATGAATGTAAATAAAACATATTTGATTTGTGCTGTTTATTCCTGATGAAAATAGGATGGGTTTCAAATTTACATTTTTTTTTTTAATCCTTGGAATAATAATTTTAAAAAATCAGTTTATTTTTTTTTAATCCTAGAGTTGCAACTAACCCCAGCACAGCAAGGCCCTCATACTTAAATATCTGACCTCATGCTGAGTGGTCCTGCTGACTTCAACAAAGTCTTGCTTAAAGCTACATACATTTGTGTGTATCTGGGGCTAGGTTTAGCTCATTAACATGTGACCTACTTTACAGGAGAGCATGCTTTATGAATTTTTCACCAGTATTCAAGTCTCTATTCTGTTTCCTTGCCCAGGTAAGCATTAGTGTAATTAACATTGATAAATTCAACACACTTGTGTGGGCAGTTTCTACCTGAAGAGATGATGAATCTCAAAGCTCAGGTCTTCCTGTGGTAGCTCAAACTTCACAAAAATTATTGTATATAATTCAATAAATAGCCCTTAGATGTACTGGATCCCTAGAAATCATAGTTTCTGTGTTCAGGGAAGGTGCTTTTATAAGGGACATGGAGGGAGGGTAAGGAATGCTCTGGTTCTGTTGCATGCACAGAAGGGTGTTGGTAAACATCACATATGTATTATTTTGCAGTGAGTGAAATCTGATGTGCTTGAAATTGCTTAAAATTTCCGTAGTTTTAAAGATTTGGCCCACAAAGCAGGCAAGGAAGAGACACAATAACTTTGGTGAATTTATTTTTCATGTTGAAATCATGGCCTTGGACTTCTTGCAGAGTTCACACAACATTAAAATATATATGTTTATGTTATATTTATTTTACTTACAGTTATAGTAGTATTAATAATCATTGTCTTTTTAATTTTTTACATTCAAATTCATGGGAAACTTGATATAGTGGCATTGAAGGGCCTGAACTTATTCTCATAAGTAACTGGTTATTCTTTTTGAGAAAATTTATTGTAAAACAGTTCCTTACCTGTGTGCTTGTTGCATCATTGGTCTTGGAGGAATCCAGATTTTAAAGGTAAGCTCCCAGAAGACCAAATAGATGCCCTAACTTCAAATGTAAGTTCACAAAGTCAACCCATATCTAACCACCTATTAATGTGGATCAAAATTTGTAAAAAACATAGAATAAGTAGCCCTGACAAGGATTCCAGGTTTTCCATTTTTATGACAAATTTCTTGAAAATAAAAATGTCATACTATCTTAACACTCAAGAAAAGAAAATCCAAATCCATCTTATTTTAAAGTACATTGATGCTTTAAGTTTTAGGTTTTGTTTTGCATGCTTAAAATGCTTTTAGGACTAAATGAGCATTTCTAAAAATGACAACACCCTGATTTCAGCATGATGAAATGCTTCTATTTTTAAAATCTGTACATTTATCTGAACTCTTCATTCAGCTAAACAGCACTTCATAGGGGAGAAATATGTTCCAGAAAATAATGAAAGTGAAACCTGACAGGATTAGAAATAAATTTATAGCAAGTTTTTTATGTGGGACACAAAGGAGCTTGGAAAAAAACCCAAGTGTAACAGCCTGCTGAGCATTAAGAGGCAGAAAGAGAAATATTCAGGATATAATTTTAGTGTTTTGTGCATTTGTAGTATTTATCTCTGCAATAAATCACATCAGATTATTTGGATTTTCACACAGCATAGGAACAGTTTTGGGGTTTTTTGTTGCTTTGGTTTTTTTTCTGGTGGTTTTTGGCGTTATTGTTTTTTTTTTAATTTTCAGCAGTTCTGTTTAGGCTATTGCACCTCTTGACATCCAGACCAGTGAACCAATCTCTTAGGCTTGCACTGACAATTGTAGCAGCATTTTAATATGCACTTGTTCTTCTTTGCCAGGGCTGATGGGGAAATAGAGAAATTGGAGACAATAGGATACTCTTATGTCATGAAACACTCACAGGACAATAACAAAAATCTCATTGATTTGAATCTATTTATAAATCTTACTTGCAGCAAAATTCCCTTGCTTGCATCTTTTAACTCAAATCCTTTTTGAGTTTATTACTGGTGACTGAAGTAGCTTCTAAAACTCTGTAGTCTCTAAAATCAAGAATGGTCTAATAAAGATATAAAAGCGTTGCAGTTTTCTTTCTAATTTGTAATATTTTCTGATTTCCTAAAAATCATATCTCTTCTTCATTTTGCAGTAAAACTAAGGTTCACAGAGGGGATCTGATAATCTGAGTTATCTTTTCCGACCTCACAATGGAGCGTTCTGTAATTTAAACACTAAAACAGGCTTGAGTGGGACTATATGAATGACTCTGGAAAGACCAGAAGGAGCCACTCAGGGCTGGCACAGTTGGGCAACATCTACATGAGGAGGTTATGAAGATATGGGTGCATTTCTGTGCAGCTTCTCAGCAGCTCCAGGATTAGGAAGGGGGCAGCTTGCTCAAAAGACACAAGACATCAGAAAGCAGCAGTAAGAAGTAAGACAGGTTTTATCACACCCAGATAAAAGATGAAACAGTAAACAAATGACAGTGACTCATGGAGGTGAAACACTCCAGAGATGCAAAATGTCTTGATCACCATCTGCTCAGGAAGAGTGAAAAAGGCACATCTAAAACCAGCACATGATCACTAACTTCAAAACTCTCCAGAAGACAAAATCTTGATAGTCACCATTCCTCCTCTTCCTAACTAAACCTTGGCACCTACCTTTCCTCCCAGCCCTCATCCCAAGGAAACCTAGCCATCAGGACCACTTGAGCACATGCCCACTGCTGTGAAAGTCTGTGGGTGAAAACAACTTTATTCTAAAATAAAATCACCATTGCTACCAGAGTGATGCATGTGGTGCTTTGCTGCTCTGCTGCCACAAGTCCAAAATCTTCTTTGCTTTCAAAGTGTCAAATGCCAAAGGTACGGTTCTCAGCAGCACATTCCTTATGTGTTTTATATTTTCCTGGAAAATGAGTAGTACCCAGATATCTCTGTATTAGACTACAAGGTCTCCATCTGCCTGGCACAGAAGTCTGAGTCCACTTGAGGCTGAGTAGCTTCATGCTGTGCTCCTAATGCCTAAATCCTATGAGAATAGACACTTTAATCATCTCTTTGATCATAGAGTAGAACTGCAAAAAAAAAAAAAAAAAAGAATTGAGAGTTGAAATTTATTTTCCTTGCATTTATCTTTTAAATATAATAACTGAGCTTTTAGAATAGTAATTTTAGTGTTAAGGGAACAAAATTTGATGTCTTGCTGTTCACTAGTCTGCCCTATCAACCATGTTGTAAGTTTGATTTTTTGCTGTTGTTGACAAAATTAGCAACCAAGAGAAAGAATTAAAAAGCAAATATGCATGAACTGATATGGTATGGTGGAGCTCTCTAGTTCCCATAGGGTCCTGTAATAGTATTTGTATTTTATTCCTAGGTTACTTAATACAAAAATCTTCAAAAGGCACTGGAGCAGAGAATGAAAATCAGGTGCCTTCAATTTCCTGGTGAATTCCTTGATATTCTTACCAACACCTTTTCTACCACAAAGATACAGTCTATTGATTTTGCAAAAACACATCATCAAAAGAATCTGAGTGTTTTCTATGAAGTCTGGAATATCAGAGTAAGGCACTTCATTCTCAGGTTGGAAATGGGAGTTTGAAACTGCTCACTTAAAGGAGTTTAGCCATAACTCCCATATAAAGGCTGAGTGTTATGGAGAAGTGAATTAAAAACGTTATCACGGGAAATATTATTTCTTGAGCCAGAATTTGGTTGCTAATACAATCCCTTGTTCTTTTGTGGAAGAAAGGCTTGGTTGCTTTCTCTGAACAACAAACTCAGAATGAAGGACCCCTAATGGCTTAAAGGTTTAACACATCTCATTTTTCACAGCATTACCTATAACTTAAAATTCCAGTCCAGCAATGCCTGCTTCCTGGATTGGTACCTTCAAATCCATAGTTGGAGCAGAATTTATATGCAAATACATTTTAAAAATCGGGATTCATTATTCAACAGATCATTCTTCATGCAACTGGTTGCAGCTGCTTTTTCTTGAGACTAAAGTGATATTAAGCTTTTTGGTGTGGGTTGGGTTTTTTCCCACTCTTCCTTGCTGCACCTTTCTCCTGGGACAATGCTGAAACTGAATTCTGTCCCACCTTATTATGTCTTGAGCAGAGCTGCTGGTCATGTTCAAGAGTAACCCAGAAGGAACTGAAGACAAGCTGTTACTGTTTCCTCAGGTCCTTCATAATCACAAAGCCTGAAGTTGCTCTTGGTTCCAGATTCCAGATCAAGGAGTTTGTGGATTTTTATTGAATTTGGGTAGATTTCATGAATTTGGTTTTAGTTTGATTAATGATATTCAGCATTCATTTAACTTGCAGTCCTCATCACGTTGAATGCTGGAAAACAGAATGATTTTTTAATGAAGCAAAGATTCAAATTAAAGATTTACTGGAAAGACATCTCTAAGCAAGCTGCAAAACCCTCTAAACAAGCCGAATCTCTATTTCTTCTTCACTTGGGCAAGCAAGACTTTAGGTGAGGATCCCAAGTAATTAGCTTTCCTGGAGTTCAGATGAATCTGAAACGCAGCGATCAATAATCTGATTTACATCTCAACCAACACCTTTTGTGCCTGCTTTTTCCCACTAGGGCCTTATTTATTTTAGCCTTTTCTCTGCTGAAAGCTGCTCCCAGCAGTGTGTCCTTGGGCTGGGAAGGCTGTCACCAGGCAGTGGGATCCCTGCTGCTCGGCAGGGTTTGTGTGCTCTGCTGGGGTGGGTCGGCAGAGGAGCCTCACCACCTGGCGTCGGTTCTGCTCAGCAGATTTTGTCTCTCTGTTTACACTCCTCTCAGCTATAATTGACAGTTCTGTCATCATTCCTTCACCATCTTTGGGTGTATTGTTATAGCTGAATACATACTAGAGATGGGAAGAATCCTTGCTCATCACAGCTGTCGCTTTCCTCTTCTTCAGTTCTTCTTGTTCTTTTTTTCCTACGCTTTGAGTAGTGTAAGTCATGGTGCTTATATTGCATATGCATTGACAGATTTCTTGACTGACATGCAAATTAATTCAGAGGAAGAGGAAAAGAACATTTTTGTTCCTGACACTTCTTTATTTTTATCTTTGCGTGCCATCTTTGACAGGCTTTAAAATCTTATTCGTATTTAAAAAGTAACTTTAAATAAAGAGCAATTTTTTATATCAGAACCATGCTACTAGTGTATCTTACTTTCCAATTTGTTCAAGTCCACACTAAGAAAACCTTCTCAGCGATTTGAATGTGACACTAAACAAGATCCCTGGAGTTTCAGTAAATTTATTGTCTTTTTTATCTTATTTTATTTTTTAATCTGCTTAAGGGAGTTTTTATAATGATCCTGGGCAAGAAATTTTCGTCTCGTATCCTTTACCATGCTCCTTCAGGACTGCACATGCTGAACCCTGGGAAATATTCATAATGGCTAAAATTAAAGAGGATGGGCCCAGAAAGGGCCATAACTGAGAACAGAAAACACATTCTCATTAATCAAGAACAGCAAGAGGACCTATTGTCTCAGTATCAGTAAAGGATCAGCTACTGCAATATGAGACTCTTGAATTTTAAACCTGATTTATTTGCTCTCAAATGACTGCTTCTGACTTTCATTTTCCAGTTCAACAGGTCTCCTAGTAATTTTACTTTCTTTCAAGAAAACAAAGGGTTTATTTGGTTTTGCCTTTTTATATTTACTTACATTGGGATTAAAATTACCTGTGACCAGCCACGTCCCCAGAACATCAGACTTGGAATAAATCTGTGGATACTGTGGAAACAGAAAATCAATTTTATAGAGAGGAAATTGCCTTCATATTTATAGTAGATGAATTATAATCTTGTGTGGGATTTTTTCCTAAAATATCACAATTCTCCAGTAGACTAGTGGCCTCAATTTTTTCTCTTGTGGTAGGAAATTGTTGAATGTCTTTTCTCATTTCCTACTGGGGCATGGTCAGCTTTCAGACCAGTGCTACCCACTGGCCACCCAGTGCTGTCCACCCCAAGGGTTCAAATGCAGTGCAGGAATTTCTCTGTTATTTGTTAGTGATTTTCGGGGAGGAGAACAGCATCTATTGATTGGAGAGTAGGGCATGTGAGGAAAAAATGAACAGTGACAGTAAAAGAAAATATAAGTGTGGGAACATGGGTACTGAAGAAACGGAAATGTCATTCAGAGAGGAGCTAAGGGAAAGGAAAAATATAACATTAACCCTAGTTTTTTACTGTCATTGCTCATGTCTTTTCCCCCATTCTCCCAAAATATGTTTCCTTCTAACATAAAACACTCTCTAATGCAGGAATATGACACAGGCATTTTGGCAGGAAGGCTTTTTTTTTTAGTAAAATTTTTAGAATAACACATGATTTGATGCAAAAGACTACCAACTGATTTTTTTGTTCTTCATATAGAGGTTTTTTCAGTCCTTTGTGGTCTCCTGGCTTGTGCCTTGAATTTAGCTGAAAGCTATATTAGTCAGTGGTTATGATGGTCTTAGCTGGAGAGGAAAACCCATACAAACAACACACAGAGTGAGTTTTCATTGCAGTCTGAGTACGTTAAAATTCTTTGCACTTCACAAGCTTCATTGTGCTTGATTTATGCTTCTGAACAGACAGAGGAGGAGGAACAGCTTTGGAAAATTCAGCCCTTTGAAAGCCAATGACAAACCCTTTTTTTTTTAAATCAGTTTTTAACCTTGCACTCATGGAGAGTTTTAAATGTCCAGGTGTCACAAGATGTAAGAAATAATGGGGAAGAACAGTGATTATGGGTGGCAATTAGTTACTCATCAGCTCTTTTTAGTGGCTTGTTTAGAATGATGCTTTTTTTTCTACCCACAAAGTGGGAGTAAGAATTTAAATCTTTTTCTTGTCTATTGGTTAATAGGCGTCTTAGAATAAATTTACAGTGACAGGTTCTTGTATCAATAATGAGTGTAAGTAATGAAAAACCAATAAACTTTATCAGCCTGTAGACTTTTATGTTTGCCTTCTACCATTTACCTTGTTTGCATTTCAGAGAAGCTATAGATTCATTCCTACTACGTTTCCTCTGATGCTGGTATTGTAATTTTAAGCAAGTCTAAATGCTGAAAATGAACCTGTGAATCCTTTGTAGATTAACTATCCTGCTTTAGGGTACTTCTTTTTGTTTGACATAAGAGATAAATTTCTTTTTCAGTAAACTTACAGAAATGAAGTTTTTTACTAACCTTGCTCCATCTCAGAACACTTATTTTTGAATTATTCATTTTAAGATTGCTTGCTATGGAGAGAACACAGTTCCCACCATGTTCATTTGTCTGACTTCTTCCCTGCCCTCCTTGAATGTGCCTGTAATTCATCACTGCTTTCCTTATTTCTGAGGTCCATAGGAATTAAAATCTTTTAAACAAATACATAGTAGTGCCTTTCTTGTCACTTTTGCAGCATTTCCTCTTAAGGTTTTTCTTAGTACCTTCAGGGCATTTTGGAAAGCATGGAGAGGGGAGGAGGTGGCAGTTCCCAGGAGATAATGTTTTTTCCTTTTAGCAGGACACCTGACAATCTCCTTTCCTTTGCACCAACTCATGTCCTGTCCCTGACTTGGAGAAGCTTTGAAAAATGAGAATATTGTACTTGAGGCAGAGAAAACAACTTAAGCTGTGTGATGCTATGAATGCGTGCCTTGTTCCCTTTTCGCAGTGTGGGACCTGAGTCTCTAGAAAATTCTGAAAGAGGTGATTACACTCTGGATATCTTTTCATAACAAAGTTTTTGAGACAAATGCTTATTGTTTTCTGCCTCAAACACATAACTTAGAATATTTTGACTGAATCCCTGGAAAATAACTAATAACTGATGGTTCACATTATAGGTAACATTTGGCTGGGTTCAGTAGTGACATTTTTCTCAAAAGTGAAGAGGCAGTCACGAGAAAAGACGTTTGGAAGGGTAAAAGCAGCATATTTGGTGTGGTAATTTATTTTTCATTTAATCTGTGTGTCTCCCCTTTCATCCAATACTTAGGGAACACTCTTTAACAGCCACCTGTGTAAAAGTCTTCTTTGACCCTTTCAGTTCATGTTTCTCTTATGCTGAGGACTCCTTAGCAGATGTGTCCCTTGGATAAGCAGAGTTCCAGGGCGTCCTTTTAAATTTGGAATGATCTACTTTGAATATTAGTTTATTTTGCAGAATAAGGGGGGGAATAATTTCTTTTCAAGAAAAGTTATCCCTATCACTGAATTGTGAAATAAGATTACTGGTAAATCATAATTTTTCAGTGCAGCTGATGGAAGAAATAAATCCATCTAGGCACATCTAAGCAAAGTATTTACAGCTTGCTTAAACAGCCTTTCTAACTCATATTTCCTGTATAAATCAGTCTTGTTTGTGACCTTGGAAATACATCAGAATTACAAAAATAACTAAATTGCTTTCTGCCAACTCAAGCTGAGGTTCTTTTAACTTACCATTGCCTTCAATTTCACAGAAAATGTCCTCTCTGATTAAATACAATTTTAACATTACAAAATGCTTTAGGAAAAAAAAAAAAAAAGGCTAAGTCTATAGTTAAAGTGATACTTTTATACGACCAATCTGAATTTTTACTACCATCTATGAGTTTGACCACAATATACTGTAAATATCTGTTGACATACAATCTCAGAAAGAAGTCTGGCTTCAAGATTGTAGCTATAAACTCCTTTTAAATTCTTCTTAAAACCATTGCATTTGAAATGCCCTTCTTTTCAGTTAAGATATATCCCCATAGGAATTTCCTAACACTTCACTGGAGGCTTTTTGTCCCTGGGCCAAAAGGCCAATACAGCTAGCCCTCTTTATGTTCCCTATCTCTTTTGAGGCTAACCTAGACTGCCTGCTGTTTCTTTTGAAAGTTCACCCTGCTTCCACTGACACAAGTCCTGACCCAAATGCTTATTGCAGTTTGTCTTCCTTGTAGTTTCTCAGGCACAGACAGCACAACTGTCATAATCCTTTAGACTTTACTGATGTCAATATATTGATGTTAGAAAAAGATCAAGCTGGGAGATATTGGTCACTTTTCCTTTTATCTGAACAATGTCCAGCCATGGTAAAATATAAGTTGATGGCAAGGAAAGTTTTTAGTGTTTAAGGACAGAGCACTGATAAAAATCTAAACCAAATAAAACCAAAGCAGTTGACGAGGAAATACAAGGCTCAAATACCCTTGGCTGGTTCAGGTAATTTTTGTGAAAGAGGTTCAGATTTAAGAGGAGAATTGGTGTTACTACATTCTCGTTACAGTCTTCCTTCTTTTGAAGGAAGAAATTAATGGAATTTTCTCTGAACTAGAAATTGCAATTTCACCTGGCTCTGCAGGAAGCAAAATTCCAATTTGATCACACAGTAGTAATGTGTTCATGCATGGAGTCTTGTGACCATTCATAGTTTTAACAAAAGCTTGCCCTCTGGAATTGGAAGTTCCCAAGCCTTTACATTCTGTACATTCTTTTGTCCATTTGCTTTCCATGCACAAAATCCTACTCAAGGTTTCATTGCTGGCCACATCCTTTAAAAGAAAATACTTCTGACTTAATCTATGGAGATGCTCATTACTAAAATCTCAGAAGAGTCCACCTACATTGAACAACCAATTCTTGTTTCTGCTGTTATGACATGATTAGGACCTACAAAATCAAAATTTACGTGAGGAAAGGCAACCAGGAAGAGAGATAGCAAAGAAGAGGCAAAAAACCCAAAAGAAGCAACAACAACAAAAAAAAGGCAGAGGCTGAAAACTGAAGGCTACAAGGAGGATTTCCAACTTCAGTACTTGACTTTATAAACATTTTATTTGCTTATTGCATTGGGGAAAAGGATTGTGGGAGATTTTAATTGCAATTATTATTATATTTGTAATACAGCAGCAATTCTACACAAAATCTATGACACAGCATGCCCCTTTCTGATCTGAAAGCTTCCCCAAAGAAGAGGAAACCCACTTTTAGGGTTTTCCTTGATAACTGAAAGGTCCTAGCCTAATGCTGGAGGTTCTCACTTTTGTAGAGTAAGGCAAAGTGTGGGACACTGCTTTTGTGTGGGGAGGGGATACCAGATGTTTGCTGCCCAAGGGTTTGAGGAGGTAGGTATTTTTGTTATTTTGTGGGTATATTGTTTTCAGCCCTCTGAAATGCCACAAGACCTCTCTGCAGCCCCTGATCTTGCCTTCTCTTTTCATCAAGCTGAACTAAACAGAGTCTCTGAGCATGGGGATCCGTGTCTTATTTCTGCCTGAAGGTATTAAAACCACAATCTGATTCTGCAGCTACCTTTATAATTAAAGGTCAGTGCAACTTTATAGCCCTCAAAAATGTACCCCTGATTTACAGGAAAACATAAAATTCAGAGGAGAATTGGGTCATGTAATTAAAAGATCATTATTGTCATTCTCTTTGAAACAATACTTCCACATTGGAATTGAAGTTACATTATTCACTGATTTGTAGTTTTAAAAAATTGGAGATGGACAGTATTTCTTTTCAGGCCTCAACCTTTAGCTAGAATGAATTATGGTAATTGTTGTAAACAGAATATTAATGTTAGTAAAGAAAAGATGACAGCAAATTAGAAGTAGAGGTCTGCCAAGAAAATATTCAAGGAAGAAAAATTTATGAAGGAAAAGCGAAAACATTAGACTTGTGAATATCATTATGATTAGAAGGCTTTCTGTTTAAAATAATATATCTATAATTTTTAAAACCAAAACAGAACTTAATATTGGCTTTGACAGAGCAAGAATGTGGATGCAGATGAAGATAGTGAAGCTTAAAGGGGTAGTTTGGACAAAAGGATATTGGAAGATTTACATGTGGAGTTTTGTATTGATGAACAACATGCACCTGAAGAAAAGAACTAAATTATGCAGGTTTTGGGTTCCCCTTCCCTCCTTCCAACACAGTCAGCAGAAGCAAGAGATTTTCTTTCCTTTTACCTACAGTACAGATTTAGCAAACCTGGTAGGTTGTACGTTTACACTCCTCTCAGCTTGAATAATCAGAATTTGAAAGGGACTCAAAAAGAAAGCAGAACTAAGTTTGGCATGAGAATTAAGCTTCTGATTATTTGTACAGTGAGCAGAGACATTTTTCTTTCTCTAAGTATTTAATTTTTTTAACTAGGAAAAGAATAGTAGCTATGGAAGAAGCTGGACTAGGTACTGCTAGTTGCCTTCCAACAGGTAAAAAAGATTCCTAAAGAAATCACAAGTTTCCTGAATAGATCTCAGAGCATCTAAAGTAATGAATCTCAGCCAAATTAAACCAGAAGCCTTTTATTTTCTTGTCTATTCAGTCTATTTTCTTGTATATGTAAGGAAATGGCGAATCTTTGATCAGGGAGGTAAGAAAAGGTGGTGGCAAGTGAACAACTTATTGTTTCCTGAATTTGCTACAGCTGCTTTCTCCCTCTGTCCTGGAGCACTGCTCTTCCAAGCCAATTTAAATGACTTCAACAGACTCATCACAAAGTGATTTTTTTCTTCCCTTCTTTCCTCTGTGACTAACTTGCTGGGCAGAAAGGAAGCTGACAGGAGGAAATATGAAGAGGATAGAGGCTACTGCTGCATCCTTGTCTTAACTAATATTTGAGGTGCTGGTGTTAGCAGAAAAAAATTTACAATCTGCTTTTACTTTCCATTTGCAAATGGAACACACTAGAGAGACAGCAAAAGTCAAGGCTTCCAGCCATTTGAGCAACCCTGGATATGAACTAGCTACTCATAGGAAAATCCTCTTTTTCTATATTTACAGATATTTCTTATTTTACACCTATGCATACATATATATTGAATATTTTTCTTTCTTATAGACATCTAGTGTAGATTTCTGACTGATACCTTAATTAAAAATTTAATATTTTTGCTAATGCTTTTACAGGTGATATCTAAGCCTTTTGTTCCTTTCATCCAAATGCAATATGACCTGCAACTTTATAACTTAAATATTTATAGCAATATAAAATTTCTGCTCTAGCTTCTGAAAGTGTTTTTGTCACAAATATCTTTCTTCTTTGAAAATTATTTTCAGTAGCTTCCTTTTTAAATGGGGAAAATGCATGTGGGGATTCAACAATGCTCATAATATTATTTGTTCCTTTGATTAAAATCAAAGTAGCATATCCAGGTGAATTTTTTCACCAACCTGCACATTCTGGTCACATTCATTATTTTTCACATGGCTAGGCAAATCTCATAAGATAGAAGCAGATGGTGACAGCTTCCTCATACCATCAAATCAAATTGAGATAGCAAAAATAAACATTGGTCCCAAGCTTAGAAACTAGGTGAACAATCTGCCTTCTGAAAAGCTGTGCCAATTTTTTAGAAACCATGGGTAAAATAATGTTGATTAAGAAATAATCATGAGCCTCCAAAAAGAATTCGTAGGGGAATATTGAAGATATGAGACTGCCTAACATTTAGTGTTCTGTATCAAGATGGGGTTTGTTTGAAAAGTGTGAATATTCTCCCTCCAGCCTTTGTGTTGAGAATGTGCTCTGATCAATAATTCAGTGTCACCTGAGGTTCACTATTTGAAATTTAGGAACTACAGGTAATATTTGCACTGTTTCCTCAACTCCCTCTTTGGAACAATAAAAAATTGTAAAGCATACAGTAAAAATATAGCTACTGTAGGATAAAAATCTATGTAGTAAATATCATCCAGGTTCACTCTTTTAATAGCAACATTAAAATCTGGTTCTTTAATTTTCTCCTCTTATTAATTTATTTTGTGTATCAATTTTTTTCATCACTCAGAAAGATTTGAACCATGGTACATGGGAAAGAACCATAGGAGAAAAAACAAATACTTTGGGAATATCATATATGCATTACATCGCACCAGCCTAAGTAATACTTCTGATTTTGAGCATAAAGTATAAGAAGCAAACATTTTCACTGATTTAGAATTTGGATAATGTTTACAAGTAGGAAATGCTTGTCTGGTCAAAAGAGTGAGGGCACTAGATTCTTTCAATGAAATTATTACTAAATTTCTAAACACAGGTCAAATCTCTCTGTGTTCTCAAATTAAAAAAAACAAAAAAAAAAAACCAAAAAAACCCACCCCTCAGCTTTAAAAGAAAAAGCAAAGTTTTTTCCATATGTAACTTTTCCATCTCAGATGATTACCTTCCTTAAATGTGTTTGCAACAGGAACTTGGGTATATTACTGATGGAAAAATAAGGCAATTGATTGAAAAGTGATGCTGTTTCTATATTACAAAACTGTTGCCTTTGAAAGAATATCAATCATAGCTAAACATATAAGTAAAAGTCCCGATAGCATTAAAGCTTTTATGTGACAGTCAAAATGTGTGAAGCATTGGAAAGGGAGAGGTTTTATGAAAAGTAGGCTGGGATAATAAAATAGCATTTGCCTGATACTGGTATCATATATTTTATAAATAGGGAGAATAACAGACAGAAGGGTTTAGCAGTCCTTCTCACTTGGAATATTCTCTTCCAGAGGGTGACTTATCCTGTACAAACCATGTTACACAACCCATTTTGCGTCTTGATATTAATCACAAATTAATGTTATGACAAATCAATTTGATGAAAAGATACCATTAAAAATAACACAGCAAAAATGAAAAGTGTTGTGATTAAAAGAGTTCTATTGGGGTCAAAAGCAGGTTTTATTTTAGATTTTTTTAATGCTCTTTACCTAATTGAAATAAGTTGTATTTAAAGTTGCCATCTAAACCTTAGATGGCAAATCGTTTGATCACTAAAATGGTGTGTCCTAGATGTGCTAACACAGGAGGGAAAGAAAATCCTCTTGTGCCAATGAATAATACTAATAAGTATTATATAAGAATACAATATATTATTTGTATAATAATAATAATAATATAATAATAATAACTTGGTACTGTCATGCCCATGCACGTGGAAATGTCAGTCTTACAGTGATTCTTCTTGTCCTTCAATTAAATCCTCCTGTAATTTTGAGGATGTGAGAGAATCACAAAAGATTACTGTTATCTTCAAGCCTAAATCCAAAATCTCATTGGAGTAGTGGGGGAATTAACTTCCTAATCTAATTTCTGTGCTGCCTGAAAAATTTGGGAAGGTAGTATCACATCAGTTTAGGTATGTCTTTCAGATTTCTTTTTTTCCTTTGTAATCCCAAATGATATAAACACTTTTATTTTAATAATAACAAGCTATTTTTGCAGCCTCGATCAACATATGTATCAGACAACTTTAAAAAAAAAAGCTATAATCTATGTGCCATGGGCTATGAAATGTGTTAATTTTCCTGCATACTGCTGCAAATACTTTTTCTTCAGTTTATTGCAATAATTTTAAGTCATCAGGCAACACATAGCATGGATTTCCATCAACTTGCTTATGTCAAGGATCCTTTTGACATTTGACTGCAATTTTCAGATCCCTCTTTTTTTATCTTTTCTCACCATTCTTTATCTTTTTCCTTCATTGTCCTTTTTCCTCAAGTCTTCATTTTACCTGAAGGGATACGCTGAAGAGGATCAGTAACAATTTGGGATTTTTGCTTCCACCTCTGTCTTGGATCTATTTCTCCTTACTTCAAACATCATAGGAATTTTTTTCCAAGTCTTACACAGATAGAACTCAACAGCATTAATCCTGTCAGATGCTTTTCTGAACTCCAAGTTGCCTTCCCATTCTCAGGCACAGAGGACTTTTACTTCAGGGGAAAAAGCTAAGCCATTAGCTAATCATCAGATCTTAAAATTGTGGAATTCTTATTTTCAAATTATCTGAAAACTAGCCAGAAACAATTAAATGAGGGGAAAAGATGATTACTGTATACTTCAATGGATGCATATTTAACAAAGGAGGTTGAACTTTGCTTTTAACATGAATTTCCTCCAAGAATTCCTTACACCGTGCTCTGACATTTAAATAAATTTAAATTTATTTACCACAAGATATGTTGCAACGAGACAGCATATGTCCACTAATTTAACAGCATTTCTGACAAGTTCATAGCATCTCCCTCATTAGAACCATTTCTTCCTTACAGAAATATTCTCCCAGGACTCCTTTTAGCAGGAGTGTTTTGGTGCAAAGGCTCCTCCTGCAAATGTTCACAAAGTACTAACATGACATTTCAATAGTATTAAAACCTGTTCAAGTTGACTTGCCAACTTGTGCCCTATTTGCAAGTAAAATATGCCTTCCTTTCCAATCATCTGCTGCTTTAAATGATCATTTCCCATTCATTTAATAATATATGCCAAGTGTCTTCCAAACATGTTTTATCCTTAGACTGTCTCATCATCATCTTGTGAGGTAGCAGTGCCCCTCTCAAAAGAAATGAACAACATAAGGAATTCCAAATATCTAGGTGGCAGTTCAAGTCATAAAAATAAAAAAAAATGTCTGTAGCAAGACTTCTCTAAAAACCTCCAATATATTTTTAAAATTCAACAAAAAGTGGAAAGCAGCGGGAGAAGAATTTGGGCAACTTTGATCAATCAACAACTGTTTTAAACTATATCTATTACTTGTGAATTGAAGAATCTGTGATATATTACCACAGAGATGATACTGGAGAAGTAGTATCAGTTTCTAAAATGCTAAATGAAAAATAATGATTTTGATTCCATAGAAATAAGTGTGTGTTACACCAATCAAGAAGGAACTGCTAGTTTTGATTGGAGTGCCAAAAAGGTACATCCACCAAAGGGGAAGGAAGATTTATTTGTGTTTGCAAACATTTTGTGAATCAAGTTGAATTTTGTGAGAAAAAAATATTGCTGCTGTTATTTGAAAGAGATTTAGATAATCTACCAACAGGATAACAAGTTAGCACCATCTTCCCCAAATAGCTTATGAGACCAGCTTGTGGAAAATATTCAAGATGAATCTGGAAGAGATTTTTTAAATATCTTTAGAATAGTGCAGCTATGTAGCAGAAAAAGGTATGACATAAATAAAACAAAATAAAATGAAATTTAAAAACGTAAGGATGAAATTAGAGAAAAAAAACTAATAGAAATTAGGTCAATCATCTCAATATTTTAATCCCCTCTCCCATGTCCAACACTTTTAATATCTCTTAATTAATTAATTAATTAATAACACTTTTAATATTACTTAATTCTGGGCCTAGGCATGTATTTTATATTTGGATAACTGTCATAATCACAGATTTTTTTCCCCCCTACATGCTTCAACTGTGTCTAATGTCCATGATACAGAAAAACTAATTCTTCTTTTGCACTTGATAATTTAAGGTACAGTGAGAGGGATTTTTAAAATGTTTTTTTCTTTGTGAATACTGGTACCTCATTCCTGAGGATTTTTCAATTTTCTGTTTTAGAAAATGCATAGTAGCGTACAATTACTTCATAACACTCAGAATATTCACCATGGTAATAGAGCTGATAATCTTGGGAGAGCTAATGAACAAAGTTCAATGTTATTTCCAGAATGGATGAGTCTATGTAAATTTTAAATACTACTTACAGAGTGTGTGCTCTCTCAGAATTTTATTAATAAAGACAGACGATATCTGAGCAACAAGAGAAATACCAGTACTCAGAAAATGTAGCACGTGTCTTAGGCAGCTCAAGACAAAATAAACAGTTAGCCCTTAAATTGTGCTTTACAGCTTCAAATCAACTTGTTGATGCCCCCAGCAACGGGGTAGGGTGGGTTTATCCTCAGTCTTGACTACCAGCCCACCCTTTTGTGGTGGTACCAAGACAGCTGTTACTGATTAAACTATTTATTTCCCATTTTTAGGAGATTAAAAAATGATGTTTAAGAAGAGCTCAAAGAAGTTTGTGCCAATAAACAAGTCAGCATGTTTACAGTTTTATTTTAGACATGTTTGTCTGCGGTTCACACGGAGTTACTCATCACTGGGTATCAGTAAGTTGATTATGCAAAGTAACAATCTGTTTTCAAGCTTCCAAAGAGACCCAGTATATCATCTGCATCTAAACTCCTTCATGTTATGCACTGAAAGTCAAAAAACTCAAGGATATTTGCTTCACAAAATGCCATTATCTCAGGAGATGTCAACATTTCCTACATTATCAAAAACCACAATACAATCTTATGACTGATTTTTTTTTGTGTGTGTATGTCAAACAGAAGAAAACCTGCTAACAGAGATATGTAATACACTTGTAAGCTTAAAAGCAAAATACAAAGCACCAGCACCTCCTCTTTCCCTGCTCACCTCACCCTGCCAAAAAACCCTAACCCATGCTGTAATTTTCTTATCTTGTCTGTTTTTCCTTTCACTGTTCTGTTTTGCATCCCCATCAGTTCAATACCTTCTCAACCAGTGTGCCACCCTGGGGTTTTTTTTTCTGTTAACTTACTAAACAGTGTGCCATTAAACCTGAACTGGTTAGCTTCTAAAGCAGTTCTCACTTTGCCCTTTGTCTGAGTGCAGAGAACAAAAGAATGGACACAGCCTACCTAAAGGCCTCTTGCCCCTTATCTTACAGCCTTGTTTGCAGGGAGCAACCAAAATAAATATGTTTAGATGTGAACAACTGGTCAGACAGCACCAGAAAGATCTGTAGGAATTTCAAATGAAACAGAGGAGTTCATGGAAGCAGAAGCCTTGAAAACTGTTGAGCACTGCAGAAAGAGGAAAAAAAAAAAAGCAGAATAAAAAGTTTTTTCTTGCTAGAACTCATATGATACAAGCTGCTCTGGGATCATGGAGAGCATACCTGGAGCTCTGAGCTGCAAACTGCCCCTTGTTCGGGGAATTTGTCTTTTATGAAGGAGATTTAATTGCAGCCATCTTCAAACAAATTGGAAAACAACCAGGAGGTAAGTGAAAGATTCATTTAATAATCTTAACAAGATACAGCCTAGAGCAACTGAAGGCCTTTGACTAGTGCTAATGATTAAACCTGAGAAAATATCTGGTTCTGACTCAGAATTATTAATTTAGGAGGGGGGATAAGAATTTATAATAATTTTAATGGAGGGGAAAATATTAAAAAGCGAAAAACTAAATAAAGCAATTATCGTTAAAAATTTTACAAACCCAAATATTTGCTAGTTCTTCAAGACATTGCTTGCTTACTTTTTCTTCTATTTTTCAAGGTGGCTTTTCTATTGTCCTGTGCCTGGTTGATTTATTGATACATTCCAATAATTTCCCTATAGGAGTTTTTCGTTCAGGTCTTGGAAAACACAGATCTCTGAAATGTCGGGGGAAAAACCTAGATAATATCTGAATCAAATACACTCCATAGTATTTAATATAACCTAAAATCACAAGATATGGTCACAGTGATATAATCACTGTGACGTAATCAGCATCCAGCCTAAAATTCTTCGTCTAAACAACCAGAGAAGAAAAGCAGTCTGGTTACACAAATGTATCAAATCATGGTTTGCTTGTGGTGGATCTGCCTTCCATTTCTCAGGTCAGAGTCCTTGGATAATCTTGTGTAGTACTTTGTGGTTGTTTGTTATAGTTATGTCACTGCAGAAATAGAATGAAATCGTAAACACATTTGTGACTATCTTTTCAGTTGTAAGAATTGAAAACTGATTTTTTTTGTTCGTTTTATTTTTTAAAGAGGTCCAGTGTTCTTGAGCTTGAAGTACTGAAGTCAGAAACACTACTGTATCTTTGTTATCTGAAGAGGGAAGCCTTGAACAGAACTAAAAATTCTGACCATGATACACTGAAAATTTTCACCCAATTTTCAATAAACTACTGCTTTGAGACCTTTCAGTGTTGCACTTCATCCCAACTCTCAGACTGTGAATATCTGTATTTTACATTATTTTCCTCAAACACATTAGTTTGTATTTTTCCCATTTGAAGCTCATTTTGTAATTTTCTGCCTGATTCCTTAATCTCACTTGCTCCCATTTGTATTACGCCTTTGTGCTCTCTGGTGTTCACCTCAAGTTCTAATTTATTCTCACCTGCATATTTCATTAATGTATTTTTACTCCCACATGCGCATTATTAATAAAGACGTTAAACTGAATACTCTCTTCAGAAGGCTATTAAATATTCTCCCCTACACTCCAAATCTAATACTTTGAGCCCTTTTTTTACAGCCAGCTCTCAGCCCTTGTGACAATGCTTTCTGCAAGTCATTGGGAAATAATTTTCAGTACAATTCTGCAAGTTATCATATCAAGCTCTTCACTAGATCCCAGATATGTATATTGCATTCCTTTTATCCACTAAATAGGTGATTGTGTCAAAAAGGGGGAAAAAAAAAAGCAAGGAAGGTTTTTTAGGAAATGGGTGCTGCACTTCATTACTCGATGACTAGGTTTGGGGCTGGAGAAAGAATGATCTGAATTACTTTTTTATAACCTTTGCACCATAATTTATAGAGCACTGTTATCAGCTCTACCCAGGGTCTTTTAAATTCCCTTGGCACCAGGATCTGTTTTTGTTCCTTGTGTTCTACATCATCAATTCCTTGTTCTCAGGATGGATACCAGGGCAAAAAGCTCCTTCAGACCAACCTTTCTGCTGATCTGTGGTGAAGTCTCCAACAGCTCTGCTGCCAATGCTCCACCAAAGAGAAAAAAGTCACTTCTGTGTTGTCTGCAACTTTTCTATCCATTCTTCCATTGGAGAAATGCCCCCAACTCAAACTCCTGTCCCCAGTGTCTGGGAAGGCAGCACACCCCAGAGCTATCATACTGTTTTGGCTTTGCTCTTTTCTCAGCCTGCTTTTAATACACTTTCTATTCTGTTTTAAATTGTTTCCCTCCCTAGCAATTTTCTCCCAGCTACTCAAGTTCTCCTCTAATTACCACGCGCAATTAGAATAATTCTACTGCTTTCTACAGATTCTGCAGTTTGGCAGTGGAGTTGGATTGGGATCAAATTCAGCTGTAATTTTCTGTCTAGCAAAGCATATGTGTGCTTCAGGAAGGTAAGTTGGATGCCTGGTGTGTATGCCCAAGTCTTCAAAGCAATACTCAGCACCAAAACAACACTGAAATCTTTCATTAGGAACTTATGCAGTGACTGGGAGGGAAAAATCACTTTTTCCCTTACTTTACTTTAGATTTGTGCAAAGATTGCACCAAAAGGAGTCCAACCACAGGATCAAATTTGGACTTGTCCCATAGATGCAATGGCTAGAAGAAAAAACAATTTGCTTTAGAAAGACTGTTGGAATAGCTTCCTCTAAGACTTACTAAACAATTCAGTTCCATACAGTGCATTTTGACATCCAAGCTGTGTGCCCTGGTGTTTCAAACCATACACTAGATAAATTATTAAACCTATGTGGGCTGCTTATTTCCATTTCAAATAAAACACAAATCAAATATGACATTTAAAACTTTTCTATAATGTCTATAAAGAGTGCTAAGAACACAGGCTTGTAAAAGAGGCTTATTCAGTGCTTGTAAGAGTGACCTGTCAATAATGGAAGTCTCTAAAAATACAGATCTTCGGTAGGATAAATATTTGTGGCTTAAAATGTTGAAACACTGACTGTAAATGTAATGTCTGTCTTAGTTTCCCCTAGACTTCTTTCTCCAAATCCCTCTGGCCAGTGAAGTCACTCATGACACAGCCCCTCTTCCAGCTGCCCTTAAGATGTTTAGCTTGATTATTGTAGTGCTAAACTGTGTGGATTCTGGTTTGCTGAGTATTTTAGTTATGTGAAGACAAGATGGGTTCTTTGCTTCTTTCTGTAAAAAAAGGGACAATATCTAGGAGGAATTCTGTCAGTGTTTTCAGTCCTTTATAGCTAATGAAAGTTAATTTACAATAAATCAGTCCTTGAGTTTCTCTAGTTTGAGATTCACCCCATCTATAAAAAGATTGTACATAAAATATGTGTGTGATCTTCTAAACATTGATGTTGGGCATATTTTCTGTGTTTGTTATGATAATACATTTAGAAGCTACAAAGAATTTCCGGAGCTCAGCAAGCACATTATGAGGTAATATTCACTAGATCATCAGAGCAGGAAAAATAATGACTAAAGAGTGAATTCATGCCCTGCTGACTTAGATATTCTGAATGCTCTCTGGGTAAAATTATTCTGGCACTACAGTCAGGACAGTCCGACATTTTGTTTAGATATATAAAGACAAGTGTTCAAAATATATATGGTTGTTAAAGTGCCATAAATTTTATTTTATAATGCACATAAATGGAGTATTTTAACTTCACTGATATTTTAAAACTTATTATGATTTTAAGTATATGTGTAGAACAAGCTCTATTTGTAGAATTTAGAAAACTAAGCTATGTCTTTAATTGTTATAAATGGTGAGATTTATGATAGATTGGGGGTTTTAAGACATTTATGACAGCTTTTGCAAAGTGATCAAATTTAGAAAGCCACGACAAGGATATATGGAAGCTAGGACAAAATGTTTACCTGAGAGTTTTCTTCTTGGTTGTTCAGTTTGGTTGCCCCAGCTGGAATTTCTGAAGTACGTACAAGTTTTCCATGTTTGAACACAAGTGCTTTAACCATGTCCCTGGATGAGATATAAATCACTGCAGACCATGCAGCAGATGTGTCATTGCTTCCCCTAGTGAAAATCTTGCTGACAGCTATAAACAGAGACACAACCTGAAATTTCCAAGACTCTCTCAAAGAACAGTTCTAATTGCTAAAGTTTTTGTTAAGTGTTTCAGGCAGGAACATATAATACATGGTGAATCTAAAATTAAAATTTATTGTTGTGTTGCTGGAGGAAAGTGTGAAGAAAAAAATCAGGGGCTGATAAACATTGGGAGGGACATCATCTTTTGAATCTTTGTAACATGTCTGGTCAAAAATATTCTGTTGAAAGCAATTTCCAACAGAAAATAACTTTTTACTTAATTGTTGTTTTTCTGTCCTTCAATCAAAGCATTAGCATTAAAGAAATCCAAACAAAAAAAACCTTGAGCAAAATCTCCAGGAGACAATTTCTCTCCTCTAACTCCCTCCATTTTCCTTAGTAACATGCAGAGATTATAAACTCTTACTTGATGAACGTTTGGCATATGTCAACATTTTTTTTCCTGCCGTTTTCTTACAGCTACTGTTTTGCTAAGTTTTAAATTTTATGTCCAGACCTAGGGTTTTTTTTATCAACACTGGCTGAATACAGCTAAAAAAAAAATTGCCTCCAGTCTCTAACACATATTTTCAAACCTTGTGGTATGGTAAAAGGAAGGGAAAAACTTGCTCATCATGTCCATGATGAATAAATAAGAAAGTAATTAGATTAGACTCCAGCACAAAGGAACATGGATCAGATACTATGAAGATTTTGATGATAAAGATATAGAAAATAATAGAATAAATTGCTGGGGAAAAAACTGTAGCTGCCATCATGGGACACCTTTATTAATAGGTTCGATAAACATCAGCCAGGAGTGACAGAGACAAAATTGACCTTGTGTGAGGCAAGGTGCCAAATGAAGCTTCTCAAGGTACTTTACAGACTCACTTTTCCATGATTCTATCTTGTAGGTGTGGATGTGTCATGAGGAGTTTCACAGCTGTCAGTGGGACATCTCAGAAATGCTGACCTCTTGTGAAAGACTCTGCGTGGTCCAAATATTTACAGTCTGACAGAAGCAAAAAGAAGAAAAAGCATATAGTTTGGTAGCACTCTGTTTTCTGTTTTTAGGATTGTTTACCATCTGTTCTCTAGCATAAGCTGCTCAACAATGTATTTTATATTATGAAGAGATAAATGCTTCTTACAGGGTATGGGAAAAAGTCACACTACCTGTTCCTTGAAAAATTCCTTTTGTGGTCTAAAGCTGCACTTATATATAAAAGGAATATCCAGCAGAAGGCAAGGGTAGACAAATACATTAACAATCATTACATAATCTGTCTTGAAATTTTTTAAACAAAACTTAGAGAGTTTTGAGGTTTCTCAGGCTTTCTGTGTTCCAGTTTGCTGTTAATTCTCTAGTCACTAGAGAGCTGAGAAACAAAAACCTTAGAGAACACAAGAGTTATCCAGAATCCCTGAAGCATGGGAGGCACTTCTTCATCAGGAAAAGCCTGAAAACTGTTACCTTACCTCCCCTAGAGAGCCCCCATTGCAGCTGGAATTGCAACTGCAACTTGGCATAGTCTGAGCCACATTCTTCACTGATCTGCTGAGGTGAGAATGGGCTGCTGGAACATGCCTTGCTTGACTAGGTTTGTTAAGCCTGTTTTCATCATTTTCACAATTTCATATTTTTCAGAAAAAACCTGCTTTTCCTTGGAAAATGCACAAGCCAGTTTGTATTTAATGTTTTAATCTTTGGATGCAAATCGTTTCAAAGAAGTTTGTAAGGAAGAGCAAAGCTGAAACAAACGAACAAAAACAAAAACAAAAAAAAAACCAAAAAAAAAAAAAACCAAAAAACAAATTACAAACCAAAAGTGAAATCTATTTGCCTACAAAATCATACTTATTTTATACACCAGGTTTTTATAATTCTGCCAATTTTTATGGGCTTCTAGTTACATATTCCTGGGCATTTTCATATTTTTCTCCTCTGTTGCTGTGTGGAAAATCTGTGCCAGCAACACATGAACTGACTAACAATCTGAGTGTATATTGGAAACAATTACTTTGTCAATACACAGTATATGCCAAATGTAAAAATGTCAATCAAATGGAAAAAATAGTCAAGAATTATTGTTTTATCTCTTATAGTTGGTGTAGTTTCAGTTATTCCTTGCAGCAGTTGCAAGCAAGCTCTTCTCAGGCAGAAATTATTTTTTAATTGGCAAATTTTCTTTAATATTACCTAAATTTTAACCAAACAAAAATTAAACAATTAGCTTCAAACTGCCAAAGTGAATTCACTGAAGACTAAATTTGCTAACTTTCTTTAGTCCTGGTATTTTCTTCATACTTGGGTTGTTGTTGCTATGATGTTTTCATTGTGTTGTTAAAGAACAATTGGATAACATGAATATAAACTGCTTAAATATTTATGGTATGGTGTTTGGCTTAGTTGCTACTATTGCATAAAGATAAGAATCTACTCCACTGTGTTTTGATAAAAGCAGAACCCTGCCTATTCTGAGTAATGAAGAGATTTCTTGGATGTGAGACTACATGGAAACCCATTCAGAAACAAAAGGGGAAAGAGACAGTGAAAGGTCACAAAGTGAAAGATAAACTGTCAATACTTAAAACAGAGAAAAGGAATCTGAAAAGCCTTTATCTGACTGTATTTTGACATTAAATAAAGTCTGGCTTGCAGGTTTATTCTAAGTTCTTGCTTAGTATAAATAGTTCTTTTTTCCTTTGTTTACTCAGAACAGGATCTTCATTTCCTTCTCTTCTTTCAGTCTGAAGCTTAATTACTGTGACTGCTAATTTTGACTACCTTGACACATTTCCATTGATTTTTTTAATCAGCTTTAGCTGTTGTGGCACACCTGAGACATCAGATTTTAAACTCTACATATCCTGGAAGACCAGTTCAGTGTCAGCAAGTCAGGTTTCTCTAAGTGCCAAAATTCATGTCTGTTTTCACAGATGTTGGGGTGATTTTTAAAGAGTATGTTCAGCGTGATTCTTAGTGAACTTGTCTGTCTCAAAATCCTTATAGAATGCTTTGCATAATGCAGTCTTTCTGTTTACTTATTCTCAGAGTACAAGTACTCTTCTCATGTATTGAGAATTACATGATGCTTCTGTTTTGTTCTACAGCTTGGTGTCCTAGCTAAAAATTTTTGTTCTTTGGTTTTCCAGGTATTTATCCCCTTAATTTCTTTTTCTTCTTACTGCTTTATGCTATTTATGTAATGATTTCTCTTCTGATGATTGCTTCTTACAGACCTTCTCAAGGACTGTCTACTGTAATCTAGCTCTGTAATCCAATATATGATTCTTTATACATCCATTTATTTTGCATACACAGAAGTTTGGGAATTTTTTCCTGTGTTTTTATTCTAAACATTTGCTTGTGCAAATGGGGAAGGAAAAAGGGATGAAATAACTTAAAAAGCGTTTTTTAGAAGACACTAAATTTGTAGACAAGTCCACCCAAATCCTTAAATTTTTCTGACTGCACAAGTGCTGTAGCATGGATGTGTCCTCTTTGATGGACAGGCAATACTTCTAGAGACTTTCCACAGAGAGCACCCAACTCAGACGTGTCAGTTCACAAACAATAAGGTTGTGTTAATGTGGGTACAGATTTGCTACTGAATGTTTGCATTAATATTTGAAGTGCCTTCAGGTTGAACACACAGGTAAGGGCCAGGAGGAGAGAAGATTTTTCTTGAAATTAATTTTTATTCATTATAGATGTAGATTATTTCAAACCTTAGAACCCATTTTGTTGCTTTTCTCCAGATGTCTGATGGACAGTGTGACATTTTATTTCATTGCTCCAAAAAGTGCTGTATAATGGAATTATATTCAACATCACCTAGGAGGAACTTTAGGCTGAAGAAGGGTATCTTTAGATGAGATTAGGAAAATATTCCTTACCATGAAGGTAGTGAGGCCCTGGCAGAGAGAAGCTGTGGCTGCTCCATCCCTGGAGGTGTTCAAGGCCAGGTTGGATGGGGCTCTGAGCAACCTGGTCTAGTGGAAGCTGTCCCCACCCATGGTAGGGGGATTGGATGACCTTGAAGGTTTCCTCCAACACAAACCATTCTGTCATTCTGTGAATAACTAAATAAGCATTTGAATTTAGAGAAAATAAACCAAAGGATTTTTTTTTAAATTCTTTGCTGCAGGTTGGAAAAGCTGCAGGAATCCAACAGAAGGTAATAGATTTGGAAGATACATAGAGTGTATCTTTCTTATACCTGCTAAGCGTTCTAATTGTTTCATTACTGGGATAAACAATGTACAATCCCTCTGTGAACACAGGCAGAATTGATGAAATATTTCTTCTTAAGGATATGCTGCACTAAGAGCTATAAAATAACCACAGAGATGCATTTTTGGGAATGAGACTGGCTTGGGTCACCACAGGAGATACACTGACATTAGTCATTCAGCCAATGTTCACAACTGTGCTCAATTTATTGATTCTGTGCTGAAGGGAGGAGAAAGGCCAATCTATCTGCTTTTCATGATCAAAATCAAAGAACAACATGAAAAGAAAAAAACCCTCACCTCTTTTTTCTTACTAGATCCGTGACATGCCTTTCTTGGCTGGCACTTTTAATGATGAGAAACTCCAATGTGATTTGGCAGCTATAAGCCAAGCTAATTACACAATCTGAGATCTTGGTTTCTGTGAGTCAATATTCAGAACAACTTAGAATCTATTTGCACAATGTAGACATAAAGGTCAAATTAAAATATTAATTCTTTCTAGCTAGGTCCAATATATTAAAATATATTTTTCCTCTGTGTTTGAAAAGTTTGATCTCTCAAATGCAATCAAGATACTTTTGTCAATTATCCATTTACACCAAATGACCAAAGAGGCAGCTTTGTTCTATGAACACTTCCTTGCAATTTAATGATGTGAGCTTCTTTTTGGCAAACATAAGAAATTTTGAAAAGTGACCTCTCAGCAGCTTCTTTAAGTGGTGCTGAGTAATACATAATTTAGCTGAAAAAATATGGACTTGTAGTCACTCAACATGGGTTTAATAAATAATATGCATGAATACTTTCATGGTACATGGTAATATCTACTCCTAAAACACAAGGTGATTTTTAATATTGAGTTATATATTTTGTGAGCATTATTTTTCCTTCTTTTCATAAAACTTTAGATTCTTCTTTGTGGGTTAGGTGGTGGTAAATTCAAGCTCTTCTATTATGAAACTAAATGCATTTTAGAATAGCATATGATAACACATGCAAAATCTTCTGTTCATATTTTACACCAAGTGTCATTTTTTCACCCACCTCTGAAGAATAATATCTTTATTCTTCTGTGTGTTCCTGTTCTGTTTGACTGCATGGCTGAATTTCCTCAGGTTGTTTGTCAGGCTTAGTACAAAGTAAATGTTGCTTAGATGCTCCAGATTGATTATGTTCACCCTCAGGCAATTTCACAATAACCTATTGCAGATTAAAATCACAAAATGCTATGTCACCTCCAGTCTTTATTAAGATAATTGACCCCCTGAATTAATAATCTACATCCTGGTTGCTTAAATATGCCTGCTACTAAATAGTTCTCCTAAAGTCTGAACTGTAACATATTTTGATGACATAATCAAACTTGTTTGTTTTCTTATTCAGTTAAACTTCCTGGACTGATAAAAGCAATAAAATTAATTAAAAAAACCCAAACAAACAAATGGAAGACCCAAAATTTGCCAGGGATATTTTCCATAATTTCTAAGGTAATTTATTCATTTTAATTCTGCTATTCAAAACAAAAAATTATAGGTGAAAATTTAAGTTATTCAAACTCAAAATTATCAAGTCACGTATAATTTGACATTATAAATGTATTGGCTCTGAAACAAAGCTTTTTCTCTGGTAATAGGATACCTTCTATATTTTCCCATAGAATGGCTTTACTTGAATTTTCAAATTAGTAGGAAATTATTTAAATATGAATAAAAATGAAGCTGCTCTTGAATAATTTGTAATTTCTCATTGAGATAATGAGTTTCAGAAAGCTTTGAATTTCTATCAGTGTGGAGATACAGGCACACATTTAGCAAGATGTATGGGAAATAGATTTATTTTGTTGGGATTTTTTTATTGCCTACTCTTTGCTGTCCTCCCAGACGAATGCAGATGAAGTGAACAGACAGAAACACATGAGAATATTTTTTTCCTAATTCAGGCAACCATTATGCATCTGGTTGTCAGTTTCTGTACCCCACTGCTGGCTTATCATATCTCCTTTCTACCCACATCCCCTTTTTTTTTGCTTCTCCTTGTCCTAGCAATTCAGGTAAATACAGACTTCCTCCATGAAAAGCAGACAAATGGTCTGGCTCATGCAGCCTTGCTTGAAAATATGACTCCCTCCATTTCTTAGCTTTGTCTTTTCTTCTAATTAAAAAGAGGATTTGAGTGGGGTGGGGGTGGCTTTTAGTTAAAGCAATGGCAAGACTGTATCAGTGACTCTTTGGTTTATAATTAAGTAAATTGATCAAATGGAATCCTGCTACCATGAGTAAACTCTGATCAAGTTCTTACCTGGTAAGGAACAATAAAAGAGCTCTGTAAGACAAAACATCTGCTGTTTTCACCCCTTAAGTACCCCCACGTACTCCACTGCCAGTGCACCTGCTCTTATATGGTGAATAAAAGCAGTTTTGGGTATTTTGTGCTCAAGGTTGACTCCACAGAGTGTATTTATATAAGCAGCCCGTGGGGAGTCAGGTAAGCTACTGGCATGAGAAAAATGAGGCTGAAATTTGAACTTCAGGTTTTACATCCTCCGTAAGGCCTACAGAAAATACTCTGTAAAGTTATATATCCAAACATAAAATGTTCACAAGAAAAAATCTTGCACATGGAAAATTCTTTATTTTTGAGTGTGTTTTTGCATAACTGACGCAGCATCATAATTTCTTTTCAGCTCAGAGGATGACAATGCATACTTGGAATTGCATACACTGACCTATTGGTCAAATTAACCAATGCTTACTGTCAATTTTATTTCACTGCATCACATCCAGATTGAAATCCCTGGGGGTTGTACACCTTCGTTATTCTAGACCTACTTAGCAGTCTTGTCAACATACTTTTTTTTTTAACTTTTATGGTGGCACTGTACCTTGGTAACAGCTTCTTGCACCAGCCAGCTACACAGAGGACTAGTCAATAAAAAAACCTAATCAAAATACTATATAAAATAGCCTCAAAATGGCCAAAGGCATTGAAAGAGCTGAAATTAATTCTCTCAGCAACCAGGTGGTGAGGGAACCCAGTATACCAGTAAAAATTCTTTATCCTTGCTGACTTTAAAGCACTTAGACTTTTTCAGGACCTATTCTGGAGAATGTGTTACTTTCTCAAGCTCCACCTGTGGCTCTACATTTAGCCTTTTTTATTTGCTTAAAATAATAGTAGAAAAAATAAACAGTGATTATAAAATGAACAGGTAAATAGATCTGAAAAAAAATCCCCATATTAATTTCCATACTCACCTAAGTGAACAGTTCACCCTTCCAAACCTGACAAAGTCCCACATTAAAAAAAAGTATCATCCACATAAAGGAACAGAGTTTAACTGTCTGAGATATCTCCTGGAAATTTTTGTTTGATTTTCTGAAGTCCAGTTTGCAGACAGCACTATATTTTGCCAAAGCAGAGAGCTTTTCAAATAGAATTTGCTTTTAAATCATAATTATTGTAAGTAACAGGTCAAAATGTATTGTTCCATCATAATCGGTAGTAAAGCTTCCCTTTACTTCCCTCAAGCCCAAAATTGCCACAATTTGATTGCATTAAATGGATACTTTTCCTTTTCCCCTGAGGCATTGCTTGTTCATCCACATCCATATATCTGATACAAGTTTTCACCCTAAAAGTAGTTCTATGTCTTTATGGAGGATAAGGAACTACAATCTATGTTATCCCTTACCAGTTAGACTTTTGAAAAGGTAAAACTTTGGCAAAGTGAGCAGGTGGGTCTGCCAATCTCTTGGTTAATTCTTAGCAAAATACTCTAGTGATATTTCTCCCTTAAAATAATAATTACTTCTTAATTTAAAAATTACTACTTATTTAAAAAATAATTACTTCTTAGGATATTGCAAACTCATTCCTATACCGCTCAACACTTACTGTAATACATCAAAATGTATTTTTAATTTTTACATTGTTTAATTTTTTTCACTGTGGAGTTTTCTGTTGACTCTAATGAAATTGTTTCAGGCTCAGGAACTCATCGTGGTTTTGATTAGCAATATTGTTTGTTTGCGATTCTTATTGTCACCAGTCATCAAGGTTCTAGATGTTTCAGGATTGATCATATTCATAATTGAGCTATGGCTGTAATTTCCTTCATGAAGTACTTTATATAGATAGAAAATGAGAAATTCCACAAGGTAAAAAAAAAAAAAAAAAAAAAGACAGCAGAAAAGAATGTTTTATTTCAGTCTCTGTCTCTTTTTACCTGTTTTCCTTGGGGCACCCTCTTTTTTATTATGTATTCACTGAACCTGAAACCTAAAAGGTTAAAAGTTTATGCTGCAAGGCAAGATGACTGCTCAAGAGGTAACCATCATTGTGCTTATTTGGCATACGGGTAACCAAAAAAGCTAAAGTTAACTTACTTAGTTAACATCTCCTAAGATGTGCTACAGTGGGATCACTTCTACCCCAGAATGAGAGAGCTGGATTGCAGACCCATGGCATGCTCACTGTATTACAGCTGTCAGCTTCTACCAATGGAATTACCTTCATTCCTCCTGACCCTAAGAAAAATGGGTTTTGCTAGACCAGTAACAGTTAACTGCAGGAAATCAGTACTGGCAATTCTTTCTCTCATTCAGCAAGCAAGTTATTTGTCAATAAAATAATGCCTAATTAGAATACCACTTGCAAGCACTAGATAGGATATTAAATATCCATTTAAAGAAAACACATGCCTTTATGAAACAGGAGACTACTTGCCCTCTGTTGGTCACTGGGTCTGCAGTCTAACACAGTAAGCTGGTGTACAATATGAGAAAACACGTACCCATATTTTGTTATCAGTTATGAGAAAGGAGATCTATTTATAAATTAACAAATCTAGGTCCTGCATTTGAACACGCTCTGGTGCTGCTGCAAGAATCAATTACACCTGTAGAATGTAAACTTATTAGTGAAGAGCTGTAGAAAAAAAAAAACCAAAACAACAAAACCCACAAAAAAAAACCAGAAAAGCAACTCTTGAATATGAGAATGATAAAATGGAGTATTTTCTCCCTTTAGATATACTATCTGGGATCTAACAGTACTGCCTCAGAATTTTTGGTTGGCAGTAGAAATCCAAGCAGAATGAAACAGCGATTTGCTGCTATGTTGGTTCATGGAAGACTGTCTGCACAGTCTCGAGGAGAGGCACTGTGCACACTTATCTTTGATTTATAACTCTGCAAATACACAAAGTTCTGGTTCATCTAGGTGCGCTCTGAGCTCAATGTAAAAGACATAAAACCAAGTTGGCTGCCCCACATAAATATTTAATCCACTGTAATCAAGTTAAGGACACAATGATAACATGAACACAAGCTTTAGTTTTGCATACCATATCAATGTGAGTCACTACAGTTGATTTAATTTGAATATTTTTAAACATACACTTCTGCAGAGAAATGTGCATTAGTCTTTTTTTCTTACACTGTATCATAGATATTTATTAGGAAAGTATTTTATTCTCTGTGTGTGTACAACTATTGTTTGGAAATTCAGATAACTTGAGTGCTTTTCTTCCCTAAAAAAACAGATTTTTCATCCCTAAAAGCACTATTTATATTTCTCAGTTGTTTTTGACCAGCAAATAGTCTCTACATGATTTTTCAGTGCTATCTTGCAACTGCTTCTAAATGTTTTTTTCTTCCCAGTATTTTTTAAGACTTTGCTATATGGCAATAAATTTTCATTTATTTTCTCACTTTACTGTGTGTGAAAAGTGAAGGAAAAACCTTTAATTTTAACACTGTTTTTGTGATGTGCTGTATGAAACTGAGTGTCATGTATGGTTTGGTACATGAACTCACGGAGTTAAACTATTTCTATGAGTCAGGGGTAGTCAAAGTGTAATCAGCCATGAAGTTTGTGTTTCACAAAGCTGCTTACACTGAATAATTCAATATTTGAGCTTTAATGATATTTGAATAGGAATTTGTATGCAGACTGTACAGTGAATAGATGAAAGAAGGCAGACAAACTTTTGATTTCTGGCTGAATCATTAGTATGAGATCTCTTTTCAGCCTGCTGTGGGACCAGCCTTCCCTGAGCCCCACAGGGCAGGTGAGCTCCATCCTGCACCTCACAGGATGTGCACAGCCCTCATGGCTTTGTCACAGCTTTCCTTTGGGGACCAAGCCACAGGGATGGCTCCGATTGCAGAACTGCCATCGTTAGGGATGGCACCTTGGGAGTCAAGAGACAAACCCCATGGAGGGCAGGTCTGGCACTGCTGAGGGGACATTCCCATTGCAGCATTCCCATTCCATCATTCCCATTCTAGCATCTCCATTCCATCATTCCCATTCCATCATTCCCATTCCGTCATTCCCATTCCAGCATTCCCATTCCATCATTCCAGCATTCCCATTCCAGTATTCCCATTCCAGCATTCCCATTTTATCATCTCCATTCCAGCATTCCCATTCTGTCATCCCCATTCCATCATTCCCATTCCAGCATTCCCATTCTGTCATTCCCATTCCATCATCCCCATTCTGTCATTCCCATTCCAGCATTCCCATTCTGTCATCCCCATTCTATCATTCCCATTCCACCATCCCCATTCCAGCTCTGCCGTGAGCCCCGCTGCGACTCACAAGGGCAGCGTTCTGTGGAGCACAGCTTGTCTCTGGCTGGGGGAGGACAAACCATACCCACCACTCCTTGGCAGTGCCAGATGGGAGGGAAAGGAGAGGAGAGAAGCCAAAACCAGCCCAGAACAGAGGAAATGTATTTCAGAAATGTCTGAACTGTGGTGGGGGCATGGGAGATGCACAGTGTCAGTGATGGGAAGAGGCAGAAGCTCAATTGTTGTGGTGCTTGAAGCATGGCTCTCCTGCCCACAGACCCACCTGCAATCCCTGGAGCCAGGGCTGGAGCTGTGCTGGCCAGGCTTGGTGCAGGGGTGCTGCAGAGTCCTGTGCTAATGGCCCCAGCCCTGCACTGCTGCCCTTGCTGCTCTGGCAGAGGATGGCGCCATGCTCGCCTGCCCTGCGGCTCTGAAGAGCTGCAGGATGGAGGCTCAGCAGACAGGGGCTAGGGTGAAAATTCTGTGGATGTTCTGGTTGGCAATCATGTGCAGCTACAGGCCAAATGGGCTGGTTGCCCTCTAACAGGGCAGCTTTGTGCTGGTCTGTCACATGGCCAAGAAACTCCTGGCCAAAACAGCAGCTCTCATCCCTGATGTGTTCCCTGATGGATTGTACTGGCATGCCCAGTTCTTCTGAAAAAGCCAAGCTCCTGTGTTCAAGAAGTTCCACCTGAATATGAGGAAGAACTTCTTCACTGTGCAGTGACCAAGCGCTGGAACAGATTGTCCAGAGAGGTGGTGGAGCCTCCCTCACTGTAGATATTCAGGATCTGTCTGGACACAATCCTAAATCTTGGATCAAGGACTGCTGTGGTACCTTCCAGTCTTCTCTATTCTGTGATTCTGCAATTCTGTGACAAAGAGATGCAAATATCAGCATGGAAATAGGTGCAAAAATTTTTTACACAAGTCAGACTTTGACAGTCAGTTGAATCCTAAATAATAACTTATCTTTTGAGTATATTCTGTCTTCAAGCAGAAAATATAAATTACAATTTGAAGAAGTAGTATTGCTTAATCTTTCTTCCTAAATAATTAATCTATTTAAACATCTTCTGAAACAGATTTGAATCTGAAACAAATAAATATTTCTGATGAGCAGTACTAGTGTCCATATTCATACTTTTCATTATGTTATATATTTTTAGACTTTTGATTTAGATGGCATTATGTTATCTCCAGGTTATGAAGGATTCAGGAAGAAACGAGAAGCACAGCCCAAACTCCTGCATTATCTCAAGTAGACTGTACACTGAATTTCTAATAGAATTTCTTTTGAAGGGTCTTAATCTCAGGCTCTTTCTGGGGTAGTCTGAAAAGGACAAGATAGAATCTGCTTATCACCCTTTCCCCTTGAAAGCATAGGAAAGGTAAACAAGAACGGCAACTCGTCAACATTGAGACAATTACTTCTGTTTCTAAGATCACAGCCTAACACTGATAAGGGGCTTTTATAAGGGATTTTTGTATCCAGATTAGAAGAAATCAGCACATGTGCATGGGCATTCTACTATCTAGATTTCATGTTGTTTCCTGTGTCCTTATGTATCTAAGGGCAAAATCGTTTCACTTTAATTGTTTAATTTCACTTTACTTGGCATTGGAAATAATCAAAATAAGCTAAAAGAACAAAAACAAGAACTACAAAAGCCCACAACAGGAAAAAAAAATTAAAAAATCAACCCTATTGATTTATTCTGGAATCAATTATTTCATTTTACCAGAGTAAACAATGAGAAAAGATGCAGACCTTCATTGCCTAGCAGTGGAAGATACTCCAATAGAAAACACTTTTTCCACATAGCTGCAGCTGTGGCACCCCATCCTTAAGGGGAAGGGAGCACCCAATATTCATAGACCCCTGTTGTTAGAAGGGAACAACAAAAGCCAGAGGGTCCACAAAAAGCTTGATTTGTAAATTATATGCAACATGGGAACTGGTATGTTAGTCCTTCACCCTGGAGTTTTTTTTCAGAGGCCTTAAGGAATGGTCTCGTTCCCCCCTCCTGGGTCATCCTTTGGTTAACAGTCCATGCCCACTTCTCAACCTCATTCCTCTGCATGTGCTCTGCTGTGTTGTGCTTATTTCCAGGAGCCAGAACATGGATGTTTGTCACAGAAAAACACTGCCCTGCCTCCACATCTTCCTTCCCCAGCCACTTCCTGCTCTTTCTCAGAGCATATTACCAGCAGTCCTTGACTGGCTCCATGGCTATTCAACCATTGGTGTTTGAGATATTAACATTAGCCCCAAATCTGCTAGGCTGTTACTCAAGGTTCTGCCCACAGACAGCCAATTTTGTGGAAAGTACTCACTCGTCTTCCTTTCCTTTGTTGGTCCCACTCTGCAAGCAGGTGTGAAAAGGTTAGATAACAGACCTTTCACTCAGCAATCTTCCCCCAGAACAGAAATGTGTGCTCTTAGGAAGGAGAAAAGACTTCTTTCTTTGCTAGCTGAGAGATAGAGCCATTAAGCCTTTGCCCATGCAACAGTCTTTTATAAAATCAGGAACAATTTTGCCGATTATTTGTTCATTTTGAAAATTAACAATTTTTCCTCTGCAGATCATAACAATCTCCAAAGCATCTTGCTCACCTAGCAGCTTAAATCCCAATGAAAGGTGATTTGAGTTCATAACTTAGCTTTTTTTCAACATAGGAGATTCCACTTAAGCAAATACCAAACACCAAACTAACCCAGTGTTTGCTTTGCTTTTCATTTAAACCTTGTTTTTTGGAAAAACCGCAAAGAAAATCCATTTTTTCTTTTGCTGAACTAATGAATTTATCACAGGGGAAAATTTCATTGGAACAGATCTCTTTACTTAGCAAAGCTAACTTGTTTTATATTGGAATGTGAAACCAGATAAAAACGTGTCAATGGTACTTGATCCGTGGACAAAATACTGGTCAAAATAACTGTGTACATGGCATGACTGGGCACCTTATCTTCTAAGGCCTCACAATAAGGACCTTAAAAGTCCTCACTGAGCAGAAGACCAAATTCATAATGTAACTTTAATCACCCATGTGGAAAGAAGAAAGAAAGAGAGAAG
>JANRGV010000051.1:7008440-7028315 GCA_024734035.1 Alethe castanea
ACAAACGCTTCGTAGCAAATAGTGCTTTCAAGACAAAGCATGCCACTGAAAATCAAGAATTAGTAAATAAATTCAACACATTATTATGACTGTAATAAAACTCATCTGTCTCCAGGGTAGAATCACAGTAGTTTATTTATTCTCATGGCCACTCAGAAAACCCTTCCACAGAATTTACCTACCTTTTTTTCTTAAAAAACAGTGAAATCTTTCTATAGAATGCACAGATGGTACACTCAGTCAAATAAGGGGGAACAATTGAAACAAAACTCAAGGGCAGGCTGTGATATATCTGTGATTCTTTTCAATGTGATAATATTAATCACAAATTAAAATGTCTATCAACAGGCCAAATGCAACAAACCTGCAGCCATTTCTCAGCCCAAACCTCTGTTGATCTCAGTTCAGAGCCACAACTTGGGCAAAAGTGCAAAGTTTGGGTTTATTGAGGTATCTGTCAATCCAATGACAAATTACAGAACTTCACTTTAAAGGCAGCTCCATTTGTAATATGATTTCAGATACAGTGTTACATTTCTCTTCAGTTCCCTGTTTTTTCAGATTTACTGTATCTGTTTGATTGCAGTGTAAATTTTTATTAGTGTAAAAATGAGTATAGTGTACTGTAACTGATACTGTGCATTGTGTTAGAGTGTAAGCCATGTAGTGTAAATAGATTTTATTAGGTGAATGAAAAGTAGCTACTTTAAAACATTATTATGTTAATATTTTATATTATTATGTAACTATATTACTAATTTAATATATTGAATTATATAATGTGAATTTTTCAATATGCATGTATTATCCATTAAATGCTAAAATGGATTTTTTTTAAAAAATGTCAAAATTCCAAAAATGGGAATTTTGAAGAATAGTTGATGGTAACACAGAGTAGTAGCAGAAATTCAAACTACTGTATGTGAAGAAGAAAGGATTTACTTATGTGTTTAAAGATGCATTGAAACTGAGATAGGGATAAGAAAATAAAACTGACACTTGTCAAACTAAATGCTGACTTTATATTTGATTTAGATTAATTCCTTTGATACAGACCAGATATCACAATTGAGTTACTTCACAGAAAATGGAAAATATACAGTAAACTCTTAAATCATTCTAAAAGAGTGGCAGCGAGATAAAAATATTTGTATTATATTAAAATAATCACCACTAGTCAATCTAGTTTTCATAAGCTTTACAAACACTCATGTAAACCATCTGTGTATGGGCTAAATGGATATTCTCTATTTTCCACGAGAAAGTACCTCTTATTTGAGCTGTAATTAGCGACTTTCTGTCTCTCTCTCACAAGAAATTGCTTCTTTTGAGCCTAATTCCACACAGAATTTACGTAAAATCTGTGTATTCATAGAAAATAGTTGCTTAAGGCTCAAGGTTCCCTTTAAAAATAATTCTAAAATTATTCTTCTAGGCAGTAAAGATTTTTTGCATTAAGTGACTGGCAGTCAGTACTTCTGAGAAATATATCACTTATTAAGATCTTTGAATTAGAAATGGATTTTTAAATGTCTCATGCTGGCGGTCTGCGATGTGAGACATTTGTATATATCTTTTGTGGGTATTTTTCTTCTTTGATTTAGGAACACAGTCTGCATTAGAATCAATTTGTATTTTGAAGTAAGTTAGGCTTTATTCTGAACTTACAAAATGGAATTTTAAAACCAAAATGGCATTGGCATTTGAGCTGATTATGAGAGCTGCGCTCCCTTCAGGGGATATTCAAAAGTTGTTAGGCATCTCAGAATGGGGAGTTTTCTGAGATAAGCAAAAAAATTCACTGACAACATGGTCATATTTAAATCAGACTCTGATCTTTCAGGGTTGTTGGTGCCACATTACTGCTACTAGGTAGGAGCTCTAGTTTTTCAAGTGAGTCTTTCTGAAAGGAAACAGCTGCTCCTTCATTGATTAATTAAATCTCACCTCAGAAGGAGGAGCTTAGAGAGGATGTCCTTCCCATTTCCCCACTTTTCCTGATGCAGCAGTGGTGTGAGCAAGCTTAAAGGTCTGAGTTCAGTGACCCCCGGGGAAATGGACAACTTTTCAATTTTAGTGTTCTGCAGGTATGTTGAAAGCTGTTTACTTTCCATATAATTCAGTGAGCCAGAAAGACAAAAAAAAATTGCAGATCAAGTCTGTAGGGAAGTGCTTGGGTCATCCAGATTGAAGATGGAAATCCTGTGTTTCAGCTGTGCTTGGAGCACTTTTTGTTTGTTCTGAATTAAACAATCACTACATAAAATACTGAAATACTTGAAAGTGGACTGGAACACAGGCTGTAGACAGAAAAATGAGTAAAAGGCTTCATTAATGCATATTAGTGGGACTTAGATGTGAGAAATCCACTGAGCTGCTCATCCCAGTCAAGTGGTGAGTGCTTCTGAGCACATCAAGAAGATTAGTCTGTCACTTTAAGTATTGAAAGTAACGTGTGTTATTGTTTAATTATTAAAAAATTAGTGTTATATGAACTTGTGGGTCAGATGTTAGAGTTTTTATGCTCTAAAGTCAGAGCATGGATGTCTTGTTTTTATGGGTTTGTTATTAAGTATTTCTAGAAAAGCTTGTGTGTGAGCAGCAAGGTTTGTGGTCTCCATATGCAAAAAACATTAGATGTTGTATCTTATTAGGAAACTTTATTTCCCATCTGAACAGGTGTGCTGCATGATGGCTGATGAAACTTCCATAATTTGCAAGTGTCACATCTATTTCTACTCCAAAGATACTAACCCCCCCAAAATTCTTAGGCTTACTCTTGGCCTTGGATTTTAGGGTTGTGTTTTGTTGCTGTTGGTTTTGTTGTATTAGTTTTCCCTGGCTTAAATATTTGGTAATAATGCTGGTTTACTGCAGCTTAAGATTTTCTGGTGATGCTTTTTAATCAGCTTCATTCAATGTCATGTGAAATTGTGAACGTTGTCTCTCAATAATAGAGAAATAATCAAATCTATGTTGAGATATATATATGTATGTATGTATGCTGTGGTAAGCACTGTCTTGGTTGTGACTGCAGGAATTAAATAACTAAGCTGAGAGAGGGTGCTTGTGCCAGGGTTATTAGGAGACATGAGTAAAATTATGTAAAAGGTTATTTTTCTTGACCACTGTAGAATTGTTTCTTTATATTTGCTGGAAATAAACCCAGGGAAGTACTGCTCCAAGTTCCAATTCACTGTGCCTAAACGACCATAGTCAGAATTTATAAGGAGACTATTTCACTAACACAGTGGCATGAGATGTTGGATGGAGATGAGTACTGACTAGAAACTATTTAATTGTCAAAAAGTTTTCTTCTGCTTTGGATAAAGGAAGTATAATTAGGAGTGTATGGGAAGGAGGAGCAGTAAAAAAAAAACAAAACACAAAAAACCCCCAGTAGATAACTGAGAACATCTGTTGGGTCAGGAGTATCCACATTGCAGAAGATCTAGGCTCATCATCTGCTACAAATCAGATGGATAATGTATTCCAATTCCAAAATAATTAGCATTTTGACTCTATAACCCCTCCTTACAGGACTCCTTCTGAAAAGTATGATGAAAAAGTATTTAAAGTTTTTTCCCTAAAATAGAAAAATTTTCTTTAAATATTCCTCACCAGACCCAGTGAGTTGACATTATGGGAACACTTAAGAAATAACATAAGCTGGAGAGTAGAGAATAGTACTCTCCTTGTTTTCCTGAAGGCATTCAGGATGTGGGCCCTCAATATCTTATTACTCTTATAATTACTCTTATAACTCTGTTCAGCATGTCTCCAGCCCCAATAGTTTTTCCCCTCCAGTCTACTGTTATATCAAAACTCCTTTTCCTCTGGGAATAATATATATTTAAACACTATTATATCTCTTTAGCCCAGCTCAAGAGGTAATTTGTTCAGTGTATTGATATGAAATTTTGCAGCACTAGTATCTCTGCAAATCTTATCACTCAGGGATGCTGTTGGGCATTTACCATGGGGTGTTCCAATCACCTCAAGCAAGAAAAGGATTTGTCATCATAATGAGAAGACTAAGAAAGTTCTATTGGGCTAACTGAGAACTCAGCTGGAATTGAAGTTTCCAAAATGGTGATTTATGCCTTTCTGAAATGAGAAAAGATAGCAAAAAACACTTAAAGAGGCAGACTGTTATTTTAAAATTTAGTTTGTAATTTAAAAATTGAAGAGATGTGTGGAGTTGAAGGCTGAATGGAACACTAATTCTAAACAAAAAGCAAATATATATTTGCTTTGTAAGACAATATTATCAATTTTGGATGTTGTGCTTCAGTATCTCCTGTACTTTTCATATGTCATTAAACTCTAATGATGCATAGACATACTTTGGGAAAGCCCTTTGAAAAGGAATTGATTACAACATGTATTTCTAAAAAGAAAGTCAAGGTCAGTTACTCTGGAGTACAATAGTAGCATTAGTAATAGTAGCATTGCATTGAGACTGTTGAGTTCAACACTCTTCTGGAAGCTTCCACCCCACCTGTAATTTCAGAAGCAGCACTCCATGTGCTTTGGCACTTATTCTAAGTGATGCTGTTTTAAAATTAAAAAAAAAAAATCTGAGGGCTAAAGAGAACATTCAAGTCTATGGAATTTCCCAATAATTCTGGATGGGAGAGACTTCTGTGCACATTTAGTTGATTTGTAAGCTGTTTACTGAATCAAATGTATGAGCTCCTGAAAGAACTGGGACTGCAAGAGTAGAGACAAACAGCAGTACAAGCTCTTCAAGGGTTCTTATTATCAGATCAATTTTGAATCAGGATCCAAAGAACCACTATCCACACCTCAGAGAAAATGCAGGAAAAAAAGTCTTGAAACTGCCTGCTGTATTTCCCTGCCGTCAGTCACCCATGGCCAGCTGAAAATAAAGCATGAAGAAGGCAAAAAACACCCATATATTGTGATTTGTAAGACATAGAAAGCATCTCTTTTTTTTCCAGCTTAGTCATTCCAACTCTGATGTGGGTGAATTAGAGAAACTCAACAAACTTGGTAATTGCCGCTGGAAGACATGGGGAAGTAAAATACAGGAATCTTCTTGTAGCAAAGGGTTGCCTGTTTAAGAGAATAGAGACCCTACCAGAGCCTTATGTAATGTCAGCTGCTGAGGAGTCTGCATGCTTTAGTCAAATTTGATGGGCCAGTAAAGTTTATGAGAACCACCCTAATTCATGATAGCACAGTGGCAATGGGACTTTCGCTCAGCACTGTGCAAGAACTTGTCCACACTCTTATTCAAACCTTTCTATGCAGCAATGTTTACCAATGCACTGAGAAATGGTGATAAAACGTCTGATCATTTTCACAGTCAGAATAGCTGCAGCTGGTAAAGACCTAGCCCTTAATCAGAGGTGCTAGGGCTGCTTGCTTATGATCCGTTCCCTGTGCATATTTATGACTTCCTTGGGGTTTTGGTGAAGTGTCTTACTGACCATTTTGAATGGTAGAGCCAGAATAAGAAAACGCAGCTCTTGAATTATTCTCACCTGACATTACAACATATAAAGAAATTATGTGCATCGACAAGGGAACGCAGAACCTTGTACAAAATCTTCTGTGAGTTTGCACAAGGCTTCCCAAAATACCAGTGCTTGAGTGGCTCTGTTTAGAGACTCAGAGATTTTACCAGGATTTCTTGAGGTAACCTTAGCACTGTTGGAGCTCCTGCAGAGAAATATTGATCATTATGGTTCTGCTGTTCCTTTTGAGCCTTGGAGCACAACACATCTTCCTTTTTAAGTTCTGGAGTACATTATGCACAAAGTATCTGACGTATGAACTGTGTGCACTGCAGTTAAAGTAGGGTTCCTTTACAGGTCCTGTGTTTTTAATAAGATTTTTTTTTTCTTTAAGTCTTAATACTTATATCTGCTCCTTACACAACTTAGTGCCTTTGTGTGCTCTGGTAACATGCTTGTTTCTGTAATGGTTGAACAATAGCAGAGATTCAGGATCAATTAGGAAGTAATTTTATCTTCCCATTTTTTATGAAAAGTAATTTTTTTTTTCCAAAACCAAAATTATTTTTTCTTGAAAAAACAAAAAAAACCTCCAGTTTTTTCAAGTAATTTTGAGCTCTAATAATGTGATATTTAGGCATAACTTGAGCCAAAAAGCCATTTGTGAAATACTTAATTGTTCCACATGTATCTCCTAGTGTCCAGATTAAGTCTTTTATAATTTTTTTTTAAGTACCTTAGTGTGACTAAAATAATTGTTTAAGTGGTTTCCTTTGAGTTCTCTTCTTGGAAGGTTTCGGTGTGGAGGGCATGAAAATATAAAAAAAATTCTGAGGAACCCTTTAGCTGTTTCAGCTGCCTAACTTTGAAGTTTTTATCTGCAGATAAATTAATGCATCTTTTCAAAGCACCTGTCTCAAGTCATCCATAGTGAGGGAAGAAAAATTTAGGATCTTTCTACCTGCCAATAGAGAGATTCAATAACAGAAACTCAAAGAATCCATCAATAATTCAAAGGAATTGCTGCTTTCACATTCTTAATGCTGCCTTCTGTGCTATGGGTGAAAGTCTGCCTTAGGCAGGTGATCAGCACTAGGCCTGTGTTCTGTCTAAATCCCACATCAAATCCTCCAAGTTTTATATATATATATTCATTATCAACTCCTTCTCCATCCCACAGCAGATAATGTAGCACAAGTGGGGATAACTGAGTCATTTTCTCATTATAAACTACTTTACAATTCAATGCAAAAAGGAAAAAAAATCCCACTCTATATTAATATGTATAAGAATTTTTAAAGTTGAGAAATGTTTCACATAGAAGCCAAGTCAATCCTCTTCACATATGTACTATTTTATTATAGAATTATACTTACAGTTTAGTTTCATGCTTTTGTATATTTGTGTGTGTTTATACCATTGTAGAAATATTCTTGGGATGGTAAATACCTTTGAATTTGATAATCTGGGATACAAAACTATTGTTGGGATGACTTGCTATTGGTATTTATGAAGTAGAGACAGCAAAATCAGAATTAGATCAATAATTCATAATTAATTGTATATTCAAATTAAATATGTTTAAGATTCAGTGTGAGATTCAAATACATTTTGTGCATAAGTATATTTATTTCATGCCTGGATCACTGCATACTCAAATAAGCTATGTTCACATACCCGCATATGTGATGTGGGACTTGAATCAGGACTTTGTACTTTGTGGAAATCTCTTGTATACTCAATCTGCTGCATTGTTATCCAAATACCTATCACTAGGTAAATTTACTGGGGATGGAGGGTGGGACATTGTTTTTTGTGTGTTTTAGGTTTTTGCTTTGGTTTTTTTTTTTTTTTTTTTTGAGAACATACTTTAACACAAGCAGTACTGAAAATGTGCTGGTACAGAAAGAAATATGGTTCAGTAAATGCAGAGCAAAATTCTGACTCTGTTTAATCTGATGTTAAAACTCCAGGTGATTGAAAAGAACTCACTGGTACCCCAGTCCAAACAGGGCCCATTTTTGTTGTATGTTGCCCTTTGCCAGGAATAGAAGTATAATTTCTCTGATTAGTAAGGTATTCTCTACCTTAATCAATAGAAATGGATGGTAAAGGGAGTAGTCTAGATGTGGCTACTTCCTTAACTTCAGATTACTAAACTTTGAGAAGGATGTCCTTAAAATGGGAGGGAAAGTTTCTTTCACATTCCAGACAGAAACTGCCTGAAATGGAGCTAGAATCTTCATCAGTTTTTCTGCCCTCACTCAGATGAAATTGAGTAGCCAAATGTTACCATCTTTGCATTTCAGCTCTGAACTGTCCCATACAAATTGCAGTTTAAGTTTCTCATGTACTCATTTCCATTTTTCACATGGTGGGTGTCTCTGAATGTGTCACAAGTGACTTCTCATGTGCTGTGTCAGTAGCAAGGTTCAAGCAGGTTCCAACTGCTGTCCAGGATGAACTGTGAAGCCCAAACTTCACAGTAGAGCCAGGAGATGTGTCTAGATGCAGTTAATCCTCTACCATCACAAGCAGACACATTATGGACTTTTTTTATTTTTTAAAAAACTGACAAATCATAGCGTAGAAGCTACTCAGATTTATCCTTTGCTTGACAAGCAGTGCCCAAACCTCTCTGCTTGGACAGTCAGGAATTGTCAGCCCCCAGGTTGTACAGGAACACATTGCTTTGGGTGAATTTTCACGAGGAAGCTGGGCATCCTGCATAAGCACTGCGTTGCTGCCAGCTGGCATCCCAAAGAGCTGACAGGAAGCAGGCAGCCTCGGGAATTCCAGCTTTCAGGCATGCTGTCCCCAGTTTTCTGGGATCAGTGTGTACATAGCTGGCAAGAAAATCAACACTAGAGTTGTCTTGATGACAGTGGAGTACTGAAGATGAGCTTTTGCAGGGAATTGTAAAATGATTGACTTCTAAAATAAAAATTAACTAGAATTTTATAACATTTACTCAATCTCTGAAACAGGATTATTGTTCTTACCTCTGTAGGTATGTTAAAATAGAAACCTACACATTCCCTTCAGAGAGGATTATCTTTCAACTGACTGTGAGATCTAGGAGATCTGGTAAAGATCATTTGGACATGACAAAGTCTGATCACTTCTTTTCCTTTCTTTGTGGCTCAGAGAGAAAAGAAAATGTCACTTGGTACTTGTGTCATCCCACACAGCATTCAGATCTCTGACCTTCTGTGTCTGCCATTGTCCACTGCTTTTCTTCTTACCTTGTGTACTTCTTTGTTATTTTTACTTCCAGCACACAGCAATGTTGTTCTCAACCATTTGGATGCTGATGATTGGCAGCTTATGCTTTTTCTGTTGAAAAGAAATATGGCAGTTCATAGAAACCTTTTATTTGTCAACACAATGTATTTCAAAAATAAGAAATTCCTGGCAGAATAGTAAGATACATTTGATGTGAGACACCGAAGAGAATTTTATCTATAAAGCCATTTTGTATATGAGACAGTAATTTAACTTAGGGCCTGGTTGGCCATTGCCTTCTTTGTATGTATGTCTACATATTATGATAAGAAAACTAATCTTTTAACCAGAGTCCCCTGTTATTTGATTTATTATACTTTGTTAAGGCTTATTAGCTGGTTTTGGGTTTTACAGTGTTTATTGTTGATTTCTTTGTTAGGTGTGCTGGCAGTAATAAATAGTAAGTTTTTAAGGAAACAGTAAAGTTGAAATGAAATAAAATAGTATATATGCTGTGCTTTTATCCTATGTCTCCACTAGAGTTACGTGATTTATTAGTTGATATAGTACATTCTGATTCTCTATTGCATTGTAAGATTTTTGCTGCTTTCAAGCAGTCTTGTAATACAACAGGTGTAGTTTACCATCTGTTTTGTGAGACATCTAAAAAACAAGCTCCCTGTATTTAATTATAGTTAGGTTTTTATTCTGAAAATCTAGAGCTATTCTGATTTAGCATATACAGAAATTTGTAGCGTTTCTTTTAGAAATATTTGGTTTGTGATAGAGTAAATATAGGAAAATCATGAATATTATTTTCTGTGGTAGTAGTTATATTTTCAGAATCTACTTTGGTTTTGTTTGCTGCATCTTTTGTTTCATAAGAGTGTTAGGAGAATTACTGGAAAAATCACATGCATATTTACACACACATAGATGCACGGACCATATGTACCTTTAAAGCAGAATTATTTGTTGATCCCTGTTAATTTTGACTTGCTTCAGACATCTCTATACATAAGAAACTCATTAACAAGAAGAAAATCAAATATCTACATATAATCTCTATAAAATACTTTGCTTTGGACACATGTAAAGACAATTTTGTTGACACAAAGACCATTTAAAGTCCAGTTTATCTTCAACATGGCCAGTCAATATTGAGCCAGTACACATTTTTCTCTGTGTCTATATCATTATTTTTAATTAGTTTCAAAAGTAACTTAACCTTTTCAGGTCACGTCTGGTATTAATTACATTCTACTTATAAGTTCTTGGCTGCACTTGGGTTTCCTGTGCCAGTTTTTCTTTCCTGTGTGTGAATGGTAATGGAAATATTGGGCTGGCAGTATATACAGAGGCAGTGGTTTATCCAACTGGAAGTAGCTTAAGCTCACTGGATTCAGGTTAATGCCTACTCTTGGATGAAGCAGTGTACCCAGGTTTCCAAGAAAGAGAGATTAGATAGTTAAAATTCAGAAATCATATAAAGTTGAGAATTAATGGCTGAAATGCTGTATGAGGTGTTTACATGAGTGTCCACCCTTTTCTCATTTAGGTAATTTCACAACCGAAAATGTTATTTAAAAAAAAAACATACTGACTGTCTCGTGATCTCTAGACCAAAAGCAGATTTTTTATGTGATGGCAATAAAAAACCAAATCCTAACCACTTTGAACTTACATATAATTCCTGTAGGCATGACTTGTTGAATTAAAGCTAGGTTTAGGCTTTAAATACAAATTTTCTGTAAGGTATTGGGGACTGTCTTTTATCTAAGGCAGATGATGTCAGATAAAGCAGAAGAAAATAAGTTGTTTAGGAAAGAATTATCCCTTACTGATAGTTTGAGCATTAGCTACCTTCAGTCATAAATCATACAATGCAAGATGTTCTGACCTCTGTGGAATTGAAGCCAAGTAGAAATAACCTCTTTATAGCTTTTATTTGCAAATAAGGGGGGAGAGGGGAGTGAAGAAAGAAGTGAATAATGCCCTTACATCAGAATGCTTTAAATACCTTCACAGGCAGAGGTGAAATATTGATGGATCAATATGGCCTTAATACATTGGACTGCGTGTCTTCAAATAACAAGAGTACAAAATTCCAAATTATTCCTCTTTTGTGAACAAAATGGCTCAAAAGGAAAAAAAAAAGGCGTTGTATTTATAAAGATTTCCTCAGATGACAGTTGTCTGCAAAATATCAACTGGAGCTCTTCTCAGCTGTCTACTCTACAACTTAATAGACACCATATTCCTGGAAACACAGTGGAATTTTGATTGTGGCATAGAGCTATTGACATGATCTTTACTCTTTGAGAGTAGCAGAAAATATCTAGAAAACAAAATAGAGATGCTTATGTTAACTTTATCATGCTGACAAAATTCTTTGTTGTACCTGGCCTTTGTGGTCCTTGGAAGTTCTTGACGTTGTATAAAAGTTCAAATAAGAAGGCCAACATCATCCATCAACTCTGCCATGGGCAGATAGAATAGGCTGTATCTACCTTTCCCTTCCAGCACTTCAAATTTTCTAAAGCAGGGTCAAGCCATATTCATTGCTGTGACCCTCTAGTGAGGTTCCACGAGGCAATTCATAGTCAGGAAGAGAAAAAAGGCATCCTACAAAGGCAGAGAATCTCATCTAATTCATCTACACACGTCAAGGATATTGTCAGGAACCCTATCACAGCATTATGTTTGTAAATGTCTGTGCAGTTTTGACTCATTCAGAGAAAGACATGGAGATAATAAAGGATACATCGTTATTCAGCAGCCTCAGTAGACTTTGTCTTAACAATCAACATTTCAAAGAATATGCTTATGTGCTAACCAGCATAAAATAAATAGTGGAATTATGTTGAAACAAACGTAAAGATAATACACAGTGACAAAATTCACCTTTCTTTGAGTTCTCACAAAAAATAGGCAAGGAATGAAAATAACCCTCTGTGTGTACAAAAGGGCTGCACTACACACTGCAGTCTGCAGAACTGTGTTGAAGTGAACTTGTTTTGGTCTGTCTGGTGACAACACTGCAGAGTGATGATTAATACTGCACTGCCCTGCTTCCTGTGCTCTGCTCAAGTGCTGAGGCACAAAACTCTTACTCATGACATGTTAGTCAGAGATAAAAGGGGAGCTTTGTGTCGTCTCACTGAAGTTGTTCTGTTTAATGTCCAGCTTCTGATTCAGAGTGAGGAAAATGCAAAGAGGTGGTGACTGCTAAGGCTAAGTTGTAGTAGTTTCCAAGAATAGGTGACATGACAGCCTAGGCTCTGTCTGAGGGATACAGCCCATCCTGTTTTACAGGATCAGGTTTCAGCAATGAGTGTATGAGCTGGATTTTATTTGATTGAGAACAGCATCTACGTGGGTGCAGAACAGAGGGAGCACTTTCTTAATGTTTTTTTTCCTGCTTTTGATCAAACAAAACCAGAAAACCAACCTAACAGCTAAAGCAGAGCAGACTGCAGGCCTGAAAATTCCCAAAGAAAATGAGGGAAAAGACATTTAGAGCTGTGAGTGGATAAAATATTTCTTACACTGTCATATGCATCACCAGAAGCAGGCCTTTAAGCACACACATATATATAGTACATGAGCAACACTAAATTAAAGAAAAACCTAATTCTATTTACTGTTTCCTTCTGAGGTTGCAAGTTGTGTTATTTCACTGTTCCACTCGAGAAGGGTATATGATGACTGCTATCTATTACAAATTAGCAAAATACAAAACATGCATTTGTTCTAACCTGATAGTCAAGGAAGTTTATAGATAACACTAATAAAGAATGAATTCTCACTCTTCTGCATGGATGAAAAGTGTATGTCAAAGTAATGCCACTTATAGTGATTCTTGTAGTGATATCCTCATATAAATATAAGGACATAAATGTCCTTATAGTGATAAGGATGCTGCCTATAGGCTATAAAGGGAGAAAAGAATGTATTTAAGTACTATCAGAAGACTTCATGGGCTTACAGTGGAAATACCAAGCATAATCATGGCTGTTAGTTGTGCTGAGTGCTGCCACTCAGAACTGAAGTTGAAGCCTGTTGCCCTTGTGGTATTCTGCAAAAAAACCCCACTATTTCTGCAGCATTAAATAATATAATAATTATTGTCTTTTTAAACATGTTCTCTTCTCTGCTGTTTAGCAGAGATCTACTTGTCCTGTTAAACTAAAGGGGGCCACACATTCAGTTGTTTTATTTTCAGTTGCATTATTATTCCTAAGAGGTTTTTTTTTTTCTCCTTTTTGCCTATCACTATTTGACACATATGGACACCATTACTACAATATGTATAAGTTATTTAAAACCCACAGATGGACAAGAGTTATTTCAAATCTGTCTTACTGAAGGAAAACAAGGTCCATAAAAAAAAATGCCCACAAAGAAAAATAAGACTATAAAAATAAAGTGTAAATATGATAGGTTATTTAACAAGGAAAGAATAAAAGTAGTGTTGGGAGAAATGTAAAGCTACCACCAGGGCTGTACACAAGTTAACTTGTGATGTAGTCTTGAATATGACAATCAGATCTCATTGTGATCATATGTAGGTTTTCCCCAAAAAAATGTTGGCAGGATATATCTATGGCTAATGATATTTATATTTTGGTAAATATCTAAGTATGATATGTAAGATAAAGGGAAGGATAGAATTAAGCCAGCTTGGAAAGTTTTCTGGCAATAGAAACGAGCTATATCAGACTCAGGAAAGGGACCAAAATACCAAAAATACCCCAAATCTCCTTATCACTCCTTAGTCTCTAAGTCTGCATAATAATTAAATCTTTATCTGCAAGAGAGGAGAATTAATTAAAAGCTGAGAAGAGTCTCATATACACAGGTATTTGAAAGAGGCCAGAACTACTGTGTTTGTTAATTCAAGTCTATGTATTGATAAGTGAAAAAAAATAGACATGCTGGCAAGGGTGAGTGGGTTCCAGGAAACCAAACTCAACAATTTATCCCAGAATCTGTTAAAATGATGCATTTACCAGTACATACAGGGAAAATTAATGTGCTTGGAGCTGACTCAGAAATTAGGGATGTCAGGCTGCTGTTGACCAGCCAAAGTTTGAATAGTGCCTGTGTAATTATCAATATTAAATCTCCATTTCATGGCACTGTAAAGCCTCGTCCTATGGATGACTTTCACTTTTAGTGAAGGCTTCAAATGACAAATAGCAGTTGAGAGCACACTGAGATGGGATTACTGGTGGTTTGCAGCAAGAGGACAAGGCCTGTGTAGAAGCTTTGTATATTTGTTAGCATTGGACCATTTTCCAGGTTGGAGATAGCTCCATATCTTTATCTTTCACAAACACAACTGCTAGATGGTACAGTTTATAACCAGAAAAGTGGTTTAGTTTAGGCCAAAGCTGATATAAGGTAGATTCATCTCAAATATGACACAAATTAATCTCATTGCCAGCAGAAATGGTTGAACTTTTCTTTGCATTGAGGGTGGCAGAGCACTGAAATAGATGCCCAGGGTAGCTATGGATTCTCTCTCTCTGGAGACTTCCAAACCCACTTGGATGTGTAACCTGCTCTGGGTGCCCCTGCTTTGACAGAGGAGTAGGGCTGGATGACCTCCAGAGGTCCTTTCCAACTCAAACTGTTCTGTGATTCTGTGAAATTATATTTGAGGAAGTTCTGTTCAATATAAACTTGGTTAGTGAAGGCATCATATTGTGTTCAATTTTACAAAAAAAGAAATGAAGCAGAAGGGAGATATTACACAGGGCAAAGGTGTGATTCTATGTTAACCATCAGGTTTCAGTTGTACCAACCCAAATGGAACACAAACTGCTGCCATTAATGTGTTTGCTAACCATTGTGTACTTTTTACAGCAATTGCCACAAAAGACCACAGCACCTTTGCTATCATACAGGCTACATTCAAACAGAACTAGAAAATATTTCTCACTGGTTTCAAAAATAATTATCTGAGATCTAGACAATTTAGAGCAATATCAATGCCTAAAAAATCGACTTCATCCCTCCCCCCTACTTCCCTTAAAAACACCCCTTTTCACAGAAACCTGTTTTTCATTGACATTCTGGTGAAAAGTTCCCAGATGAATCTGTTGACCAGTATGTTTCACACAATGGCATCTGTCTGTCTGGAAGAAATAGTCTGATACATAGTCCATAATGAGGATAATGTCATCTCAGGGAACATACAAATAAGAATATTAGAAAGTGATTTTGTACTTGACTGAATTTTCTCTTTCTTGTCCAATTCACCTCTCAGCTTCCCTGATTTTTTTTTTTTAATTTTCCTGAAGGGTAAACATGGATTATGCTCCGATAATAAAAACGTAAAATTTGTAGGAATGTTTGTAAAGTTTATAGGAATGCTGCTCAAATTGACAAGACTGTTTTACCTACCAGTTTTATGGAAAGCTTTTCATGGTTTCTTTTTGAATATATGGTATTTGCCCCCAGTTGGAAACACTGTCAACTTCACATCTCCTGAGGTCTTTAGATCCCAGGAAATGAAGCTGAAACAGAGTATTGTTAGTTGCCATAATATGATGTGGAAGGTTGGTAAATGTGAGGCAAATTGTATGATATTGGTATACAAGTCACTTTTCTCATATACAGTAAATTGCAGCACAAGAGTGCATAAAAGCAATTAAGTGATTTGTGAATCAGGCTCTAGATATATTCAAAAATTACTAAGGTGAATTACTTCTTGGATTGTAAGATAATTATAGCACCAGACTTCTACTCATCAACAATGTAGTCCTCATAGAGGCACAATTCCAATGGAGTGCTGTATTTTTCTATGTGGCCCACACTCTAATTAGCACATTCTAATTTCAAGCTTAAAAGAAAACCACAAGAAACATATGGCTTATAGCATTTTGTTATTAACAACTAAGCTGTGTGTCTCACTGTGAGACAAAAAGCCAATCTTTCTTTTCTTTGATTCAGCCTTGCTCCCTGCTTTTTTATTTCTATCAGATAATTAAATAACCCAAACAAGATGAAATTAGTTACTTAATTTCTTTAGGAATTAGAGGTAATTTAGGTTTAAGGAACTATTTTTTTGGAGTGTTTGAATGTTTTGTTTATAACAGCTCAGTTCAGCCTGTTTGTTCACTCATTTATTTTCATCGTCGAGATTTAAAACCAATCAATGATGCCCTGAATTCTGGCTATATTTAATGAGAGAAAATGCTTGTTTTATTTTGCAGTTAAATGCTCATACTTTCCAAATCTCTCTCTCCATTCCACCCTATTTTTAAGCAGCACGTTAATAGTATTAGAAAATGCTAAGCAGAGGATGTTGCTAATAGCAGAATCATAGAGCATGCTAATTACTTGCAGAGAGGTCACAAAGTTTGGTGAGAGACAGATTCTGATTCGGTGGGGCAACTGCAATATTCATGACCTCCTTTTTTGTTCCTCTCTTAACTTTTTTCCCCCTCTGAAATGCTCACAAGGCTGTGTCAGTATCACCAATGAAGGGTAAGACGTCTTCATTTGAACAGATCTTTCCGGGAGGATTTTTGTGGTGTAAAGCAGATGGCAGTGCTCCTACTGTCTCTTCAGAAGTGAATGCATTAAGGGCAGTGCCCCACTGGCTCTTTGATGAGACAGGTCTGAAATCTTCACAGTCTGGCCCTCTTCTTTCCATCAAAAAGTACAAGCAGGGCCTATAGAGACCACTGTCTATGGAAGATGATAGCAGTAATTATGATAGATAAATCTTCATCTTCTGATGATCAAAGACAGCTAAAATTACCAAATTACATGTGGCAGTTTTGTAATATGAATAAAATGAGGCAACTTTATAATCTCAATGATCTTGTTACATGGAGTGCTTACTCTATTTTAAGTGCATTTTATATTAATTAGGTTAGTTGTTTCAAACACGGGAGCCTATTTTTTTGTTAGAAATATTTATTTATTTAACAATTTATTTGTGATGCAATAAAACAACTTGATAAAAGGCAGGAAAGAGAGGATCAGCATAAAGTGAATGGGAAAAATTTTATTTTTGCTTGTTTCCCCTTTTCTCTTTTCTTCCCTTTTTTTTTTAATGTGCTTTTTTTGCCATCTTTTCCACTCTTACATCCCCATTACAGAAGGCTTATTAGGAGCAGCATTTCCTGGATTTCAAGCAGGAGATGGGACTCACAGGTGTCCCTCAAGATCAGTCCTATCTGAAAAAGAGAGCAGATGACCCAGCATGACTGGCTTGAAAAAGAGCTGTAATTTTTGTAGGAGAAGACAGGGACTTCATTCCTTGGCTAATACTAAAATTTCTTCAGTGAAGCAAAGCACTGAGAGTCTGAGGGTCTGAAGTGTGTTGCAATTTAGAAGTTTTGTGATGGTTTTATGTCCCTAACAAGTGAAGGCCCTTATTACTGTGATCTGTGTAGATAATACTTTTTTTTTTCTTTTTTTTTCCAAACTAAAATCCTCGTCTTATAAGTAGAAAAAATACTTTGATGTTGTCAACTGGTAACACTGGTGAGATTGCAGTTTGGGATTTAAGCACCTAAATGTCACTTAAACCTGGTGCTAGGCTTTTATTTCCTGCATGGAATCCAAGTTCATGTTCAAATGTCTTTAGGAACTTCCTAAATTAAGTAATAAAATAATAATAATAATTTTTAAAAAGAGATAGCACTGTTTGAGAGCTGTAATCCAGTCCTGATAACGACCTGGAAACTTCAGGGTCAAATACATCATTTTACTTGCTGCTTTCAGATGATACTAGCTATGCATTATTATTATGTACAAAAAAAAAAATGAATGTACAGTATGTTCTGAAAGGGAATAACTTGTTTCCAAGGTTACAGAGTAGAATACGTCCTCAATATATAGATAATTGTAAAAAAAAAAGAATGCTAAGACAGTTGGAGAAGAGATATGTAAGAATGGTTGAGTGCTAGAAGGTATTTAACAAAATATTTCAATTTTATTTTCCAACAAGAGAGTTTGCTTCAGTTCAATATAGACTAATTTGAATTTCAAAATTATTATTATTTCATGAATGTAGTTTAGTTTGTTTCACATCATGCTCAATTTTATCTACTAGAATCCAAGATTTTGTTACTTACTTATGTAAGATATGTTTGTGACTAAATAATTTGAAGAAAAGGCATATTTTTGTAGCATAAATCAATGTTAACACAGGTTTGTCTGAGTGCACAACAAATATTTTTTTCAGTAAAAAAAGAACTAAAAGTTTGCATTTTAGGAAGCACTTGGGGTCCTGCTTCCTCAAGCCTAGCTGTGCAATATGGATATACAGTACAGCAGTTATTGAACTGTCTGGGTGTCATGTTTTCCTTATCATTGGGATAATAATGGACAAAGAAATGAATTAAAAAAAAAAAAAAAGGCATGACTGGGCAGAAGTAAATTTGTCCAAATGAGTGTGAAGGTTTTAATTCAACTTAGTCCTTCTTCCTGGTAGTTCTTAGGGAAAAAGTTATTGAAAGTTATAGATATGCTTGCATGTTGAGACATGTTCTACAGCAGTGATAACAGGTATCCACATTCTAATGCAGTTGGGATATAAATATTTTTAATGTTGTGTATAAACCAGGAAATGCAGGTATCTCAAGATATTTGTTTGTGGAGTATTGCTGATCCAGTTAATGGAATTATTAATAAGTTGAAATATTCAGAAGGTACATTGCTGAGGTGAGTTAACTGTAACCACTCACTTAATGCTGAGATTTTAAGTGCAGTCTTTGACTATGGTTTTAGCCAATATGAAAACATACATGAAATATTTGGGGTTTTGGTGGTTTTTTAGATTGTGTTGGGGTGGGGGTTTTAGGGATTTTTTTTTTTTTTTTTTAAAAGCAGATGATAAAAATTACTTCACATGGAAGCACAGTAGATATCTGGATAGGTAGTAATTACAGAAATCTATCTGAAATCAAAAAGTTCCAAATAAATTGAGTCTTAGCCTGATTTGTGGATATTCCAGTCAATGTGTTAATGAGTCAAGAACTGCAAATACTTTTAGATAAACAGAGAAAACTGTTGCATTAATTTTGCCTATAGAAACAAGTAAAATTTACAGCTGCAGCTATGTTTTGTAAGCAAGCACATATATCAGGCAATGCCAGGTGGCAGGCATATTTTTGGAATCCTGCTACTCGGCTTGTTTTCTTGAGTATCAGATTGCTTGCTCTTTAATAGAGCTAATTAATTTTACTATCTGATACTAAAATAAACAGATAAAAATTGTGCTAAAGAGGTTTCTCTATAGCAGGAAAGCCAGCACTGCAGAACTCTGATGCTGAATGCAGCTCTCATTCACACACAAGCTGCCTAATCCGTGGCACTATGTTGAGACAGGGCAAGAGCACGTTCAGTTGCTCCAAATCCACAAGATGTGTAGAGGCAGCACAAAATGGAAAGCATCCTTCCTTGAAGGGCTAAAAGAAAATGGACCCTTCTGCCTCCCAGTCCTGCCCCAGATATGGTACCAAGCCTGAGCTTAAAACACAGCTTTACAGAAGACACGTGTTTTAAAGATGATGTTGGACACATCCTCCCCAGAGCACTTTTGGGTTTATATTTTTCCCTGGCAAAGTGTTTCAGATGTTTCATTGTTCTGGCATTTCACAAACCAGACCATTATGCAAACTGTAGTGTTCAAGAGGGAGACAGACATCCTCTGCTGTTCCTTAGCCCTCTTCCTGGTAGTTTGGGAATGAGGAAAGATTCAGGGTGAGATTCATTCCTTCCCAATACAGTTCAAGCATGTCCAGGGAGAGAGGAAATTGTGATCTTGCCTTCAATAAGCCTCTTGCATAACTCAGCTTGCAAACTAGCTGATAGTAAATCTTAAACAAACAAAACAAATAATGTCTTATGGTGAACTGCAGTAAAGGAAGCTGAAATTGCATAGTGAAAAATCTAGATTGTTCCTCTGCTATATGATATTAGCCTTAATTCTTCTTTATAAATAAGTAGTGAAAATTACAGTCTATGAGCAAGAAGAGGCCAGACCTTTTGGTCAGTTACTAGCTTTTTTTCCCTATGGAAAAAGAACTCTCTAGCCTGAAAAGGTGTTGATGTTCAGACTGAATTATTTAATAGGAATCTACATGTTTTCTGAACTGCTAAACAGTTTGTGATGTTAACCCTGTGATGTGACCTTCTTCAG
>JANRGV010000051.1:7034697-7045103 GCA_024734035.1 Alethe castanea
ACAACCACATGAGATCTACCCAGTCTGAATATTCCTACGGTCAGGCAGTTAGGGAAAAGAGGGGACCACTTTGAGCTGAATAAAAATTTTAATTTTTCAAAAAGAGGTAAAGGAATTCCACTTTTCTTGCAGTTCTCTGTCCCTGTTGATATTATGGTGGTATGATTTTTATCATGTTTTCATACTCAAATTTCCCTTTTTCCTTTGGTTTTACAACAACTTGGAAAATCTGTACTTGTTTTGTTGTACTTTGGTTTAAGATTTTTCTTGGGAAGTATTTCTCTCTGCAGTTGTTTGAAGTTTTTTGTTAGTTTGTTTTTCCTTTTATTGGCGATCTTTGATTACATATTCAAAAACTACACAAGAATGATGCTCTAACTTTAGGACAGTGCTGTTGTGAAATATTAGGTGCATGGTCTAGTCAAGTTACACACATCACCAAATGCACATTGCAGCACAAGAAACCACTGAAAAGTGTCTTTGAGCTGCTGAATCTTGAATTCTCCAATGTGCTTGTTAAGTTTGAAATGGATTCTTGGGAATTTCCCAATCAACTAAAAGACCAAAAGAGCCGCAAGTTGAAGCAGAATGTTTAATGCTTCTGTTGGTAGCAGGAGTTTGCCAACAGCCATCATCACTGCAGTCTAGGAAATGGCTCTTTTCAAGAATCAGATTTCTTTTTATGATTTTAAAGTAGACAGAAGTACAGAAATGCTTGATGGACTGCCAGACAGTGAATGAACCTAGATCAAAACTGGTTCCTACACTAGAACTGTGCAGGCACATTGTTTAGCTCAGTAAATTCACTGGGAATGAAGAGCAGTTCTGAGCTTGACACTCAGTCTTCTGTTTTTTCTAGAACTCACTTTGATGAGAATATTTTTGTGATAGTCCAGTTAAATTTGGTTCTATAGGATTCAAAGCTTAGGTTCAGTAAAACACCACCCTTGGAAGAGAGAGTTTACTGCTTAAGCAGCAAGGACAGGCAGGAAAATGACCAAAGGTATGACCAAAGCTCTCTAAATAATTTAGTATGATAATGGTGAATTTGGAAATCAAAATGTATAAATTATTGCACTGTAATGAGCAAGACTTGGAAAAGCTTTTAGAGAATGGAAGCAAGTGGGTGATTTTTCTGTTTATGTAATATTTAAGTACAAGCCTGATGTAAGTATAGAAACAACACTGAAGGCCACTTATTAAAGTTGAATTTTTTACAAAAAGTAAGGGGTCCTTGTAGTTATTCTTGCAGCTGATGAGCCACATCACACTATAAATGTGTTATATTTCTTTCAATGGTTTACATCACCATCCAGATTATACCCTTTATTAAGGTGCTATCCTTGCAAGACCTGGAACTTAATATTGACACTTTTCTTCAGCTGACAGAGTGAAGTATGATTAGACTGTTTTTTAAAAATCCCATGATTATGAACAAAACCTGAATAAAATAACTGAAGCTTAACCAGGGGATTCATAATCCCGAAAACAAATCAAACTAAGCCTGTTAGACCAGACAAAATATTTTGTGAGGTAACCTATGGGAGAACACTGGAATTTCTTGAAAGCCATGGGCTGTTTGATGCTCTAACTGTCCAGAACAAGACAAGAATCCCTGTGCAAAGCTTCCATCATAAATAGAGTGACAAATGGAGTTTCTCACTGCTGTACTGTGGTTTTCTGGCTAGTGATGTAAGTTCCAGGAATACTTGCTCCAACTCCTCTTCCACTGGAGAAAGCCATGAGAGAAAAGTAAGAAATCAGTTTCTTCATTGCTTTGAAAATTGTAGGAAAAACCCCAGAAATGTATTTGTTCTAATTTACAGTTACATAACTCCTGTGTTCTGCTAAGAACATCTTGCAGGCTTTTTGTTTAATATGTGGCAGGTATGTTGTTAAAGTGAAGTTTCTTCACAAGAGCTTTTGATTTCTGGAAGATCAGAAGTTGTGTCTCAAGGGGTTTTCAGCTAAATGAATTTGACTTGGGCATTGCTAATTTTAAAGCAGTAATCCAAAGCCTGATGCTACTGAATGAGAAAAAGAAAAAAAGCTTTGTTCCATGGAGAGTGGAATTAATGAAGGCTAATTTTCTATCCTTTGTGTCTCCTAGCTGTAGTCTTTAAGTCTAATCTTTTCACATACTTTAGGTATTTACAGTGTTGTTATCCTATAGACATACTGAAGTGTCTCATAATGGTTGAGTTGGTACTGCATCCTTTTGCAAAGTGATGAAACTAATTCAGTGTTTGCCCATTTCCCAAGAACATTGTAAATACTTAATGGCTTTAATATTCCTAATTTTCTTTCAAATGTGGCTGCAATTTTTAAACAGTTATTCAAAATTTAATAAAGAAGAGAAATAATAGGATGAAGAGTAACAATATTGAGTTCTAATGCTTTTTCACATTTTGGAAAATATAGACAGGCCAGATAGATAGGCCAGGACCAATGATTAAACAAGGCCAGGTGCCAGGTGTGCTTAGCCTGGAGAAAAGGAGGCTCAGAGGTGATGATATCACTCTCTACAACTCCCTTAAAGGAGGGTGTAGGGTAAATGGTGAGAAGACAACTAGAAATAAATGATTGTGACTGAGGTATCTGTAATACACAAACACTCAAAAAGCAGGAAAGTAGAGAACAGCTTATTTTCCTCTGTAAGATTGGCTAGAATGTAATAAAAATAATATATTTAACCAGTATCACTAATTGGACTAGAGAACATTGTGTTTTGTGGGTTATTAAATTATTTCAAATGTATGGCTGTAAATATTTTCACATTTTTAAGGTTTATAATAACTTCATAGTTAAATTCATGGGTTTGGTTTTTTTTTGTTTATTCATTTTTTGTGTCAACCTTGCTCAGCCCTGTAGAGTTAAAACTCCAAACAGCAAGAATTTGTTTACAAACTATCACAAAAAACAAAAAAAAAAATCATTAGGAAATTTAATATAGAAGATAAAAGGACAGAGGCAGAGGGAATAAGAGGATCACCAGTCAATGAATGCTCAAAGTGACAAATAACCACAGTGCCTGATGAATGGCATAATAATGATACAGCTAGCCAAACTGGCTGAGCTAAGATAAATACTATGACAGTACTGAAAAATACAGCCTTTTCATATTTACAGTAGTTATAGTTGTTGCAGTGCTCAGTTACTTGCTTTTATATTCTTATTCTTCAAGTATTGAAACAGTATTTAAAGCCCACAAACCTTCTTGTATGTTTTGCAATTAAAAGTGAGCAGCAGTCCCTCTTTACAATTATTGGCATATGTTTCTTCTCAACATCCCCTGAGACTCCACTTAGGAAAGTAGTTAACACATTTATCTGTTTTGCTTACAGGTTAGCCTGAAATAGATGAGAGGTTCACCCTCTTCTCTGAGTTGCTGAAGCTCTTCCTTATGGTTGACTATTTAAGTGTGTGTGTATATGGAGGTATTAATTATTTTTTAAAATAGGTTGTAGTTTTTCTTTACTTTTTATGTATTTTTACATTTGTTTGTGTGTCAGTGTGTCCTTCTAGTATAAAACATGTCTAGTCATTTGTAGGTGACTGCTTTTTTCAGTCCTGATCCTATGAAGTATACCAGAAACTTTGAATGATGCCCAAGGCTGCCTGAGAGTAAATTAAAATAAAAAAAAAAATCTAGTATCTTTCACATAAACATTTCAACATCAAGTATTAATTCTCAGAGCACCAAGGTCCAAAGGCATTTTTCCCTCTGAGGGTCATTACCCAAGCCTATGTCAGAATGGGACAGCCAAATATTAGTGAACAGAGAAATCTCTAGTCTGTGCTGAGAGCTACTGGGTAAAACCACGGCATTCACATAACGTTTTAGATGCTCTGGGATAACTTCTTGCCTTCCACTTCTGAGTGATGATTTTCTCCAGTCTTCTGTACACAAGTCTCAAGGAAACCTGTTTGGGGTAAAATGGGTTTCTAAATATAATGTGAGACATCCATGCCCAAACAACTGACCTGCATTTATTAGATGTGCTTTAGAGTAAAAATATTCCAGCCATTGCTGCTAATTTGCTGTTGGTTATTTCCCAGTTAAGACCAGACGGCAGGCAGATTTTGGGAGCTGCTGAAATAGTTCTCTGTGACTACTGAGAAGCCACTAGTATCATGTTTTCATAGGTATGAATTGGTTTTTATTTGGTAGCTACTGTGGAATAGGGAAAAAAAAGTCCCTAGGAAAAATATGTGCATTACTCAGATTTGCGGAATATTCTAATGCATTTTTATTTTCACCATCATTTTGAATTTTATACCCCACTAACCTGAGTTTCTAAAATGTAAATATCTGTGTATGGATCAGTAGAGCAATAGTCCAAGCTCAATCCTCAGATATTACATGTTTTTTTGTAATTGAATGAGTTACATTGGGGTTGCACACCTTCTACTCTGTGCTATGTAAGCAGATGTGTCTTGTTCTCTATCATATGAAATAGTTTCCTCTCTGTTTCATTTAAAAGCAAATTTTCTCAATAATTCTTGCCTATGAATTTATGCTGCCAGCACAATTCCCACAAACTGACACCTCTTGCCTTTTAAGCTACAATATCTTTTACATGCCCTAAAGTTCTATCACTTCAGCAGAGACACACAAGAACTGATGACCTGCAGTTCTTTTTGGTTTTTTTTTGTTTTTTTTTTTAATAACACTAGTCAAAATTTTCTTTCAGTTTTGGTTTCCAACAGAGACAACCAATTTGTCTTTTCAGGTTGTTTTGAGATGGGTTAGTTTCTAGGTTAGTTGACTGTTTAGATTCTCTTGCTGGCAGATGATGCTTTGAATACTCAGTAGTTCTACAAATCAGGTACTCAGGAGTAAATAGAAATTGGTTTAGTAAGTTACTTTTGTCACGTCACCTTTGACCTCCCACTGTGACATAAAACATGGGGTCTAAAATAAAATGGGAAGAGGGAGAAAAGCAGAAGCTGACAGTAGTGTTGTCAATAGGCACAGGACTAACTTCCCTCCAGTTTGCTCTCTTTTCTCTTTCATGGACTGCCCAGATCCTCATCTTGCTGTTGGTAGGTGGCAAGCAGAGGCTGAGCCCAAGGACACTGGAGTATCTCTTGAAATTAGAGACAGGGAGTAAGAATACGCTGTGAAGAGATAAAATGAGGTTTTAATTTAAGAGACAGGCTGTATTTCTGACAGATGGACCATCTTTCTGAACCATATAGCCTCCAGCCCCATCCTGCCAGTGAGGAACACGTCAGCCTGTAAGATTAAAGTTCAGCAAAATTATAGGCCACCAAAATCAGGGCTTTATAATGGGAACTGCCATCTGACTTGAATAATAGTCCCATTCATAATACTTACACTGGATCTTAATCTCACTTAAAGTGAAATTACTTCAGGGACTTAAAATAGGAGTATTTGTAATTTAAATGTCTTCTGAGGTTCTTTACACCTTGGATGTAGGGTACAAAGATAAGTTATGTGTGCTCTCTACAAACGTGTCTGTATGTGTGTACAACTATCTTTATACCTATATATAGTTTCTTTTTTTTTAATAAATAGGTATTATCATACAGATAATTATGAAATCAAGCAGCATAATGATGATTTTCTTCTTTAATTATTCCTAGCATATTTTTTTAAACATCTGACAAAACATTATTTTCTGTTCCCCTTTCCATGAACAAATATAAGAGTAAAATAGAGTGGAGAGGTCAGAGGAAAGAGAAAATAGAAGAGCAAAAGAAAAAATGCAGGTAATAAAAAGAAAATTATTGTTAGGATCAACTGTAGAGAAAAAAAACAACCCCTCAGATAAGATTAAATATTTCTCTCTAGAAAAGTGTTTTATTGGAAGGACTCTAAGGCATCCATGCAGCCATCTTTGGTTTATGACCAGAACTACCAAATATTTTCTGTGCTCAGGACTGAGCACTAGAAACACTGAATTGACTTTTCTGAGGGCTAGAAAATTTTAATATTTTTAGCATACTTTTATACCATTACTTATAAGCTTGCTATTAGAGACACGTTCGCAGTGCACTCTCAGAGGGATGTAGAATTTCATGCTACTTATGCAGTGCTGGCCATAGCTTCTCCTCTTCTCCTAAAGCTCATCAGTTTCTGCAAATTATCACTGCTCTTGCAGGTAGAACTTTATTATAGATGATGCACATATGCCAGACTCATCTAGTATTATAACACTTTCTGTCACCTTCATCCAAACAACATCTGGCAGCAGTCCCCAAAGTGACATTTGAGACATGGAAGCAGAACTAATGTGAAGAAAAATACGGTGGCAGAGACAATACAACCAGAGAACAACTTCCTCCCCAATTATGCCAATGTGCTGCTATCCTTCAGTGTCTCAGGAGTCCCTCCTCTTTCCCAGCAGTCTGTTTTCTCCTGTGTAGTTTGCAACAGGGCAGTTTTCCATAATGTTCCAGGTCTGTTCCTCTCCACGAGAGAGATTGACAAATGTTGAACGCAGCTTTTTGAACCTGGCATCCAAGACTTAGGTAAAGATACAAAGTCAGCTTTATAAGGTCCTGTATACAAGCATGTTCTTTCTCTGTGTTTAGCGTGCTGTGAGCTGAATTCAGTGCAACATCACTTCAAAGTCCCCTAAAGCAGAAAACTTACTTTCACCCACTAAAATGTCAGATTTTATTGTTGCATGTCACTACTTAGGCAGTTTTTCTGAAAGGATTCACTTAAATCCACCAAAAACATTAAAAAGTAAGGGGGAAAATATCGTTTTATTATATGTTTGAACATAGTTTTATGGTATCAAAATATTGTTGTTAATTGATAAACCTATTGATTGATAATTGTAAATTGATAAATTTTGAATATAAATGCAAATTTAAAGAAATTCTGACAAAGTTACAGTTTGCAATTTCCAGAGGAAGGAAGTTTAAGGAATTTTCAATCTCAAATATTTTTTGCTGAGAAATTCGGACACACCTATTGTGCAGTTGCGGTTTGCCATTGTTCATTATCTTCACTAAAAGAACATAAAATTTCTAATCCAAGCAGATTGTAGACTTTATCTTGTCACTGTTTACCTACAAAATAGAAGAAGAAACTTTATTAAAGAGCTTCAGAGTATTGCACAGACAGACCTCCCGTAGTAAAACATCACTATCTGGATTATAGATCTGTATCACACTCAGCAGCAGCAGACCCAGTCCCTTCATTGGGTCACTTAACTTTCATGGCTTATGTAAATCTTACTTCTGCTTTAAAAACAGGTTTATTTGTCCTAATCTTGAGGGTTTAAACATAGATTATCTGCCATTTCTTATGGGTTTTTTATTTTTATAGTGTAGCTTTTTTGAGCCTTGATACAACAAATTTATCTCAGAATTCTTTTTGCCCCCCCTTTTTTCCCTTGTCTCTTGGTCCACTGTGAGTTTCTGAAGTTTTTATATTTGTTTTGCTCTTTCTGTGCTTCTTCCTTAATCACTACGGCTTCTCTTTTGGTTGCAAGCCACTTGCATTTATCTTCTGTAACTTCCTATATAAAAATTGGAGACAAAACAAGAAACATTCTACCATATCAGAAAGAATGATAAATATTTGAAAAGCCGCAGGTCATACTCAGCATTGCCACAGAACAAAATAATGTTAATATTGAAAATCTTCTACAGTTATTGTTGGTTTCAGTTAAATGTGAGGAGGAAATTTTTTGGTGAGGCTCTGGCAGAGGTTGCCCTCAGAAATGTTGCTCCATCCCTGGCAGTGTTCAAGGCCAGGTTGGGTGGAGCTCTGAGCAACCTGGGATAGTGGAAAGTGTCCCTGCCAATGGCAGGGAGTTGGAATGAGATGATGTTTAAGATCCCTTCCAACCCAAATTTTCCATGATTCCATGGTTATCAGAGGCAGCCTTGAGAAACTCCCCTTATACACTAAACAGTTTTTAATTGCTTCCCTGCTGCAAACATTGGAATTCACCTGTCTCCTCTTTATTTACCATTCCATCCCCAAGGGACCAAGGAAAGGACAATGCAAAATCAATTTCCAGCCTTACAGCTTTCTGAGCACTTATAACCATTTGGAGGGAAAAGAATTGTAACATACTTAATAATTTGGGGATGTGAATCACATTGCTATGCTGTGTATTATTAAGAATCAAGTCAGAAATGGAAGAAAACCATCAAGAGTTTATTATCTGGCCACAGCCTTTGTAAATGCTGCAAATTCTTCTCCAAGAGGGGCTGCAAATAGAAGGTAACAACTACTGAAACTTCATTATAACTTCCCCAGAGACTAAAGGCAGTGGTTGAATAACTTTACTGATTTCAGTGGCACTCTGCACCCATCACCACTTTGTTTGGGTGCCACCATCTCCTGGTGTAGCCATGAGACACCCTAACTGCAGGTGACAGAGCCCTGTGGCTCTTTCCCCTGTGGGAAATATCTCCCAACATGATGAACCCAGTGGAGAAGCAGAATGTTGTGACAGATCTGAAAGCTTTCGGGTTTCTGATGAGAAAGAGAAAGACAGATCTTCCCAAAGTTCCCAAATACTAGCAGAGGAAGTGCAGATGATTTGCCTGCTCAGTTGCTGAGCCTGGTTGTCACTGGACTTGGTCTCTGGCTCAGGCAGTGTGGGACAGCCCCTTTTGGTGAGGTCTCAGGGTAGAAACCAGTCTGAGTTTTCAAGCAAGTGACTGCTCTGCTGAACATGCAATCCAGGCAGGATTTGGAAGGTGCCTTCAGATATAATTTTGTTTACTTATGTATAAAAGTCTGAGGTAGGTTGCTAAGAGGTAATCCAGGTAAGATAGTGGTCAGTAAAGAAGGTCATAAACACTGTGTTCCTATATAGATTAATATAAAGTTGATTTTATCTCCAACTACTCTTGGTAGCACTGATCAATTAAAGTCAGCAGCACAGAAGTTTGGAAATGCTGCTGCAAGGCACCTATTCAAGGATTTTGACTTCTGGATCTGTCTCTCACGAGCAGGGAAGTATTCCCTGGGCATAGTCCCACTGCCAGGGGTAGCAACTAGAACACAAAATATCAATTTTACAGAACTGCTGGAGCATGAAGTGGCTGGAAGCAGTAGCTATCCACGAGGGAAATGCACATCCCTGTAACAGGCTAGAGAGGAAGCAACGTGCAGCATCCTCTGGGGTGGGGGACCATGGGAGATTCTGAGGTTAAACACCAGAATTTGACACAATCTTATCTGACACAACAGTGATTCCTGTGAGGGGGATGTGAATAGTCGAGAAGGGATTTCTGGATGCACGGAGGAAAAGCCTCAGGCTCTGTAAGAGGATATTATATTTCAGGTCTTGGGGTCTGCCAGGACATGAGACCTGAGACTCTGTTGAGATGGATGGAATTTATAATTGAATTGGCACTGACTTTTGTGTATATGTGACATTTTCCTTTAAGACCATATCTGTGGGCCGGAAGTTTAGTGCAGCCCTCATAGTTCCTGGGGGGTATTCTTGGATCTTTGTTTCAGAAACATTTTAAATGCTGGGAGAAGGGCCTGGGCACTGAGGCATTCTTGGCATCTGCAGTAAGGACGTGGCTGCTTGGTGGGATTTTGACAGGATTATGTCCTATTTTACATCTGCACAAGAATATGAAGCATTCTGATTATATAGAGTTAATAACCAGGAATAGCTTATTCTCTTTTATTTTATTTTATTAATTTTTTTATGACACTGACAGTCCTCCTTAGGTTCTCCTCTTCCACTCAAAATGTTGTCAGACCATTTGGATGTAAGAAGTACCTTGTTCACCTTGGACTAGAATGATATCACATTTTTAGGACTATGGAAGCTTAGTTTTCTTTCTTAGGGCATGAAAATTAACAAAAATTAAGGTTTTTCTTCAGATGACTGAGACTTGGCTCCAAAAGCTAAAATGTCAATACAATAACCTTCAAACCTAAGGTTTGCAAAACTTCAGCAAGTTAGATATGCTTTAGGCATATGTTTTGCTACAGAGCCTATGCTTTGGATTAGCCAAGGAAGCTTGATGAGCTGACTGCTGAGCAAATTGTTTTGTATAGCTTTTTTTTTACTTTGACATCACCCTATCCAGCTAAGGGTGCTAACCTGTTCACAGTTTCAGTCTGCAAAAAGGAGACTGAATCGATCCATAGACCTTATTGAAGCATTTTGATTGATATAGCCCCTGGAAAATAAGGATGAGTTTGTCCTTATGAATGTCTTTGATGTCAAAATCAGTCTGGTAAGCAAAGAGAGCAGGGTCAGCAAATTTGAGCAGGATTGCCATCAACTGAACTAGCTAGAAGTGACAATCAAGTGATCTTATCAAGGTTTTTACTTTGGTTTTGATACTCCTGTAATTGAGCATCTTTCTCTTCTGTCACCTAACTAACTTCTAGACTTTTTTTTTTTTCTTTCTTTTTTTCATTTCTGATTCAAGTTAGAGCC
>JANRGV010000051.1:7049356-7090177 GCA_024734035.1 Alethe castanea
TGTATTTAGTTTAGGTATCTTCAGCCCTATACGTGCCTTGAATTCATAGACTCATATCTTGAGATAAATTAAAAATTGCATGGGAGCTCAAAATAATTTTTTCTCTTTTTTTTTTTCTTTTTTTTTTTTTTATTCTGATGAGAAACATTGAAATAAACTGGAATTTTTTGACAATTAAAGGACTAATACTTTGTGGGTACCTACAGGAGAAATTATGAAATCATAAAAAACAAATTCTGTCAGTCATTTGTCAGAACATAGCAGTCTGCTAGTAAAGTAAGAACGGGATAAAAATGCACAGTTTTCCATTTGTATTTTGCAGGTCATGTGTGGTGTTCTGTGTCTTGTTTCCTTCCTTCCCCATTCTCTTTTTGAAAGGAGAGGTGCAAGGGATGGTCTGCTACTGTCCAGAGATGCTGCTAATTATAGATCAAACTGCTCAGTTAAGAGTCTGCAGCTTGGTTAAAATTCATTCCTGTGAATTCCAGAGGAATCTGTGTTTCCTACTTCTTGCCAGGGCTGATTCCTGGCAATCATTGCTGACACTGAGCTGGCTTCATGCAGTAAAAGAGAGCTGTTGGATGGTACTCAGGGTCTGTCAACAGTTTTCACAAGGAATAGCCTGGGAAGCTACAATATCCCAGTTACCCACGCAATCTTATCTCCTTACATATTTTGTTTAATAAGAGCTTTGGGACTTTTACTGGTTGTAGTCTGTATTTCCTCCTAAAACAGTGTGGCAGGACTTATCAGAAGTTCCAGGCAGCACCCTGCTAGAAATAATTCACAATAGTACTTCACACTAGGGAGTTCCTGCTTGCAGATTCCAAAAGAACTTTTGTAAAAAGAAGTGTTAATACCCACATGTTGCTGGGAGGAAAGTGTAGAAAAAGAGGTTTATTGTGCAGTCACAGGAGGTGTCAAGGCAAAAGAAAGAGGCAGAATCAACAACACCTGACTGACTCTGTCCTGATCACTCTCGTTGGTTAAAATGCTGGTGGCATTTGCAGAACCCCTCCTCTCCTCCCGTGCTATGGTCAGGGCTTTGCATTTCCAAATGTTGGATGGGGAGGGGGAAGGCTTGGAAATCCCTGCTTGCACCTTGCTATTTTCTTCTCTTCCTGTAATAGCTCACAAAAGATTCAAGCTACAACATAGATGAGGCAGAATATGTGGCTACTGACTGCTGCAACAGCCTGACTAAGAAATTGATAGAGTGTCACTCGCTAGGATGTAATTTCCTATAATCATATAGCTTCTGCTTACCTCCCTCTCAGTGATTTACAGGGCAACAGCTCCCCACCATATATCTGTAGGGAGCTCCTCTGCTCACCTTGGTTTCTGCCTTTCAAGATACTGCCCTGCATGATGATAAGCTTCAGAGAGAAATGAGTACTGTGGATGAACTCAGCCATCCATGCTCTCCATTGCATTACCTGGGTCCCAGGGGATGTCTATATGCAGGTGAATGCTGATGGCAGAATCCACTTAGAGAAATGGCTGCTGTGGGTGTTTTTATTTGCATACAGAACTAAAGCATCCCATTATTCCATCCCCTTATACTTTCCCAACAGCCCTTCTCTGAGGACAGAACTATAAAAATGAGTCTTAAAAAAGCAGTGAAGTAACCGTAAGAATTTTGTTTATTCTTTAAGAATAAAAGTTTCATTTCTTACCATGTAAATAGCAATAAGTTGGAATGTGAGAGAGACTGGAATTGAAATCAGAAAAAGAGATTATTTAATTTTGCAGAGCATTCAATATTCTGCTTTTGGCATTCTTTTTTGTTTGGTATAAAACATGTCATTTTAATTCTCTGTGAAAGAAAAGAGAAATGTGGACTCTGGGAGCACTCTGTCACTAGCAGAGAAGGAGGTCCATCTGAAGTTTTTCCCCAGAGCCCTGATTTAGTGAAGCCTCAGGAACAGCCACTCTGTCTTCTCAGCAGCCATTTGGTGAAATTCTCAGGGAATTGTTTGCTGTTTAGCAAACTTCCTCAGCATCATGGCAAAGTTGAAATATCATCTCTGCATCTCATTTAAAATTCAGGAAAATAGTAAATTCTGGTTAGAAAGAGAAAATATTAAGTTGTTCAAACTTGCTAAGTTTTACAACCAAAGCAGTGATGCTTTGCATCAGACTTTATAAATTGGCATTAGTGGGTCACAAATGGCTTCCAGAAAAATAAACCTTAGAGTTTATGACTGCTCTGGCTAAAAGAAAAAATAAAAATGTCATGTGTAGAAGCTCTATGCAATTCACACCAGTTCAAAGGATGTGTCAAGGTGAGTGGGTAATAGGAGTTAGGTCTAGGGAATGCAGTTATTTCTTCTTTTCAGAGTCTGACCTCCTGCAGGAAAATGGACAAATACTACAAAGTTGCTTTTGTTGTTCACTGCTTGGAGCAGGGGAAAAGACTTAAGAGTGGACTTCATTTTTAACAAATGTATAATTATTTTTTGGGAGATGAGGGAAGAAGCTTTCAAGTCCTTCAGGGTATTGAGGAAGAATACCCAGCTGATACCAAGCCTGCTTACCTATAAGCCTCTAATTTCTAAAGTGTATAGAAAGCAGGAAGATTATGGTTTGAAAAAAAGCTGCAGGCCTTTTCCTTCCCTTTATCTCATCTATTTTAGATGTTTCTCAGTGGTATGTGATTCAATTAATGTCATTCAATGAGTCAAGTTAACCGTTCCTTGCCAGGCTAAGTTCTGAGCTTTATTTCCAGTTTCTTGTTTTTGAGGGCTTTAAGAGACACAATGAGAATTCTGCACAAGTGCTGCTGATGTCCATTATTTGAAATAGGTGCTAGAGTAATAAACTTCTTTTCCTGCTAGTCTATGTTCTTTCTAGTTGATCCTTTTATTCACTGCTATTAAGCAGACAGATACCTTGTATTTCTAACAGAACTTACCATTTTAGTTTAGAAGCCTTGGCTTGTTTTTTTTTTATTTCCATTGATGTTGTCACTTTAGCTCCAGGGAGAGTGTTTGCTACATGCCCCACGTGCCCCAGATAAGTATAGACAACAACAACTATATTTACCTTTACTGTGTAAATAAGGCTCTTTATTCTTTAATAAATGGAGTATGAATAAAGCTTTGGACTACAGAGTAATTTACCCAGAATGCTAATCATTTTTGGGGTGAGTCAAAACAGGCATGAAACAGAATGTGAATATAAGCTTCAACCCTTTTCCTGGATACCTTTTTACTGAACTCAGGCTGTGAATACAAGACATTTTGCAAGTCACTGAAGGAATGCAGTCAGTTCATGACAAAGTAGGGCTGCTCATCACAGCTGGCAGGCAGAGATATTCCAGTCTGGAGATGTCTTGGCTCTCTTGAAGGTCATTTGGTTCTCTCTCAGCAGGGAAAAAAAAAACAAACAAACTTTTGGAGCTGTGTATATGAGGGAGCAAAGCTGCACAAGCTGCAGTTTCCAGGTCAAGAGTCCTACAAGCACCAGGAGAGTGCTTTGAGCCTAAAAATTTTGATTTTCAACCTGTTTTGTAGTCCTAGTGGAGAGTTGCTGAGACACCTACCTGGTGAAGCTGCAGAAATATCAGCAAAGACTTGCCTTTTACAATTATATTTCAGGATAAAAAGTAAAAATAGAAATGGTAACTGAATATCCGTTTGTGATAAGATATTAAAATTATAGGAGTTACTGCTTTGTCATTCTGGCAGCTTTCCTGATTTCCACAATTTTCTGTGCCACTCTCAGCCAGGAGTGGTTAACTCACAGCATCACCTGTTAGCAGCACCTGCTACCAGTACCCAATATTGCCTGTGTTAACTGTGTAACAGAATCACACACGGTAAAGAACAGATGAGCTGACCTGCAAGATTTGCTGGGGATTGAATTAGCATTTATTTAATTTTATTTTCATATTTATTCAACCAGCTATATGGCCACAACCACTTACTTAATTAGTGAGATGATTTTTAACCTGTGGTGACTAACTATATATTGTAGCCCAGCTTTTACCACCTTTACCAGGATAGTGATTGCTTGCTCTTCTCACTCTACTTATAATTTATATTGGTCAAAAGTATGCTATGAGTCAAGCAGAATTTGAATGTAATGAGATGAGAAACTGTATTCTGAAAGCTAGTCAGATTTGAGAGTGAGAACATGCAGTTGGGTTCCTCACTCAGCATCTAAGTGTGTAATGATTTTGTCCTGTGGCAGCAGTGTGGAGAATTATTTTTATAGGGGTTGCAAGTATATTACTTGTGAGATAATTTTTTTTTTCTTCCTGAGGAAGAACTGTATATACAGGGATTATGCTGCAATCTGCAGGAGATGCAAAACTTTAGCAGCCAAGCCCAGGAGGATCTGTTGATCCAGAAACTTGATCTGAAGGAAGATAATTTTCCACCAGCATAAGGAGTGCCAGGAGTGTTTGGGAAGGTGCTTCCAGCTGAGAGCTAATTAGATGCTGCTGAGCCTGCAAGGGCCAAAAGGTGGCAAATTCCACACATCTCATGTCACCAGCACACTCCAGCAGTCCCATCACATGCTGCTGCTCCTCTCTCACATCTGCTTCAGATGTGGGAATGCTGAAGGCATTTTCCTTCAGCTGTGCTTTTCAGTCTCAAGTATCAGGTGTGGGCCCTGTTACACTCGCTGCTGCTGCCTCCTATTTTATTGCTTCCCCTGCTGGGTTATGATGGCTTAGAAAGAGCTGCTTGGTGGGGGGAGACAGCTTTGCTGCAGGCATTTTGTGTATGTGGGCATGGGAGCTTACCAAGGGATACCCATGAGGGGAGCAATACCTGAGATATCCAGCTGTGCCTGTTGGATCCTGAGGCACCAGCAAGCTCAAACATGATTTATCCTGGGTGTCCACACTGCCAATTCCAAGATGTCAGTAGCCTGTGGCTTGTGGTGTCAAAGCATCCTGAAAAGGGCCTGGGCTGAGGTCTCTGCTTAATACTGGAAAACCCAAAATTGCTGTGTGGCAGTGAGGGGGATCACAGCACACCTGGCCACAGGCACTGTAATGACTTGATTCTTAATCTAGTCTTGATGACTGGTGGGGAGTCTTTGAGGTAGCACTGCCCCAGCCTTTCCTCTTGCTCTCTATGAAAGCTCAGCTGAAGCCAGAAACTGAGTCTTGTCCATGAGCAGCCATGAAGGAAAGGCAATTTGGGCGTCATTTCAAAATGTATTTTGAGAGAATCTTACAAAGGTTATTGCTTTGAAACAGAAGGGTTAAGAAGACACAGCTAAATAGAAGCTAAAGTTAAAAAAAAAAAAAGTGAAAAAAAAGAATTTGTGAGACACCTTAACAGAGCTGTGTGGTTTGAGTTTAGAAGTTAATATGGGACAGACAAAGTGAGAACCCCAGCTAAGCTGCACCAGGCTGCAGACACTGCTTGCTTAGTCTCAACTTGGAGCTGCAGTAGTAGAGATATAAGGCTGTTAGACTTGAAGCCTAACTGCATATTTAGAAGTCTGTCTTAACTATGAAAATGCAACTCCTTACAACCAGTTGTATTTTACATACCAATAACACCTGCAAACATTTCAAGGAATGGGTTTGAAGTAGCTTTCTTCATTACTTGGACAGCTCTGAATGATAGTCAAATAGTATTCATTATACAAATTATTCAAGATTCTCCTTGTCAAATATCTTGCAATGGTCTTCATGAAATTTTTAACTTCTTGGTCGGCCAGCTCTAGCTGGTTTGGTGGCCCAGCTTTTCAGAAGTATTGAGAGAGCTCTGTGCAAACATCCGTGGCCATCACAACCATTCAGTTTACAGCTAGCCAATGCCTGTGGAAACTGCAGATAAAAGACAATCCGTTCTTGCATAGCTGGAACAGCAGGAATTGACTCCATAGGTGGTTGAGCAGCTCTGAGCAATACTAAAATGTAATGAATTTGTTTTGCTGAAAAGAGGTGAAGGCTCAGAGCTACATCTACACAGGACATCCATGGAGCAGAAACTTGTGGGAATACCATGAATTACCCAGAGACAGAGTGGGATTAGTGTGTGTTTGCTTCTTTAGTACTCTTCTTTTATCACACAAAAACAGTTATTATTTGAGCTGTTTTGGGAATACACTGTATGCATTTTCCTTAAGTATGTTCTGTGAATTGGCTTTTGTGAAGCCCAGATACTTTTTTTACTAAATCCTTTCGAATATGAAATTCTTTACAAGTGTTCTCCTTTTTCTTGCCTTGAACAATCTCTAATTTTAAATTTTGGGCTTTTCCTGGTGGGGTTATTATATTTTACAAGAGTATTTCTGCAAGATTATTTTCTCCTTTAGCTGTATGAGAGGAAATGGCAACGTAGTTTCTAAAAAAGATACATTTTAATTTTCTGTGCACTTCATGTTCAGCTTAATGTTTTCTTTAATGATAGTAAATATAAACAATAGCTAAAACATAATTGTATTGAATTTTAGGGGTTTTGGGTTTTTTCTTCCTAATTTTGGGGGGTGGGGTTTAGTTGTTTAGGCAAGTATATTTCCATTTCTATGAACTGAATTGAAAAAGAAAAAAAAAATCTCTTTTTGGCAAAAGAGGTAACTGATCACTTTTCCTGCAAAGGTTGGGACAACAGCAGAGAAAAATTTGGCCCTTGTGGCATACAGTCATTGTGGCCTCACTGGTAGGAGAAGTTGGGTACAACAGCTCATTTGTAGACAGCAGTGGGAGAAGAGGCTCTCAAAATCTAGCAGTGTCCCCTACACTTCAGGTGAAAAGGAACAAACACTCCCCCTAAATGAAGCCCTTTGGTTTTAAAAAAAAGAAAAAATGTATGTATTTTAAGAACCTCATAACAGCTAAAATTAAAATTAGCAGGATAAGAGTTTCCTAGCAGGAATAAAATCATCATCTAAAGATGATTCCTAGCAGTTTTATAACAAGCCTCTTAGAAACTGTACATGAAAAAGACCCAGACAGTCTACAAGTTAATTAAACATTGCTGTAGATTCTAACTTAACAGAGAAATAAGCTGCTAGATTTTTTCCTAATTAAACATCATTTTTACATTTTACTTATGCAAACCACATTATCATATGTAAGCAGCTGAGACTCTTTCCTTAACTCAAAATATTAAAATTTGAAGCATAGAAATGTTTTAAGTTAGTAGTAAGACTAAATCCCAATCCAATCATAGATTTATGTTAATAATTAAGAAATTCCAGGCATTTCACATTATTAGGAGCCAGATACAGCAAAAGCTTTAGTAGTATTTTATGAATGTTTAGAAGACAAGTAACAATATTATTCTTCCATAAATATTTTAACACTACAACATTTTTGGTTTTTTTCCCTAATATTATAATTTTCTACATAAGAGAGAAAATAATTTGTGAGGATTTATATTGGGCATGTATATGATGCTAGTTTTATCAGTCCAATTCAAATTACTTAACACTTGTGCTTTTACATAGCTATGGTCATAAGAAAGTCTTACCAGCATTTCTTTTCTCCTGGCATTTGTTCCACTTAATTATTTTGCACTTCAGTGCAGAGAAAAAGAAAGGTGTCTCTGTAAAGCAGACATTACAAATAGATTTTGGGCTGTAATGCAAAACCTCTTTATAGCCAGATTTCATTCACTACTAATCAAAAAGATATTGTGTGAAAAGAGTGTATCCACTGGACTTAATTTCATTCTAATTTTGGTGTAAATGGTAAGTTGCTGGCTTTTTTTCCATTGGAAAAAATAGGTGCAAATGAACAGAGAGGAATCATCTGCCAGTAAAACTGGAATTTTGAAGAGAAAAACCCAGTATGTTTAGTAGATCACTGTGAGAATTCAGAGCTCTCCATTAGGCAGCTTCCACTAATCATCACCATTTTTAAAACTCTGAGCAGAAGTTCAGCAGAAAGTACGTGTTAGTGCCTTTATGGGGCAGCTTTATTGTTGCACTTCCGACCTCAGGCTGGGGGAGTAATCAGAGGAAGAACAGAAAAGCTGCAAGAAACTTTGGTTCACAATGAATGCCTCAAAGTTTTTCGCTTAGAAGTGTGTCCTCTGCACATCTTTGCCTCTCCCACCCTTTAGCAGAGCAATCCCAGTCAGCTCCCATCCTTAACAACTGCAGAGCCCGTGGCTTGAGCCCTGCTGTCAGTGGGCAGTGCCTGCAGGGAGCTGAGCACCAGGACTGTGCTCTCCATCACCTGTGTTGCTCAGCAGATGGGTTCTTTTATTTCCTGCCAGCTGGCACAAAGAGCTCTTGCAGCTTTGGGTAAGGCAGCATTCACTTTCAAGCCCAGCAATGCCTGCAATAACACCCAATTCCAGAGGAGGAAAGTAGGGTCCACAATCAGTGATACCTGAGATGGGTGAATGTGGGAACCAAACCTTATCTTGCTAAAATGAGCACTGAAATAAACTGCTAGATGGATGTGCTGCAGATGGAGATATAGTGAGCTGTACTAATTCTGGTAGATGGTGAACTGTGGGGCTTTTCAGTTCATCTCCACACATGGTAGGTAATTACTTCATTCCCAATCTTTGTTCAGATAGCCACTGAGGGAATCGATAGTGAGCCTAGCCCCCAGGTGAAGTGTGTTCACCTTTAAAACATATTTTAAGTGTAGCAGCTGCAAAGTGCTTCGGTGCACAATAACATTTTCCCTGGGTGTCAAAATCAAGTGACTGAAAAGCAGGATAGGCATTGCCAAGGACAAAGGTAACATTATATTACTTACATTTCTGGCATGTTGCCATTATTTCATTTGCAGCATTAAGGGGACTAGAGATATAGCTCTGCATATTTAAATGCAGAACACGTTAAAATGCAGGCTAAAGAGAGCTACTCTATGCTTATTAAATATAACTGGGTTTTTGAAACATATTTATGTGAAATGTGTGAGCACATTATTAAAAAGTACCCATTTGTATGCCATGGGTAATTAACAATAATTATCTTCTTAGTGGTCAGTTGAAATATAGCTGACATAAAGATAAAATTTCACACATATTTAAATTAAAAATTAATTAAAACACATTTTGAAAATGACCCAATTTGACATACAGCTATATCTACCAACAAATACTAAGGTTTGCCTAAGTTTTCTAGGCTTAAGGAGATACTACCTGGTCAATAATGCTTGGATTAATAACAATAACTAAAAAACTTGAACCCTATAGCATCATACTAGGAAAACACAGTTCTGCTGACCAAAAAAAAGAAGCTGGGAGACCTTCATGATATAACCCAATTTTATGCTATTTGAGAAAGGGCCTCAGCAGTTAAAAAAAAAAAAACCCAGTCATAGAACAAACCTTACTGCATGACTCAGGAACATCTGTGAGAGGTTAAGTCTCACTGTTTCACATAAATGCTGGCTCCTCTTGTGCCTGGACAGCAGCACTTGATATCAACAGTGGAGAAATGCAGTTTTTGTTCCCCTGACAGGTCTTGCTGGACCATGTTTCCAGTGTCCAAGCAAATTGCTTAATTTGGGTATCCTCAGGACTTTTCCCACTTCATCGTTTAGGATCTTCTGATCTCTCAGGTGGCTGAGATCTCCCTTCATGTGTCTGCTCTTTTATATTTTAGCACCTTCTAAGTCAGGGTAGTTCAGTAATGATATGTAGAAATGTTCAATTCTAAAAGCTCTAAAACCAAAACTGGTTTACTGAAGTATCCATTTCCCCAGCTCTCATTAAGGGAACACATCCAATTACATAAGTATATTATTAATGTTAATCTGTAGTGTAGTAGAATTAAAATTGCAATGTCTCCCAATCACGGTCTAAACCATGCAGTAATCAAGCATGAATTTAGCAAGTTCATTTTTCCATTATGCTGTTTTCAACACAAAGTTACCATATTAGCATATGCTACCATAACATTGCAGTTCAAACTAGAAGAAAGAAATTCTTTGCTGTGAGGGTGGTGGAACACTGGCACAGAGAGGCTGTGGATGCCCCATCCCTGGAAAGATTCAAAGGCAGGCTGGACTGGGCTTTGAATAACTTGATTTTCTTGAAGATGTCCCTGCTCGTTGCAGGGGGGTGGGACTATGGAGCTCACCTTTGAGATGCCATCATTTCCACTTGGGACTGCACTTGTCTTGAGCCAGCTTTAAAATGGAAGAACATGATTGAGAGTCCCTAAACCAGTAGCATTTGCTGAAATGAAGAGTAGAAACAGCATATTTGGAAAGTTCGCTATTTTAAACCTTTAATACTTCTAATTCTCTCTCCCTCTTGACTCTTGCCCCAATGGACCATATCGAAACAGGACTGACTTTATGCTGCTTTACTAAATTCTAATCTACAGCACTGTCCAGGAGCCTAACTCTGCTGAATTGAAGTTATTCTTTTCAGTATCTGCTGCTGTATTTAATCATCAAATTAGGGGAAAGAAAAGTGAGTTTGCTTGGTTGGTTGGTTGGTTGATTTTTTTCCTCTGTTTCTGTGTGACAAAGAAAGTTTCTTTATAAAATGATGCATTGAAATTATAAAAAAATGCTTAAAAGGTTTATCTTTGGAAAAAAAGAAAATAGTGTCCTTTGCCCTGTGCCAAGTTTTAAAGCCAATTATTTCCCATTATGTAACTTCATTTTCCCCCCTTTTGTTCTTCATTTGGTCAACTTTCTTCTTTTTTACTTCAGTCATTTAGTTAAAAATAGGAAAACTGTGCAAATAATCCATCCTCTGTCTGTCATTCATGCTTTTATGATATGCACTGCATTGGTAATTTCACCTACTGTAAAATTTTTGGGTTTAGCTAAGATTAACTACACTTTAAAATACTTCTGATGCTAATATTGCAGACTGTCTTTACATAAACAATTTGCTCCTTTGTCAGGGTTTTGTTTTTGTTTTTTTTAATTTTGTGATGATATAGATCTGTTTTTCTCTGACTCACTCATGTGCACTTGCATTATAACACCACTGAGGAGTATTTTCCTTAGCAACAACCATGCACAAAGGAGAGGTATGGTCGCAATTCAGAAGATACGAGGCAAGCAATATTACTCTCAAATACAATTTTTGCCTAAAATCCTGGACACAATTAAACCTATTTTAAAGAAAAAAATGGAAGAAAAAGACCTACTAAACATTAAAGGAATGATGTTTTTCATTTAATGGACTAAATTCACTCTACTGAAGAAAAGAAAAAAAAAAATCTCTGGTTTTACTTCTACATTGTGCTACTAGACCATGACTGTTCCCTTGGAGTTTATTCTCTATGTCATTTGTTAATGTTGGTTTAAAAAAACCCGAACACAGGCAGGTGCTAAACCGTTAAATACTAAGTGAAGACATGCCAGATTGCATAACTAATAGCAATGTAAATTGAAAATAATAAGTTAGGGAATTTAATTTTTATATTTTAAGCCTTTGCAAAAGCAGACTTTGACTTACTAAACACTAATGAGTACTTATGGACTCATATATTGTTCAGAATTTTTACAACTATGAATATGCATCATGAACTACATAGAAGATATTATGGGTATTTTATTGGAAAAGATTAGCTAGATTTAAAAACTTGTGTATATAAAAAGATTTATTTTTTTTTTTTTTTTTTTTTTTACCTTTTCCTTATCCTTAAACCCACAATAATGTCCCATATTTTCATGGAATAAGGTGAAACAGTTCAAGCAATACAGTAGCTGTCTGGAATTTTTCATACTGTTTTCTGAAATTAACAATTTAAGGTGCTGAGTTGCTATTCAGGTTGGTTTGTTTGCTTTCAGAGGAGGCAGGCAGGGCTGTCCTGCTGCTCATGAGATGCAATGGCAACAGTTCCCCACTCTGACTGTGAGCCCAAACTATTTGTCCTGTGGCAGTGGGATCTCCTTTCATTTCAGGGTCACTGGAGCTCCCTAAACTCCCTCTAGGACTGGTAATTCTGAACATATCATACTTTATCTGACCTTTTTCTTACTAATCTTTCTATGTCAGGTGACGGTAGTAGTCATGCTGAACTTGGAGATATTCTGTTAAAGGCTGGAGATGCTCACTGAATTATGAACTGGGAGTCCAAGCTCCTGCAGGAAAGCCATGAGCCCAAAATAACCTAAGTGTGAGTTTTTTATTCAACACCAGCAGCTACTAAGAATTAAATTATACGGGAAAAAGATGGGGGAAGCAGTATAAATGGGTGCTGCCCATTTGCTCCATCAGTGAGCAATAATTCTTGCATTTATTGCAGGAGCAATTGGAATTTAGCAGTTGGAAATAAGCAGCAGAGTGGTAGTGAAAAGTAGGATGTGGTTGTCATTGATTCTTATTGTGAGGTAATGGTGATATGGAAGATGCCTAGATGAGATCTTTGGATTAGTTTTTATTTCTTTAGAAGAAATTTTGACAAATAAAAAAAGTCCAGAAAGCCTAAGAATTTAAGATCCTAAAACTTTTCATTAGGTTCTGTCATTTCTTAAAAAATATTTGGTTGCTTGAAATTACTTTTATGCAGCTGGTACAAATTAAGGAGAATAATTTTTAACAAGTTTCTACGAAATCAGTCTAACACTGAGAATCTTGTGGTTCAGCTTCTCAGCAGGTGTGAAAAATGGTTCTCTGACTTCAAGTAAAAGGATCCAGTATAATTTAGACCTGTGAAAACAGGTGGATTTATGTCAGTCAGGAAACCCTGTGATCCTGAAATAGAGATTAAATAGGTGTATGATTTATAACTGATAACTGGAGCAATGTAAATTCTCAGTTCAAGGTTGTGACAGTGGATTGTTTTAGCTTTCTTAGTAAACTGTTCTGGTGGGTCTTTTAGATACTATTAGCACTTCTAAGAGCTTCTGGAGAAACAAATGAACATAGGTAATGTTTGGGGTTTGATCCCAGAGGCTATCGAGACAGACTTATTATCTAAATTCAGCCATGATTAATGAATAAAAGATTATAAAGGAGGTAGTAGGATCAGGCACAAAAAAGACAGCAGTTGAGGTCTCACACTCATAGATGTGAATACCTGAAGAAGAATTTATACATCCAGGCAAGATAGCCTATCAATTTCTCTTTAACTTATTTTGGTACATGATTTTGCATGTGCTCTCCATGTTTCCTAGCATTATCTGGACATGCTGTGGTGGTAAGTTTTCAAACTCTGTCTAACAATGAACTGATAATTTTTATTAATAATTCCAGACAACAAGAACCCAAATCCTCAAGTCCAGGAATTAGTTGAGGAATGAAAACTATTAAATTCTTTGCTTCTACTTTTGTAGTTTTTATTGCAGGATTTCTATTTGTCTGAGCTATATAAAGAAAATGATATAAAAGTTGCATTTTGTAGATACTCATAAACGTTCATTTGAAGAATATCTGGGCTTTGTTATAGGGATACCAATGCCTTAATTCACACATTTCTTCAGTCCTGATGGGTGCAGACAAAACCTGACTCATCAGACTGAAATAATGGCGCTGTAGGAAAACACAATTTATCCACTTGAGTGTATACTGGGTAATATTGCTGCTATAAATCCCTTTGTCCCATGGGATTACCTAATAGAAATGGAATAATCTTTCCTCCTTGAATATGAAAACTGTAAAACCTGTCACCAGAATAGCCTGATAATATGATTTCCTGAAGAATTCATTGAAGAACAGGGAGAGAAATACAAGTATACATATATGTATATACATATATATATATATATTTATGTATGCATATGTGTGTGTATATATGTATATAAATATGTATATATGCTCCAACTACAAGAAAGGAACCTGTTTCTCAGAAAGATAAACCACAGGTTCTCCTATGATGTGGTATTTGTATAGAAATCACATATTGGCTTAATTTTGATAAAGCCTGTCCAGGGAGGAAGTTAGGTTGTTTAGTGCCTTTAAATGAGCTTTAGAGGTTAATTACTGTGCTGAATACAAGCTTGTAGAAGTTACTGTTATTTATAATTTAACCCTTTTTCACTGCTTCTTGCTCTACCCCCTCCCCTTCCACCCCCAAAAAACAAAATATTATGTTTTTTACTACTTCAAAGAGATGTGATAGGAGATTAAAAGTCTGCAGGGTAACTCAGTTTTCACACACTTAAAAAAAATAAGATAATAATTAGGGAAGAAAGTGAGTTTTAAATATTCATTTTGGATTCTTTTTGGTTGATTTTTTCTTTTTTAAACATGGTTGTCTGCAAATTGCTGCTAAGATGCTGCATGGGAGAAGCTTAAATACATGTAAAGGTCATGGAAAGCCTTAGGATAGTTCAGAGAAGTAGTCAAACAGCTAGGAGACAGGCCTGTAGGAATCAGGAACTCAGGAGCTCAAAAAGCTGTTTATTTTCCACTTTTCATTGTTTGAGCCCAAGAATGGGCTTCTCCAGCAGATGCTTCATTGCTTCAGGGTTTCACCGGGTCTGTGACAATGTCAAGCACATTTTAATGTTGTGCTGGGTTAAGTGTTCTGCTCATGGAGCCCTCCTGCTGAGCAGCCCTTGTTCAGATGTGCTTCTAAAATTGTGGTATGTTTTCAGCTGTGAAGAAAACCCACGAGTCTCAGGGGAGGCCACTGTGGATTTTGTAGCATTGTATTTCCTCACTTTATGGACAGGCTTCATTCTGAAAATGATTCCAAATTGGTTTAAAAAAAAACAAACTGAATTTCACCCTTTTAAAAAACTTTCTGCAAGTATCAGGGACATGTATGTATTAAAAATTAAGATATTTATTTTTTTTTCCCCATAGGGAAAGATATTCAGGGATTCATTTTGAGCAGCTCCAGGATAAAAACAAGTTAGTAGCTCAGACTTTTCCCTTTTCACTCTTCTTGCAAAGGCATCTGCAAGAATCTTAATGATAATCTCACCAATATCTATATCTGGCCTGTTCTTTCACGGGCGATAATTACAGAAGTAATGGAAAAGAAATAGTAGAAACAGATGAACAGGCATCAACTTGGATGGCACTGCTGGCAAAGTAGCAAGGCAATTTTCAGTATATGAAAAGAAAAGTGCATCTACTTAATGAGGGCCAGAACTATACAGAGCCAATTAAGTGAAGATGAGCACAAAAGAAGAAGGTAATAGTGAATTTACAGAGATTGCCTGCATGTTTTGGGGCTTGCTCCTTCTTTTTTTTTTGTTTTCCTATGTACATCCTCCATAGCCCTTGACAAGTCTAATCATGAATTTGCTGTGTGATGAGTAAGATTACTGAGAGCCCATGACATGCTGGGGGCTGTGTAGTCAGCCCAGTAAATATGGGATCTGTTTGCAGGCATGTAAAGCAAAACACTGGGCATGGGAGACTCTAACCTGCTTTTAATGTTCTTCAGGCTTTGTGTGCATTTCCTGCCAAATGATTCTGAGATTCCTCTTCCAGCAGCCTGCACGAACAGGGACAGCCAACATATTTTGTATAGAATAACTTGGAGAATTCCAGCTCCTGGTTTGTGACCTGCTTATACTTAAAATGGTACTTGGAGATGAATGTGTTTTCCCTACATATACCTATGCTATGAAGAGACACTCTTAAATTTAGCTTTGCTAAATGTTATGCAAATTCAGTGCATTTTAGCTTTCACAGTCTGGAATAGAAGTGGTATTCTTTACTTTAAACACACATTTTGCATAACAATATTAAGTTCCATATATTATCTTAAAATGCAAAATGTATAAATCTACATGGCTGCAAGAGCATAAGCAGAACATATTACTCTGTGAAAATGGAAGCACAGTCTCAGCAGCATGCAGCATCTGTGTATTAATCAAGCCCACTGATAACTTTGTTTCAGGGAAAAGAAGTTAACTTTAATTTTTTTTCTTTAGTTTATGAAGTACTAGGATATATTAAGCAGTAATGCACTCCAAGAGAGAGCATTTAACACATGAAGAGGTTCACATTTTAATCCTACTAGGCTAAAAGAAAAACTGTAAAATTTTCAAATTTATAATGCTGCAGCAGAGATAAACTCCAGAAATCGTAATTTAGCCGTTTCTCTGTCAGTCAAAAAAAAAAGAAGTTACAGTTCAGTAATCAGATCCTAGTTATTAGCTTTTCCCTCTAAAAAATGAAAAGCTCAAAGTTTTCTTCACTGAGCAGAAAAATTTCCATCAGTGCAAAGACAGAGTCACAGGACAGAGAGGCATATTGACTGTGAACCATCTCCTCCTCATGGCTCTTTTCAGAGTGGAATTGGGAAGTGGCAGGGCCAGAGGAGGCTCCTAAGTGGTGCTGAGAAAAGCAGTAAAGCATTTTTTTTAATAAAAGGAAGAAGTATTCTTTATCAAACCTTCTTTCCCCTCCCTCCCCACTGCCTCCAAAGGCAATAGGATTTGCCAAAAAATCCAGTGGCTGCTGTCATAAATGTGGGAGTGAAGAGACTTGGGGTTGTTCAGCCTGGAAAAACTGACCTTCCTGTACCTAAAGGGATCCTACAAAAATGCTGGAGAGGAATTTCCACAAGGCCATGTAGTGATAGAGCAAGGTGAATGGCTTTAAACAGAAAGAGAGTAGATTTAGATTAGATATTAGGAGGAAATTCTTTACTGTAATGTTGGTAAGAGTCTGGCACAGGTTGCCCAGAGAGGTTGTGGATGTTCCATTCATCAAGGCCAGGATGGATGGGGCTCTGAGCAATCAGATCTAATTAAAGATGTTCCTATCCATGGCAGGGTGCCTGGAAGTATGTGATTTTTAGTCCAACCCAAACTATTTGATGAATATCATTAATGATTACTATTTTGACACGTTCATAGTTCAAGATTTTTCAAAGGTATTTGAGCTTTTTATTCACGGAAATGATTCTCAGTAGTTTTCTGCATCATCTGTTAAAATCCACAGGACCTCCTTTAGCACCATTCCATTAAATGTAGACAATTCACCTCTGTGCTTAACGGCATGTTTGGGTGCCAAACACTTCTGAGAATATAATCTTTAATTACTTGTCTGCAATAACAGAGGAGCTTATGACAGACTGCCATCATTTACCTGAACTCACAAACATAATCTGTTCCCTACCACCAGAACATCTTTTAGAATGTACTGAATAAATCACCTCTGCCTAAATAATTACATGTTCAGGTTGTAAACCATTAAAGTTCATTGATTTATTACAAACCTTTAGAATATGATGCTCTGGTTTGGTAAACATTGCCAGGCATATGAAGAAGCCATACTCTTGGCAGAGAAACAAGGCAGAGAAATGGTATTTCTATGGTTTTGTCTTTTTCACCAGATTCTGCAAAGTGCATATCCACATGAATAATCATGTCCTATTCCTCACAAAATGTTCAGGCATGTTGTTTTCTCTAATTGAAGGAAGCTTAAAAAGACAAAATTCTTTCTGCTATTACTTTGATAATAGTAGTGGGAAAAACTGAAGTGATTGCTCTTTACTCTCTTAGGTAGAGTCACATGGTGACATAAATAGTTAAATGTTTCTCAAACCAAATGACAAAAACTTGTGTTAAAAGCTCATGAATTTTCCAATTCACTGTACAGATTCTTCTCACTGAAAAATTGTTTAGTCCCTACTGGCTGTTTAAAGCTGTCATAAATGTTTTGACTATATTTAAAGTTAATTTATTTCTTTCATGTGGAATAATATCTTTTAAAAACGAAGACAAGGGGGAAATTAAAACATGATTTTAAAAAAAAAAAATCATTAATTAACTTGAATTTTTAGGCTCTGTAGTACGTCAGTAATATGATATAATTAAATGTTAGTGTGTTCTGTCACCCATTGACTGATTCTGGGGGAGAATTTTTGGCATGTATTTGTAGGAAATTTTTATTTGTTGGTTGCAATGTGCATGCAACTTTTTTTTTTACATGGTCTCTGAATTGTTCTTTATGTGATCGAGCACTTTTTGCTGCACATCAGACTGAACAGCTTTGTTTCTGCTTTCATGTGACAATAAGAATGTCATAAAACTTACAAAAGGGGAAAGGACAACTCCTGTCTTCTCTGTGATCACTCAGAAAAATAATTTCTAGTAAGACTGGTTGAAAGGACTGTTTTATAACACCTTTTTGGATCTTCCTCCCACGCTGCATCTGTTCTGGGTATCACTGCACATATCAGTATCCAGACCAACACTTTGATAGCCCTATTTTTAGTTTCATGGCTGATACTCCAAACAAATGTGGACTAATGAACTTGGACTGGTAAACTCTCACCTAAATGTCTGGGAAATCAAATTTAAATTCTCTTACTTCCTGAGGGTGACACAGTAAGTTAGAAACTGAGCTAAAGATCTTTTGACTTTACTATCTAGACCAACTTAGCAAAATTTATAAATTTATAGTTCCATTGAATTTCTCATAACTTGCTCAGGACCTTGTGCACATTACAAGGTATGCCTACCACCTACTACTCTCTGATAACCAATTATTTTTAAAAAAATTTCATAAAACCTCAATGGTTTCTCCAAAGGCTTAGGAAAAGTTAGAGTTTGGAGAGCTCATCTCAGATGTAATTTTCACAGTGGCATTTAAATTTTAAGCCCCTGAGCCCCTATACTTACAGAGAATGAGTATGAGCAAGCAATCTAAAAACCTGCAAACAGTGGAGCAGTGCAACATAAATATGTGGGGGATTTGTTTTTGTTTTGTTGTTGCTGGATATGAAGAAAGAAGGGAGAATATCGGACAGGGTATAGAATAATTATTTTCCTATTCTTCAGACAGAGCTGTGTGTTTAACAGGTATTAGTTTGGGCAACTTAATAAAGAGCAGGAACTTTTCCCCTGGACTGTCTGGGAGAAGAATGTGTTTAACTTACGTTGTCAAGGTAACACCAGCAGCATTTGCAGGCCCCTCGAGAGCTTTATTTTCCATTCTTTAATATTTGCTGGATATGATGAGCAGAGTTGCACACCCCTCAAAGTGTTTCCAAGGGCCAGCAGGTCATTGCTGCAATCTACCCATGAGACCCCTCCACTTTCCTGAGGTGATCTTGTAGCTGTTGGAGGGAACATCTTTTTTGATGGTTTTTTTCCCAAGGATTACAAGTTTCAAAAGCTATCTTAAATAATTTTTAAAAAATTCCCTTGACGCTTGCATTGGGGGAGAAAGAAGAGAATTTTTGTGGCTTTAAATCTCTCTACCATGAGCAGAATTGTGCTGGACATAGAACACAGAATTAGGATCAGGTTTTGAAAAAATTCTTTGTAATGCAAGAGGCTCTGCATGGACCAAAGCTTTGCTGATAGAACTGTGGAAATAATTTCACAATTAATTTGTTTATTCACCGTAGTGCACTAATTCCTTCTCTGACTCTGCATGTTAAACAATATGTGTCCATAAATTAGTCGCAAAAACACACTGGCAAAATTATTATCTCCCTGGCCCAGTCTCTTTGCATTTTTCATCAGAAGTTGCAGTCCCCACACTGGATTTCACAGTATGGTGACTGTAGCTGCAGGAGCACTGCAGGGCTCCATTTGTGAGAAGCCTCACGAATTGAATCCCATGGTTCTGTCTGCAGGGGGTGCCTAGCAATGAACCAGCCCCTGTATATTAAAATATGCTGAAGAACATTTTCAAGGGCAGCTGCCAAATGGTTTTCCTTTGTAACAATTAGCAGCTAACTAGTAACTTCTCCTGCTCCCTGTTATTTAACTGCATCACTTCACTTTGATTATTCCAACAGACTCAGTGCTATCAGTGTGCTCCCTTCTCAGCTGTGTTTCCTCCAGAATCTTTTAGAGCTTTCTTGCCATCCCTTCCCATTCTCTATATCTGCTAGCAGACAGAGCCTGGAATGTAAACCATCACATTTTGTGAGTAGGATCGACAGGAGTAGCTAACATACTTCCTTAAATACCAACAGAAACACACAGAATGTGTCTTCACAGGCATTTTTGCTCAGATCAGAAATGTGCTGTAGCAGTGTCTCAAAGATAATTTCCCATGCTGTAGTCTTAGTTGCTGGCTGGGGCTAAACCACAACAGGCAGCTTGATTTCTGTTGGGTGAAAATAGACTGGAAGATGCATTCCCAGAATGTTCATAATCCTCTCTGAACTCTCACAGTCACTCAGTCAACAAGGTAAAAATAGAGCTAATCTGAGGTGAAGAAAAAAAAAACGGACAAGATATCAAGCACTCAGAAGCAGCAATAATTTTTCTCAACAAATTTGTGTAAAATGGACTAAGCCAACACTAAGTCTCGTTGAAATCAATGGCACTTGTATAAGTTCCCCAAATGCTGGGAGAAACGACTCAATCCTTTCCTGAAATGGCCAATAATTTGCATCTCTGAGAGTAATTAAATTTAAATAGCAATTTAAAACTTTATGTGAATACTTCTGCTTTTCACTATAAATTTCTAATAAGCATAGTGTAATGTCTCACTGTATGAAAATTGCCCCAAAATCACAGTCACTTGCAAAATTCAAATATTTCGGGATTGAATAAAGAAAAAGTAACAACAAAAACAAATCCTCATGCTAATTTGACTAATTAATCTGTAATTTCAGGGAGAAAATAAACTCTAAAGCCAGTTTCTATAAGGTTCTGTAATTTCATACAAACTGATTTAGCTCAGGTGAAATTATAGATGGGATTACATATCTACTATTAATTTTTCTTTTTTTTGGTTGTTGTTGTCTTCCAAAACAAAATTCTGACTAAGAGATAGCCTGGATGAAAAGTAATGTGCTCCAAATTGCAAGGAAAATACATTACTCAGCTGACAGCTGACCTGCCATTTATAATTAATGTCAGAACAGCAGTAAACCAAAATGACTACTTTTCAAACTGATATAACTTGTCTTCTGTTTTGTCCTTTCTAAACCTCTTGCAACACACTATACCTATTGGCACATCCTTCTAAAATCCCTTTCAGTGCTGTGTTTTGATCTCTTTAACCAGTTGATCCCATTTTCTCACAGTGTACTTTTGTTTAATTGAACAATGTTCTCTTAATTAAGAAATATTTAAAGTGGAATTTCACTGAAAATATCTAGGTCTTACCTTATTTCCTGTTTTGCCTAGGAAGACAATCTGTTGGAGCAGCTGTGTGAACAATAAAACACATCTCATATTAAGAGGCTAATCTGTTTTAACCATAATAAAAGTTATATTAGTGCTGCAGATACCCAGAAGGATCTTTTCACTCTCTTCCTTATCTCTCTTAAATCTCCCAGAGAAATGAGAAATCTCTTATATTCTCCTGGATTTAATTTACATACTGTCAGAACTCTTGACTGGTCTCAGAATTGACACATGCAAGAGAATTGAAAGAGGAATAATAAGTTGAACTATTAAAGTAAGTGAGAAGGGAAAGAAAGAAATGAATATTTGTGAAGAACATGCACAGAGAATATAGTAAAACAGAAAATGTGGCAGTTAAGGATGATGCATGCATTTCTTCTTTTAATGTAAATGCATAATTATGACTACCGTGTCTGAAATCTTATTAGCTATTTGTGAGGAAAATTCTCTCAAAGACCTCCTATCATATTATCTTTATTCAAAATTTAATATCAGTGAAGAGAAAATAGTTTAGCATAGTCTGAGTACCCATGGCTATCTTAGATAGATATATAATACATTAAATACATGTATATATACACACACATTTATATATATATATATATATGATATTATGTATATGTCTAAGAGTCTTTGGTACACTGAGTCAAATTATATTAGCAACAACTACAGACTAGTGCTAATTTAAACTTTCATTAGGTTCCTGCTAGTATCTCTTTCACTTCATCATTCCCTGACAAGCACAAGGGGAAATGATGTGCCACTTTTCATTTCCAAAATATATACATTTAATAATGGAAGTAATGTTTTTAAATTCTGCAATTTGAATGGAAGCTTAGTAAAATAGAGCACTTTTAATAAGAGTGAAGTGCTAGGATCCATCTTGTGGCAAAGCTGACCACTCAGAAGTTAGGTTGAGGAAAATGAAAAGTGTGAGGATTAAGGATTGGTTTAGAGAAAAATAAGCAGGACATACGTATGTATAGCGTATAAGTTCTTGTCATATTTCCACTGAGTGCTCTTGAAAAATATTAAGTGTTCAGAAATAATTTTTTTTAGGGAAAAACAAAATCATCACAAGTTTTGATTTATGCATTTGAACTATCTGTGGCAATTGCTACTTCTGCTGGTAATTATTGAAGACTGAAAACTGTTGTTATGTGCATATGGGATAGACTCCCCAGAGATAGCATGGCTAATATTAAACCTGCTGCCTGTGCTTGATCTGAACCATAAAAGCAAGTGTATAATCAAATAAAACAGGCCTGTAAAATGCTCTCACACTTCAAACCTTGCTATTAAAGTGTCTTTGTTGGATACAATGTTTACTGGGCTTCAATGACTTCTAGGGAAAATGTGCTAATTTTACTCAAGGCTTGATATGTCCCTTTCAGGAGCCAGGAGGAACTTTTTGTCATGGATGTGAGGGACAGGGAAATATTTGAAGGCTACAAATGCACATTCATGTTATTGTGGTATGTGTGAATACGAGAGTTTACACAACATTAACCAAGTGATGGTTGTTGTTTGACTGACCTCTCTTTTTCAGTTTCATAGTCTAAAATTTTGTTGTTTGCTCTGTTTTTGACTGGGATGGAGTTGGTTTTATTCACAGTGGCTAGTAAGGGGATTTGTGCTGAAAGCAGTGTTGACAGCACAGCAATATTTTAATTATTGCAGAGCGGTGCTCTCACAGTGCCAAGGCTTTTCCTGCCTCCCACCCTGCCCCACCTGTGGGGGTCTCCAGAAGTTTGGAAGGGACACAGCTGGGACAGCTGATCCCCATTGGCCCCATGAATATTCCAGACCATATTGGCCAGGGCTGCCATTGCTCAAAGGTTGGCTGGGCATCACCACAACCACCAATTGCTGCCAGCAATTTATTTGGGATTTTTTATCACTTGTTTTCCATGGATTTGTTATCTTTGATTTTATCTTTGGATTATTTTGTCTCTCTCTTTATTTATTTATTTATTTTATTTATTTATTTAGCTGTCTTTATCTCAACTCACTTTTTATTTTTTGCATTTTTACCCTAATGGGTCTCTTCCATCTCACTCCATGGGGGGGTTAAACCATTATGCTGTTGTATGCGTATGAGTGTGCACATAGACGGTTTCTGTGAAGTAGCTCATATGCTATAAATCCACATCTCCTCCTGCTTTGATGTGACCTGTGTTGCTCTCCTCTAGATACTCACACACACCAGACAGTTCCTTCTGATGCCAAGGATGCTGGAAAGCAAATTCCATTGGCATAATTCAAATATGTCATAAAGAAGAGATATTAATATATTCTTATTCAACTACATTTCCCTCTAGAGTTTACAGTCTGCGTGTGCTCCTTTTGCTGTGGAGACCATATCATTGTATAGGAACCCAAAAATGAATTTAATTTTTGGAATTACCTGGATTCTAAAACTGAAATAAATATTTTCTAAAATAAATTTTCTTAAATAAATATTTTCTAAAAATTTAGTCCTATGAGCCACAAAGAATAGCAGTGTTAAAAAAAAATAAAGTTATGGAGAAGGGCTTTTTAAAGGCTGTGTGTGATGCCAGATTTCTGAAAGGCATGGGAATATTTTGCGGCATCGAGATCCTTGTCCCACAGCAAGAGAAATCTTTATGCAGCATGTAATATCTATAAAGCAGGCTGTAAAAAAAAAAATAATGTTAAAAAAGTCAGATGAAAAGAATAAACACAGATTTTGAAATAATCTTGTATTTAGACTGTGTTGTTCCATTAGTATCTTTCATTTGCTTTGACCATAATTTGCTCTCGTAAAACGTCAATGGAATAAAATACCAATGTATTTGATCTAAGTATGATATTAGTAAGAGTAATATTCACATTTTCAATGCACAAATGCCATTTCAAACTGGCATATTTTTATTGAATTTTGGTGGCTGTGTTAACAGTTCTGTGAAGCACTTACGTAACTAATACCAAATGTATATAATTTCACTTCTTTTATTTTCTGGTATAAACTTGGAAGTAGAAAAGAGTATTTTTGATTCTGGAGTTCCCTTTTGCATAATCATTTCAGCTTCCAAAAACCAGGTGTTAAATGCTGGTGCCTAAATATCCTATTGTACGAATTTCTCTACCTAATTTGTGCAGCTCTAAATGTTTACCTAAATTATTATACAGAGAAAATTATCTCATAAGGAAAACAGGTTAAAGGTTAAAAAAAACCCCAGCATATTCTTCCAAAAGTAGAGCAAATGGTTGTACTTAACTAATCTCCTTTCTTCTATTTATCCTCAACTACTGCTTCACTTTAATTCTTAATACTTAAAGGCTAAAAAAAACAACCAAACAAACAAAAAAAAAACCAAGCAGTGATTTAATTGGAATGAGAATAGCTCCTTTTTTTGAGGTGTATTGAGTTTGAGTAGTTCTGGGTCAAAATTGAGATTATGTGCTACATCAATGTGTTTATTTCTTAAATCCAGTGAGATCTGCTTGTGTTATATATTGTTTCATTCTTGTCTTCAATACTTCCTTGAAATGCTGATAGATTTAAGTGAAAGAAAATGGGTTTGAAGAGTAGATTATAATGTCATCTGTATTAAAACAAACAAACTCAATGTGAAAAATACATGGTTACAGAAATAATTCTTTTTCTTCTCCACTTCCATAAAAATCATTAAACTGCATTATGCACTCCACTTAATAATTTTGCTTAATGCTCCAAAATGTATTTAATTTTGTACTAAAGGATAAATGGTCAATAACTCACATATATTAATTCAGAAACATCTGCCTGCTTACAGATAAGAGTCAGGGGAGGAAGGCAACTGTGACGAAGCTCTTTCTTGAAAAACAATGTTTTCCTATATGGTCAGGAAAAAAAAAAGTGCAGCAGCAGTAGTTGATTAGTAGATTGTCATTATTTCTCAGATGCCATTATCTGAAGAAATACTTAGGTGCTTTAAATCCTTGCTGTGTCAAGCTCCAATCTTGAAGTATTTTGGAATTGTTGATTTTTTTTATTTTTTTTTATTTTTTTTTTGTTGCTGACAGTCTAAATTGAAGAAGTGCATGAAATTCACTCATGGTGAAATTAAAATGACCTCCATATTGTATTTGACTTTTGTTTTGGTCTGTCTTGTGTTTTGGGGTGGGGTTTTTTTTATTTTTTTTAGGACTATACAAAGCCAATTTATTTATTCTGGGTTCCTCTGAAGTAAGGAACCAAAAAAAAAAAAAAAAACCCAACCAAAAAACCAAAGAGAAATAAAGACATGTATGCAATCCCAGAAAGGAATGTTGTTTATTGAGAGTTTAAGGGGGAAAACCGTTGTTGTTTGGCTCAGATCTTTTTGTTTGTTTGTTTGTTTAAACATAAACTACAGCTCATTTTTGTCCTCTTTTAAGGGATTGTTGAACACTGGTGTGGTGGGAGTGAATGTAATTATTGTACACTGAGACTAAGTCAGTTTCACCCAAAGTGATTTACTTTGCACAAATGTTATGCATAATGAATGTATGGTGAATGTATAATGCTTTTCCTTGCAGTACTTGTTATCAGACGTAGCCAATGCCAAAATTTTATTTTCACATACAATGTATTTCATTCTAATTACAGTAAATTAATTTGACCAGAAAAGGAGAGATAACAGTGCGGGGAGAATGTGAATGATGGTTTGCAAACATGCAGAGAGACAAAATGGAATTAGTTTAGAATTTTTTAACGATTGTCCTTTTTAATAGCTGGGTGGGGTGGTGACTGGGACTATTTTCAATTACTCTTCAGGTCATTAATGTTGATTACATTCTTCTTCTAACCATAACTCTTTATTTAATGAAAATGTATGCTACCCACTAAGCAGGCATGTAGTTAGGGAACAATACAGCAGGATTTGATTGCCCTATTAACAATAATCATCATGAGACTTTGGGAGTAATAATTTAATGACTTCTTGCACTCTTGTTCTACTTTTTGGTAGTGTTCATTCAGCATGTACTACAGTGATATCTCTAATGAAATTTAAACTTGCCAGAATGCATTATTAGCTAGAGATAGGCAGGTACTGAAATACTCCAGCAATTTCCATTAAAATACCTGTGGACCAGGTAACTTAATTTGAATAAAACAAGATGGTGTCTCAGAAAGAGATAATTAAATAATTTGCAATGACTGATAGCATTCACATGGAGGAGATTGAGGGCTGGAGAGGGTAAAGAAATGTTGTTTTGTTTGTTTGTCTTTCTCCCCCTAACAGTTCACAATTGTTGCCAGCCTTGTGGACGAAGTGCAAGGCTGGTGGCACAGAGCTGGATCTGACCCAACCAGAGAAAATGGTGGGTGTGCTAAAAAATTCCCTTTTATGGGGCTCAGTCTCACTTACAAACAGGTCAGCTGTCAAACTCTCACTGATGCATCTCCTGTTCCCTAAAAAAAATCGCTCTTCTGCATTCTAAATTGACCAGTGGACATCGTTTTGCTGACACAAAAAATAAACTGGAAGACATTTTACTCAGTCTTCTATGAAGAATTAGAGTTAGGGGAAGTAGCTGCTGCTGGTCTTTGTGCCTTCAACACTTCTTTGAGCCAGAACAGAGAACTCTGTGTTTCAATTATCTGGTTGCATGTTTGCACACATTTTCTCCCCACTCAGCTAATTCTTTGAGCTTTGTTATACGTATTTAAGCTAAAGAATACATTTAATAATGTACTGAGCAGAGCCCTACTACTACTGAATAATGTCAACCACAGAAACATGGTGTGCACAGAATCATGGGCACTCATTGTCTGAGCTCTGGTGTCTGAGGTCAGCTGCATGCTTGCCCATGAAACTCAAGATAATTATTTTCCAAAACACACTTCAGTCAGATCTTGCTTGATGTCATAAATATTTGATTATGTGAGTCCAACAGTCACTGTCAGTGAGTGGGTGGGAGTTCTTGTTCCACACCAGTGTGAAGTTAATCTTCACTGCACTTTGCTGAAATTAATCTAACACCAGGCTGAGGCTCTCAGAGGTCTCTCACAAGGCCAATAACCACACTGTGGCTTGGAGGCAGTGGCTGAGAGATGGAAGTCTGTGAAGAGGCAGCTTCCTAGAACTTCACTGGTATAACTGCTGATCAGTAAACCTGGTGCATCTCAGCTGACATCAAAGTATAAGTCATTTGCAGCACTGGCTGAAGGCAAACATTCCCACTCTAGAGTTGAAGGATGGTTTAACAAGCTGTTCTTTTTTATATTCCACTAGCTGCTAACTCTCTCAGAGCCTGAAGTTTGTACTTGGTTTGTTGTCAGTCCATCAACTGCTCATGTTGCAGCAAGGAGGAAATGTAGCCCCGTGATCAAAAGTAAATTAATTTTCATCTCATGCATAATCATGTTTTCATTATACTTGAAGCACACATTTAACATATTTTTCTATTTTTATATAAATAAATATATAAGGTGAATGTAAGAGAAACAAAAGAATATAATATTATGAGGGTATAAAAGATATCATGCTTACACTTCAAAGACCTTTTTGCACCATCTCTTTAAACTGCTGTGGATAGGAATAACTCCAGAGTTACAACAGAGGAAAGACTGTAAAAAGTTAAAAGATAATTATTGTCTCCTAGAAGACAGTAAAAATGTATATATATTCTTGTTATCTTTACAATATATGTCAATGGTCTAAGTAAAATTCCCTGCACATGTAGAGGATATCCAATATAATTCTGTATTTAATATAAATATAGAAGCAAAAGTAGATATTCAGATGATTAAGAAGGTTGTATCCAGCTCTGCACTGAGACTTGCTCTAAAATTTTTTCAACAGGCAGAAGTGGCCAAAACCCTTATCCCTGACCTCTGGTGCTCTGCAGCACTTGCAGACCAAATACTTCCAAAAACCATCGGGCTTATTGAATGCATGCTGTACAATTATCCCAGGAAAGAATCTTTCTGGCTTTGAATAGTTTAAATATTTCTGGACTCCAGTAATGCTTATTTCAGTAACTGACACCTTTTCTCCTTATTATTTTTGAGATCTTTTAAGAGAGGAATAAAACTGACTTTAATAGTTGCTAGTTAACTGATTGCTGTCTGGGCAAGTAGTAGAAGAAAATTTTATTGTTTGTGGTCTTTTCTTGTATCACAGAAGATTTGAGGAGAAAATCTAGAACTAAGCAGGTACAGTCTTGTACAGTCTGATAAACCATATCAGCATTGGAAGGCAGCATAACAAGTGTTAGGAATATCAATCACAGAAAGTGTTTCTTTATATGCTATAAATTCACACACCACAGTCTGACTGACATACAATGTCAAACTCAACATTAATAGACACAGTATTTCACTCTTGATGCTCAAACAAAACCTGATGTTTTCTTCTATTTGCAAAGCACTGTAATTTCAGGCCAAAGAGAAAAGGTTTTACTTTACAGCATTTATCATGTCCAGGAAACCCACTGTTGACTTCTGTGGAGTGGCTGTAGTCACACAGTAGCAGCTTGAGTGCTGCAGTTTTGTCAGTAAGCCAGGCTTTGGTCACTTCAATAAAATTCTGGTTTGTTGGCTAGAGTGGCAGAGAGCAGGCCCCTTACTAGGTAAAAAATTTCTAGACGATAATTTTGGTTTTGTTGTTTGTTGGTTTCTTTTTGGTTTTTTGGGTTTTGTTTGTTTGTTTGTTTTTTGTAAGTATGGGTCTACAAGATTTTTCCCAAACATTCTTTACATAGAAGCATGAAAGTTATTTTATATTTTTTTCCTTATATTTATCACTCTTTGTGTCTGGTGCATCTTGTCAAGAGTTATTTAATCTTCTCAAGTGTAGTATCAGATATTTATTATACAAAGCATATCCATTACATTTCAAGACTCTTTGTCTTACTTGTTCATGTAGTTGGTCTTTATTTTCTCCCACTTCAGGGAATTTTACATGTTTATCTAAACTTTTATAAGAAAAAAGTATGTCCAGGCATTTTTCACCTGCTGCCACACAGAGCACACAGAGTTTGAAAAGGAACACTTTCAATCTGGCTTTGGCAACCTTTCCTAGTTCTTTACTTAAGTGGTTCTTCATCTTCCATCTGTCCTATTAGGCACAGACACCTTTTCAAGCACAGGGAACTGACCTGTATGATTTCTTTTAGATGCCTGCCTTGATTGCCCTATCTATTAGCAACCTATATTGCTTCCTACAGAGAGTTTTCTGAATATCTGAGGCAGGTATCAAATAGCTGTATCTAAATCTTTTTCCACAGAAGAACTCTGACATTAGGAAAATTAAAATCTGTTTTAGTCATGCAACATTAAAACTCTTGTTTGACATTTAAAGGATTGTTTGGTACAGATTTTCTACTGGATTTAAGTTAGGTTGCTTTTGGAATAGGATTTGAAAGGGAAATAAAATCTTTAAGAGAGTTTGAGAAGTTCTCTCAGAAAATTGATAACAAAAATATAGTTTGTCTGATAATTATTTACGGTAAAGACTTTGATTTTAATTCTTGATAGATGCTTCTAAAGCATAAAAATAGAATAAAAAAAAAGCTTAGCAACTTGGGGGTTTAGGTTTATAATTACATTGATGGTAATAAAATTAAAAATCAGGAGGCTTGGTAGACTCAGTGATTCCAGGTCACACTTTGAGGCAATTGAGAAAGTGTGATTGTTCTTGTACTTCAGTTTTGTGGAGTAAACATGTTAATTCAATTTACTTATCTGACTTAAAAACTCTCCTTACTGGTGTGGAAGAAGGCAAATACCACTTCTGCCAATAAAAGATAAGAAATGTGGAAAAAGGGTCAGAGAGTTTTTATGGGATTAAGAATAAAGAGCAAACAGGTGATTTTAGGGTGTTTTCCTTTTATGTTTTTCAATCCTACAGTTTATTTCTCATTATTTCTTTGACACAGAGTGGTGACTATTGCTGTCTTACAGAAGTGTGCAAATTCTCTATATTCCTAAGCTTTGGAGATTCTCTAATTTATGTTCTATTTTGATTTGTATTTCTAACATCTGTAAAGACTTGACCACCATGCATTCCTGTTTATGCATCACTTATTTGGTGTATAACCATGGAAACACATTTCTGTGGGCACTTTTTCCCTCCTATTTCTTCCACTCATACTGCCATTGACAGAAGGGATTTGAAGTTGTCCAGGCTAGCTCGAAGTGGTTCATTTCTTCTGGAAATAGCTGCCATTCACAAGGACACTGAGATTTGTGAGGCTGCAGTAGCTAAGAAATGGATGTCTGCCCACAAAAGGATCAACAGAGCCACAGGAAACCATTCTGGAAATGCCAGGGGAAGTTATTTAGCCATGAGAAACGTGCTCCAGTTCAAGATACTCACTTGCAACCAGTTGGATGAAGGACATTGGTAATGGCACATAACCTCACAAAAACAGCAAACAGCTTGAGAAATGCTTGTTTAGTTGGGGGTTTTTTAAATCTGCAATGGAATATCTGAGTGAATAGACAAGGACTGTTTGAACTTCCCAGTAGCATCAGTTGCCAGAACCTTTTCTTATCCCAGGTATATCACTGTTGTACCATCCACACTGATATCAGAGCAGTGGTGGTAGAAAAAACCTATATATTTCATAATGCATCTCCAGCTAATTGTTATCCCTGAATAACTTCAGTCTCCTCATATTTTAATGGTGTCAAGTTAAGCATATTCCTGCATCTACCCACAAAGAGGTGTGATAGTAATAATCTTTAAAAAAAACCAAAAAACCCATAAAATAAGAACCTCCAGTAGGAGATGAAGGTTTTAGAAAATTGTTTAAATGTATGTCAGTTTTTAGCAAAGCAGTGGGACTGAAAGTGTTATTTTCAATTTCTCCATTTCAACGTTTTATTTAAGAAAACATTGATTTCTGTATCAGTGTAAGTTGTTATTTTGTTTGTTTGTTTTTGGGGTTTTTTTGTAAAATTCAATTTTGTTTTCATTATTAACATTTTAAAGGCTAATAGTGATGATAATAATAATAATCAGAATACTGCTTAGACTCCAACTTTTAGAATTTGCAATATTGAGATATTTGAGAACCAAAAAATACGACAAAACTTTCATAAGACAGATTATTTTTCCTAACAAAATCTCTGTATAAGTACTTAATTGATAGAAAGGAAGAACTCTATCATGGAACCAAGTACTGGTGAATCAAAATCATAATCAGTTTCTTACACCCTTGTTCCCTCTGGACCCAATCCCTATGTTATTCATTAATGGTAACACGTTTCTTAAAATTTATCCAGCTGTCTCTTTCTGTGGGCATATTTGTTCATGTACAGCTGTTTATATTTTCAAATGTCTTTATTTACACCTGAAAAATATGTTTGTGGAAAGCATTCCACTTTCTAAGCACTAGACTGGTGTTTTCTTTCTGTTGAATTTATGCTTGTGTAGTCCATGGGGTATAGGTTATCCACTTGAGATGCGCAGTAATGGATGCTGATAAATTCCTGAGGAACCAAAGACCACTGGGCTTGTTTCCTTAAATAAAATATAAGTCTTCACCAAGATGGCTTGAAATGTTTGCTTTCTTACAGATCTACAAAGGGTTTGGATGCTTTGCTAGGAACACTAGGAAAACATTTTGTACTCACTGCGTCTCCACAGACATTCTTTGCTTTTTGCAATGATCACTGCTGCCTTTAACAGCAGTAAGATTAGATGGAGCTAAATCAAGACTTCCAGGATTGTGAGAACACCTGGATCTACTGCAAATCATCCTGACATATATCCAGGTCTTATTCTGTTATATTTTAATCCTCCCACAAGCCCAAGTTTCTGATGGAAATGCAGTTGGAGTTTGTCAGGTTTGTCACTACATTGCTTAGTCCAAACAAAATGGGACACCAGGGCTGTGAATTGTATCTGTTCTGAACTTTGGACACACACAATGGCATTTTGCAGTAGTTCACCATTGAGATGATTCTGAAGTATTCTGCTGTATCCACTAGAAATCTTTTATTCCTCTCTTCAGTGTAGGTCCTGCTTTGTATTGAATATCTTTAAAAGAAATCCATCTGAAAGCATATGGTGAGTGAGATTAATGCATTCAAAAATTTAAAAACAAGTTTTTGAGTGCCAAAAAGTGTGATTTGACCTCAATCTATAAACATATCTATGTAAGAAAACTTATCTAAGAAAAAAACCTGGCATTAAAAATAAATGAATCTGTAAAGGCTAGACTTTCCAAAGAGAGAACCAAAGGTGAAATGGAACAGAAATAAATAGGTTTGCAAATACATTTTCCCCCTACCCACTGTGTCCTGGCAGCAGATACTCTTCTTAAGGTTTCTCCTCAGCCTGGGAACAAGGTATTTATGAGAATAGCAAGAAATTCCATTCAGCACTCTCCAGGTCCCCAAGAAACATTGCCTTTCTGTTTTTCAACCTTGTTGAATGTTTCTGGCCACATGGTTCTGCCTGCATTTTCTTTACTTTTCCAGGTTGCAATGTGCTAGCTAAATTTACATAGCAATTTTTTTGTTTTGTTTTGTTTTGTTTTTTTTTAAATTTGGTATTTTGGCCTTAGATAGTGAAAATGGTGTTTGCATTCAATGTAAAACTCATCCTTTCCTGATTACTGCTAGCTTTGGTGGTATATATTGTGTAGCTTAAGGCTGGATGGAATTTCAGATCACAAAAAGCAGCATTTTGCTGGAGTCACAAAAAGATGCAGCCTAGGAAATTTTATTTTCTTTAGGTATTTTTAGGGGGTGGGGAGGGATTTAATGACAGTTTTGTCCTAAGCCAAGAAATTTCAGAATCAGTAAGTCATCTCTTTTTCTGTTTTCTTAACAGAGCTTACATGCTGATTTTATTGTTTCGTCTAAAATCCTCCGGCTGTTTAGCATTGTGCTATCCTGTAGCTCAGTGGTGATAGTGATACTGTGTTGCTGTCAAAATAATGGTGACACTTCAGATGAGTAAATACATGGTGGATCTCACATATATTTTCTCTCCTAGCAAAACATTGGAGCTAGAAGAAAGAGAATAATGTGTGCATATCCTTAGGGAATCTCTCTGGTCACTCCTCACTTTATTTTTTCGTTATCATTTGCATTTCTAAAAATGGAGCTTTGTTCAAGACTTGGCTTTTATCAGTGGGCTGGCAAAATATGGTTTCCCTGAGGGATAATGCATATGAAAAAAGGAATTATGTGAAACACAGTAATAATACTCTTGTGATGGTATCTTGCAAGACTGAGGATACGTACTGCTGAGGATATTTAAGAGTTGGAGTCTAATATCTTTACCCACTTTGGCTTCAGAGCAGCTTGTCCATGAATTCAAGTGCTGCCCTGTGAGTAATTCAATTGCCACTTAAGAAAGATGGATTTGTAAGTTAGGATGGCCAAGGAACTTCGACTCTATTCTTATCTTAGCCACAATTTTCCTGACAAACCTTGGAAAAATGATTTGACCAGCCCCACAGGCAGAAAATTATTGTTATGTCAATGTTATGGCGTCCCAAACTTTTTATCATGTTTATGCTAAAACTTGGGACAGGTGAATCCCTGTTAGATATTACATACTTTTTATACCTTTTTCAAAAAAAATCACTTTTTTTCTCATGCTCTGGATCTTGGATTGCACTCTTCTTATGGGTCCTTCAATATGCCTCAGATGCAGCCACATCTCAAGGTGACTTACCTGTTGCAAACTCTTGGGTACTAACAGACATCAGTCTGTTCTTTGCACATTCTGGGCTGTAAAAAGTCACCAATTTTTATGCCAAAGGCAGCATTTTGGGGACCAGCCTGCAGCTCCTCCACTTCAGTTTCTCCATGGGCAGGATACAGGGTCTGATTTATAAATATTGGCAGAGGTTGATGCCTGGTAGGACCTCAGTAATCCAGCATTGGATGGATAAAACTTGTTATTAACACAAAGGTCCTGTAATATTTCTCTGTAGAAGTATAAATGGCTTCAAATAAGACCTCCCCAGGTTAATTACTTTGCTGCAAATCAGTGCAGCAGCCACCCACTGCAGGAGCAGCTCTATGGAACAAATATAATGACAATCAAATCTAATGTATGCTGAAAAAGGTGACCTATGCATAAGTCTTGAATTCTAATTCTCTTTCTTCAGTTTGTGGTATTTATTTGCTGCCAGTGATGCAGGGGGTGTAATGAAACAAAATGAAATCTGCTTATAATACATCTTCAGATTCCCATTAGGGTAAGTTTTGAATCATAAAGCAAAGCAAAGAAAAATATATAAAATGGTATACTTTGTTTCCCCCCCTGTGGATGGGTTTACAGTAAGAAAGTAAATGTTAGCGTGTTATAAGAAGGAGCCAGCCATTCACTAGATATCACCTTTTCAACTGAAGGGGAAATAGCATTCTTTTTCATTAAAACTACTTCTTTTATTTGTGTAAAATATATGCACCCACTTAGTAGATTCTCTGCAGCAGATCATAAATTAAATATGAAATAATATTTAAAAATCCATACCCAATGCACACAGAATGTAAAAACTTTGTGCAATTGCTGCTGAGCTTTTGTATTCACTGTAATATCTACTCTGACAAAACCAAAAATTCTCGCTACATTTTTTTCAGAAGTAAATAAGATGTGATTTTAGGAGTTTGGTCATGGTTGTTTGTGGAGTTTTTCTGCTCAGTTTTCCATTTCTCAGTCCAAGAAGTTGCTTTGTTTTTTCTAAAATGCAATTTACTATGGCGCCTTTACCAGCAAGGTAATTAAAAGTTAAAAGGTTTAAATTAAAAGCTTAAAGCAGGAAGATTTATCCAGTTCTTTGGACATGGCATCAGAGATTTAGGTGACCTTTTTGTCTGTACTGGCTTTTCTCTGGTTTTGCTGTATGTTCTCAATCACATTGGAGGTGACAGTTTTCTGGAGATCTTATTCACTATATGGCAACAAAAAATGATGGTAAGTCCTAGTCTTTCATAGAAAGGTGCTGATTTTAAATGAGTCTGCAAAACTGTGTGCCTATTTTAGCTTAGAAAATGGCAAAGGCTCTTTATAATCCAAGATCAGGATGTTTTTGTCCACAATTTTACAGCTGCTTTAAAACATTTCTTGGCAAAGCAGAGCATTCAGTGCTGTGTAGATTCCTCTTATTCTTTGCTCTGTAGCTGCAGATTTCTGGCTTCACCAAGACCTATTGTTGCAGAAGCTGGCATGTCCCAACTTTCATTTCATGAACATCAGAGCTGAAGGTCATTCATGGAAAAAGGTCTTGTGAATAAAGGTGGTGTTAGCAAAAAAAAAAAAACAAAACAGAAAGGAAATCTTGATTAACGCACTAGCTGGTCTCAGCCCTTGCAAATACTGAATATAAGTGGTTTACACATGAATATTCCAAAATTGTGACTGTCATCAAATTTCAAAAATACTTGGAGTGACAGAATTTTGTCAGTATTTTAGTGATAGGCATTAAAGTTTGTTTCTTCTCTCCTCTGGGGAGAAACCCTCTTTTTTTTCACAGCTCATTGTGCAGTAATTAATGAAGTAGAAATGATCACTGTTGAGCAGTATTTTCTTAAAGTAATTCCTTCCTTCCCTGGGCCATGCCAAGTTATTTTCAGTGTCAGTAAAACTATTTACAGTGATTTTATAGACTTAGAAGGTCTGATGTTATTTATGAAAAATCTGCTACTGTCTTTTCTGAAATCTATCTTTTAGTTGGTTTGCATTTGTCATGCAAATTTTAATGATGGGAATAGAGTTGGGGAAGGGAGAAGTATTTCAAAACATTTTTGTTTGGGAATTTTTTTTCTTAGTCCAAGTAGGTGTTGAAAGATATCTAACTTTCTATAGTAAAATAGTTTAATGCTAAATATTATGTGATTATGTTACCTTATTAACTTCTTCTGCATCTGTTTCCAAAGAGAGCAATTGCAGAAAGGGACTTGAGCAATAATCTCAGAGATCCAACAGAAATTATTTATTTATAAGGCCAGATACTGTGCCTCACCATCTGGCATTTGAACACTAAGTGCAGTCAAGACTGAACTGTGTTCAAAGGAATTTTATACAGTGAGATGAGTAAAAGACTGGGACAATCTGCAATACGAGGGCTGAGCACAGACCAGAGGGAACTTTCCTTGTTGCGAGGTGTGCTGTATGAAAAGCAAAGTAGATAGGAAGGTGTTTATGGTTCCTGTCACAGAGGGTTTAGTTTGTTATTTTTACCACTTTTCTCCTTTAGAGCTCCTTCAAGAAAGTTGAGCAAAAAATGCCACAACTAAAGTCTCATGGGAAGTTTTAGTTGCAGACCCCAGAATCTGCAAGAGAGGGAAGGAACACTTTGATTATTAATATTTCTTCTTGACCAGCCTGCACAGCTGCAGGAAGAGCTGTGGTGCAGTTCTCCAAGTGATTTCATATCAGTTCCATTTTCACAGGGCAAATTTCCCAGCATATATGATCCTTGGATCCCTTTAAAAACTAATGGGCCTGATCATTCCCTTCTCAGTTCCTGATATTTTTTCTTCCACCTGCAGTATAATCTTTTTTTCTTTCCCTCCCTTTATGGACAGCCCATACTGTGGTAAGCAGAGGTTCTCCATTTAGATCATAGAAAAAATAAAATGGACCAGTTCAAGTATAAACAAAATATAAAGTGAAAGAAATAAGCAACATCCAAGCAGGGTGTATACTACTGTGTGTTACACAAAGACAAGGTCTGAATGGAAAAAATTTAATTTCCTTGAAATGTAAGAAGATATCAGAGAAACTCATTCAAGTGCCAAGCAGAGGAATAAATATTTTCAAAGGCTAGAAGTCTGAATATGCCAAAGATAGAGTTATATTAGGTTGCTTATCCTTTATTGTTTGTTCCTTCTCTAGAGCAGGGTTCTTTTGTGAAGATATAGCCTTTCAACTGCAATTCACATTGAAGGAAAACAGTATGAGGTTGCAGGAGAAAAGTAGCCATACAGTGAATTGAAAATGAATGTTAAGTTCCTTTGTCAGATGTTGACCTGCCATTGATTGTGACAGTTTGTAGTCATAAGGTTTGGTTTTAGCAGAATCTAACATGCTGTTAACTCTTAGTTGAATAGTAAATATTGTAAATGCTAAATAAGAGATTAGTTGGTGGAAAAAGCCTTTTTAAATTTAGAACAATATTTGCATAGCTACTTTGTTGTGTTTTTCACTCCACTATTGCGGTGCTTGAATTGTGACTGTCATCATGTGTTGGCAAACTCTGATTATAAAACTAGGGAAGAAGAGAAACAGAGCAGTCACATTAGTGTGTCATATCTATGAAGTTCAGCAAGAATACAGCATTAATCACTTACATAAACAGTGTAGACTTTGTTATTTACTAAGCCATTCCAGCTCCAAATTACAATTGGTAGCTACAAACTAGAGATCTACTAGAGATCAACTGTCTTCTCTCTGCCTTAATTTTTCGTGTTGCAACCTCAAAGTTTGCTGTGTTGAAATAAGCATTTAAAACTTAAGACACAGAAATATTTATGTAAAGCTGTATTTCAGAAAAGTTCAGAGACTCCTGCAACAGAATAAATGACTGTCATTAGAAATGGGTGACAGGAAATAATGTGCAGTGTTCCTTTTTTTAGACTGGGACCTAGAAATGAGTGAGCAGCTTGAAAAAACAGTAACAGTGGCAGCTTGCATGGGAACTGATGGTACTGGGCAACTCTAGAAATCAGACCTTGAGTCTAGATCTGAGAAAAAAATCATTATATCTGCATGTGGGAAATCATTGATTTGTAAAAGTTTGTTTCTGGTAGTGCTGTTGAAGAGATTTCTGCATGTGAGGTAAAAATAATAGAAAGGTTTAAGTCTGAGCTGCCTTTTTAACAGCAGATCATAAGAAACCATCTGCAGTGCATATGAAAGGGTAAATGAGCCTTGTGAATCTCAGGAGTGCAACAGTGTTCATAAGCATCACCCACTGGCATTTTATCTATCAGATAATTCTGTCTGCATAGATCTGGAGCACTTTTGTAACAATTGTTGTCAGAACTGGTTTGGGAATGTCAGTGGATGGAGTTTGGAATGGTTTCCATGTGCACAGGTTCAGACTATGGGGATGCTGTCAGGGAGCTGGGGTACCTGTGTTTCAGCAGTGAGTGCTGGATGCCCACCACTCACTCTGCAAGGGAGACTTTCCCTCAGGAAAGAATCCAATCAAGGAAGTCTCTGAACCTGGTCTGATGGTAAAAGCACTGGTGAAGTAACCTCATTGAATGGTTCCAGCCACAGATACAGCTTTTTTCTTTGGGATCTGGCTATTCTTAGCTCAGTTGTTCCAAATGGCAGCACTGCAGGGGCAATAGAAAGTTGTCCTGGAGCTGATTTCCAGTGGGCATTCCTCTGCTTCAGGCACTAGCCAATCATCATTTTGGCTACTTTGTTCTCTGTCTCTTTTCCTGAGCAGTTGTGACAAAATTTCCTCCCATCTCCTTGCTGAGGGGTGTCCTGGCTGCCATCCACAGTGCCACCAGGTGCTGAGCTCCTGAGGAAGAACCCCCTGATCTGGTACAGTGAGAAAGGAGCCCCAAAATTGGGGTGCTCCCCGATTAGGGATGCATTGGCCTTGGTATTTGCTAGGTGTGAGATGGGTCAGAAATTATTCTCCATCCCTCAGGCTGAGTAGCACAAGAACTGCGCTGTCCAAAAAAAGATAAATTTTTTGTTCTTCAAAACAGAGGGGCCCCTCTGAGCTGCTGAGAGACAAGTCACTGCTCTGTGCTCACACCTGAGCTGAGCCTGAGCTCTGCCCAGGGGAGTGCTGGCTGCTTTGGGCCAGAAGGTACCAACAACTGAGCATCTTCTGTACAAGCTGCTGAAGCTGGGAATGGGCAATTCTCCATTTCTGATGCCTTCCTGCCGTGTTTTGGAGCAGGATGAGCACAGTGCAGTGGAGCTGTGCCACGCCTCACACACAGCCCTCCTTTCCTAGCCCTCAGTACCAGCCTGGCTGCTGAAGCAGGCTCTAGCTCTTCTGGCTTTATGCTAACAGGCAGCATTGTTTCCCCTGCTGGGTAATTAAATAAAGCCTAGGGATGGAGAATAACACAGGATCTGAGCTTTTGCATACCCTCAATTCTTCACAGCAAGTGTTTGTGAAATAATGGAAAGTATTATGGGGCAATTTGATTTCATGAATTGTTCATACTGATGGCACAGCGTTCTCTAATTGTATAATAAACATCTGTTCTGCTTGATTAAGTACCCTCAGAACAGAACTATTTCAGAGAGTCTCCTTTCACTTGCTTAACCAATACAAACAACTTAGTTTTACTTTTTTAAGTGGTCCCTGCAACATGTGCTGACCCTCATTTGACAAAACTAAAACAACAGCAAGGAAAACAAATTAGTGAAATTAAAAAGTGGTTTTCAGACTCTTTAAACTGTCCACTGAGCTGAAACACAAATTCCCAGTAAGAAGATTTAGAGTCTACAGTGTAGCCTTATGGAAAAATCTTATGCACTTAGGTTTGATTTGTATGCTTTGCTGAGATCAGTAACCATAGCTAAAACAGTAGCAATTCTCTAGGTCTAAATTCCCCAATAGGAGAAAGGGTCCATTCTTTGAGTTTTGAGCTTTCTTCTTTCAAAGACTGCAGCCATGAGAGGAAAAAAAAAAAACAACAAACAACCAGAGGAGCTGTTTACAGCATTGAAATGCATCACACACTGTTGGATCAATGGACTGCAAGGGGAGGGATCTTTTGTGGAAACCTGCAACAGCCCTGCCAGGACAAGTCCCTGATGCAGCAGGTTTGGAGTATTCACCCTTTTATGTGCTTCACCAGTAGGGGGCTAAAAGCAAAGGGCAATCAATAACTCATCAGACATAATGTAAAATGAAACTAATATTCAATCAATTAGGTGCCATAACAATTCCATGAAAGTATCAATTAGAAGTAAAAGTAGTTTATGTAATTAAAAACCTTTTAAAGGCACCTGAGGATGGGAACTGTTCTGTTTTCACAAGTGGCATATTCTAACAAGAGGATCTTGTCAATACTTGCCAGAGAAACATGGCTTCAGATGCTAAACTGGGTTATTTCCACAAATAGTACCTCTAGCATATTGAGTTCACTGAGATACCACAGTGAAAATTTTGTCATCTTAATTTAAATACATTTCTGCTGTTCCTGGAGGTGCTTTTACATGTGCCTACATGTATGAGAAACACAATGAAGATAGAAGATATAGTAAGATTTATTTCATAAAACAAAAATTCTTGGTTTATGCCTTAGGAAATTTGTTATCTACTTCACCTGTGAGAATCAATTAAAGTTTTTGTGGCACAGCTGAAGGGTGAATTGGTCCAATTAATTGTTATTTTATTTTTTATGCTGCAGCTGAATGATTTTAGTTAAGAAGTTCAACTAATTTCCATTGTTTTTCTCTCCCCATTTTCTTTTAAGGAAAAATCTCCCAGAATCTCTGTAGAACAGAAGCTAGAATTTGACCACATTGCTTATTCTGTCTCTTGGACAATTTGCAGCAAAATGTTGTTTTCATTTGCTATGACATAAGTGTGTGTTAACGTGAAATTCTTTATTGCTTCTGTGTATTAGGAAAAAATTCTTTATCAAAAGAACAGGATCTGTGGATGAAATGCATCATTTACTGCAAGGTTATTACAGCTAGTTGAAAATATTCTGTCCAAATGTGCTGCAGAAAAATGAGTATTTTCAATGTGAGGGGATTTTTTACTTAGCTTTTTTTTTTTTTTTTAATATTAACTCTCCATGGATGTCTTTTCTATTTTTTAATTAAAAAAGCACAATGATTCATTTTTTAATTGTTTTTATTTTTTTTCCATAAAAATAGTTTCATTTGATTGAGCTGCCATAAAGTCACAGGACAGCTGTGACACAGTTACCTTGTCTCCCTTATGTCTTATAGCACAAATTACTTACTGAACTTAAAGTTCAGTAAAGGCAAAATAAATTCCTTCCTGCCTTAGGA
>JANRGV010000051.1:7105968-7119210 GCA_024734035.1 Alethe castanea
AAAATATTTTTATTATTTTTTTTTTATAAAACATGTGCAATGGAACATTGCAATATCTGGTATAAGAGATGAAAAAATCCAGTAAACCTGGACAATTCCTATGATAAGACACAAGAACAATATGACAGAAATTTCTGGATGCTATTTATATCAATAACATATTCAACAACCCAGATATATTCCTAAATATGAAAGTGGCCAGCACCATAACTAGAAAAAAAATATTCATATGTTGGTACTGTAGAGAATTCCATCAGCTAATGGAATTTGTCCTTTGAATTTTTTTAAACAGCATGCAAGTTGTTTCACAAGTATCCGTACAGAAATATGTATATGTATCAAACTTTGTGATCTACAGTAGTTCATTTTATCTGTAGTTTCCCTGTGCAGGGAAGTTTTTTCAAGATGGAAAATGAAATAGTTTCAAAAGGGAATAAAACCAAGCAACACAAATGGCCTTTTTTTGTAAACATATTAAGAGGAGAGAACTTCTTCCAGGATGTCTCCTATTTAATTTAGAAGGACATTATGCTCCTGCACAGGAAATACATGTATTTCTGGGGAAGTAGCCCTTTATAGTGGCCATGTTAGGGTTCCAGGTCTGTATGCAGAGTCCTTATTGATGAAGTGGGGTAATAAAGTGTTGAGCTCCAGTGGCAGTCCCTGGGATTCAACACAGGCTTGTCATTCCCTTCTAACCAATAAAAAGCATTACCCTCTCATCCTATTTCTGAAAGGCATCTCCTGTGGACATTTCCAAACTCTTCCTGAAGGCCATCCTTTGCCTAAGAATCTTTACATGTCCTAGGGAATCTGAAAGGCAATATTAGTGCAGGATAGGATAGTGCAGTCCCCTAAAAGATCAGAGAGGTGTTTGTCCTCGTGTTTGAACCGAGCTGCCTCTGAGCTCTGTTATAAGCAAAGATTTGTGAACAATATTTTGGGTACGGTCTTGATTTTGTTCCACAGTCTGATCAAGTCTGACCTACTTGATTTTGTCCAAGCAAATTACTCAACACCTTTTGATGTGAAAAAATGAGCCCTTTGTTCTGTACTGAGGAAAAGTCTCAGCTCAGGATGATTAAGCAGTTTGTGGAAGCAGACGTTAACAAGATACCACACAAGTGGACTGGCCTGCACTGTTATAGCAAAACTAAGATTTGTGCAGCTTTCTGTGCAAGAGGTGGGATGGTTTGACTTGGAGAAGTGCAGTGATGTCAGTGTATGAGAGATATACCAGGACATGTTACTGGTGTGGTATGAAGACACCATTTTAGATGTAAAATGTTTCCAGTATAGGATTCTGCTCTAGCTGAACAGGTTCTTCAGAGTCAAAATCTAGATCACTTGCTTCGTACTTGAATTAGGTAATTCTGTTGTTCTGGGATTTTCAGTGAAAAATGAACTGTTTTATTATTAGTTCAGAAGAATCAAGTTGTAAAAAAAAAAAACAAAAACAAAAACAATTCACTAAATGTGGTTTTGATTGTGATGGAAGGGCATGACAGCTACCATAGAAAAACATTTCCATTTAATTTGACATACCATGGTATCTAATTGATTGATAACCCTGCATGACTTTAAGATCTGCTTGGCAGCTGTTAAAGAAGCCCCCAACAAAACAAACCACACAAAACACACACAGACAGAAACTCCTACAAACAAAAAAAACCCCAAAAAACAACCTCCTCCAAAATTTAAATCAACTAAACATAAAGGTCCCAAACTAACCGACTTTTATGCCTTCCATAAACCTTCAAAATAGATAGTGTCAAATATTCAGGCACAGATACATTATCCAGTCTGATGTTCATATATCGCTCATAACATTGACTGGAACACTTCCCTTGATAAAAGCAACTTGGCTGAATAAAGCCTGTACTCCAAAAGAATGTGCAGTTGTGAACTGAAAACCTTTGGAACCATGAGAAACAACAGCTGTCTTAACTTATTTTGATAACATTTATTACAAGTTGAGTTTAAAAAAAAAGATTTCTCAGTTGAATTATCTGTTTTCATGTACTTATTCTTGCTCTACCTTTCCTCACTTCATTTGCTTTCTGTACTGTCTTCTAAGGATAATTGCATGCAGTACAGAAGTCAGCTATCTTTTTTCCTAAAGCTGAAAAGAAGCTGTATTTCTAGTATTAGTCATTGTTAGGAGTTATCTCCTCATCTCAAAACCTTATTTCTAGACTCATGCTCTTTGTTTCAATAGCCTAGTTCACAAATTGATCCATCTCAATTTGCATAACTTTTTCTACCCCCAGTTATCTTTCTCCTAGCTTCTAGCATCTACCAATGTTTTCAGGAGTTATTCTTCATCCTGACTTGATGAGTGATGTGGTCCAATATTGATCTGTGTGGAAGACTCTGCACACAGCCCTAGCACCAGGAAAGTGGCTTTTTGTTCAGGGTGCTTTTCACCAGCATCCAGATCCTGTGTGGCTGCATCTGCCATGCTTTGTAGAAGTTTAAAGAGATGCACAGACAGGGTAACGTCTGACACAGTTCCTGTGTTTTTGTACTGTCAGAGTGTGGTTTTAAAAGATGTGTCTCACACAAAAAGTGGAAATAGTCCAGCATAGGTTTTAACCTCTGCTGTTTTTACATTCAAATATGTTGTGTCCAAGGCACCTGATATGCTCAGAAGAGTTTTTCAAAGTCTATGTTTGCCAAAGGAAACAAATAACAATGTATAAATAGTTCTGCTTGTTAAGCCTAATGTTTCATTTGCACAAAAAGATCCAAAAAATTAAATTTTTTATACAATACTTTTTATTAGTAACTTTCCAACATTCGCAAGTTAGAATTATATATTTTATTTTGATGTCTTAATAATGAATGTGTCTGCTTATTATAATCTTTAGGAATCTGAGCCAGTGACTTGCCTGGGGAAATGTTTATAATACTGCTTGTAACCTGCTGATTCCTTATCTTGTAGTTCAGGGTTGATGCAGACTTGACCTACACAGGCATTTAAATTTCTGTTGAAGACTACTGATGTTTTGAATCAGTAGGAGAAAAAAAAATAGGATTTTCTAGCTATGAGAATGAAGCTGAAATGGGAGCCATTTGCCATATGATAGAGGCAGTAATCATCATCAATGCAGTGAGGGAATGACCATGTTTCTTTTTTTCCCATATTTCTACCACTGCCTAGCACAAAGATAATTTCTTTGGACACAGGATAAAATTATTGAAATCTACAGAAGGAGAAAGATATATCTATACATGAATTACAACTTGAGGAATTATGCCTCAGCTCTGCTGGGTTCATGATGTAAACACACATATACTGTAGCTAAAAAACCATAACATTGAAAAAGCATTGCTTTGAAGTAAAGAGCTTATTTTAAGTTAGGGAAAGAATAAACAAAACTTAATCAGTGAAGAATAAGGGAGAATGGATCATGATTTTGAAAAAACAGCAGTGAAATAGTTTACCAAATACTTCTCAGTTAGCATTAGACAAATAGATGAACTTGCCCATCACGTATAGATAATGGCATCTTAGCGCTTTGTGTATTCAGAAAAAATGCAGTTTTACTGCTGCTTGCTCCTTCTGGACTTTCAGTAATGTCCAACAGAGAAAAAGCTTTGTTTCGCATAAGCCCACTGGTAAAAAAAAAAAAGTATCTGAGCCTCAGCCATCTTGCTGAGAGTTTGTTTCCTGTTTCTACCCACTTACCTTTCATTACAAGCATTGACAAAATCTTACACTTTTTTATCTTGGCTTCTTTTACTTGCTAGGGGATTAGAAAACAGTAGAAAACTTATCTATAGAAGGAGATATTTAAAGATTCTTTACAAACACATTTAATATTGAATTACCATGAATGACTCACAAGCTGAGTATTGTTATGTGAAAACACCCCAATCTGACTAGTGTCCAGAGTCAATTATCTCTCAAGCTATAGACCAGTTCTTTTTCACAGAGAAAAAGGTGCTGGAAATTTTGCAGAGGATGTTCAAGCTGTAATGAGAGTCATGCAGTGGAGTTTGTCTCGTGTGGCTTTGTTAGGAATTTTTGTTTGTTTCATTTGGTTAGTGTTTTGTTTCATTGTGGGCTTTTTTGGGAGATGGCTCTTTTGGCTTTTTCTTTTTTTATAAACATATTATTAAAAATATCCATCCTGTATTATGGTTGCCCTTGTGATCTCCAGCAGTGCCACACAGTGTGATTTATCCCACTTTAAATGAAGATATAGCACACTGGAGATGATAACCAGGAGATGTCTTTAAAAGACAAAGTAATTAGCAGTACCCCCATCCTCCCACCCCTGGTGAGTGCTGTTTTTCCTTTGTGGGAGCAGAGGAGCTGTTAGCTGTGCCCAGGCTGACACAGCTGGGCTTTGCAGGCCCTGCAGGGAAAGGAGCTGATTTCCAAACCGAGCAGCTGCACATCATTCTTAAGAATAATTTAGCAGTTTTCTCCTCATTTAAGCTGAGCAGGCTCCAGAGTTTACTGAGACACTCAGACTGAGGGCAGAAGCAATTTCTGTGTGTATGAACACATATCAGACAATTTAGGGCTCCCTTCATTGCTAACCTGGCAGTGAACTGCCAGTGCCAGTTCAAGAACAGTGAGTGCAATGTGCTGCAAGCACGAAATAATCAGCCAGGCACTTACTGCAATAAGTGGAGTCTCAATGAGCAGGGTGATAGGAGCTGTGCCACAGAACTCTATTGTAAGGAGGACAATGGAGTATGAGCCAATGGAAATTTTTTATAAACCATCCCCGTGGAAGCTTGACTTCAACATATTTCTTTCAGTCCGATACGAGTAAATATTTGTCGAGCGAAATATTTTGGTTCCTAAATAAATCACTTGAAATAATTTGAGCACGCATATTTCATTTAGGCTTGGAGTAGTTACTCTTAAGATATTGCAATAAGGAAAAAGAATTCCTTTTTTTTTTTTATAATAAGCATTTGCAGAACATCTTGCAAATAGTTGTGAATAGAGAGACTTTTCAGGGTGACTTTTTTCCTTCTGAACAGACTATTTCAATAAACCGGTGTTTTCTAATCAAATCAAAGGTTTTATTCCTTATGAAGATTGTGACCCTCAAGTAGAGTTTCATGAACTGTAGTTGGTTTTTTTAGCTCTAAACTGATGACATAGGCATTTAGGAAAATTCCAGTGTCTCGGATCTTATACAGATTCTGCCACTGCACCAGAGTTGTTCAGGGTGAAACACAGACACAGTGCTCTTGCCCAAAGTCTAAAGTTACTTGTCCTGCTTTTATCACTGAGTGTCGTCTGACAGAGACAAGTGCAAAGTGCATTAACACGTTCTATCAATTAAGATTTATAGGACTATTTTACCTGTCTTGTGGACCTCCCAGTCATGGTGAAAAAAAAAATAAAATTAGTAGTCACTAAAGATTAAATGGTGTTAGGATAAAAAAACGCTGTGGGTTTTTTTGCTTTTGTTTTTTGGTTTGGTTTTGGTTTTGCTTTTACTTTGTTGTTTTTTTTAAATATATATTTATTATATCTCATTAGTTAGATAAGGAATGAACCCATTTCAATTATCTTTGTAGATATCAAATGAGAAAGCTTAACAGGAAGATTACTAAAAAATGCCTAAAACTCAACTTTTTTTTAAACCAGGGTTTAACTATTTTTAAAATGTACTAGTAGAAGGCATGTATTTATTACTTCACTTTAAACTCGTTGACTTGTAATTATATTATTATAATCATCGTAATTTGCCTAATGGGTACCATACCCCTTTCACCTTCTCACCAAAAAGGATGTTGTCAGTAAAAAATACATTAAATATGTAATTACCAGAAGATGATCGTCAGAAATCCAGATTTTTTTTTTTAATCATCATTTCTACTTTGAGGTCACTTAGGCAATACTACAGTACCAATGATTTCAACTTCTGAAACCTCTGTATTCCTGAGTATTCTTCTAAGGAAGGCATTTTGAGGTATCTTTAACTTTGTTGAAAAATCTTACTGCAAAAATCCTTTAGATGAGAAGTTAACCTCTAGAAAAGCATCCTTTCTAGCTTTATTTCGTTCTGAATGAATTGTAAACTTTTGAAATAATCTCCTGTTTCACTTAAAGATTTTGTATAGGATACAAATAATGAGTTTTCTATAAAAATGTAAGATGAACATGAATAGTGATATAGTCCAGGAAGAAAGTATTTTTATTCCAGAGATTGTGTTCGCACACTTGTCAAATAATATGGAAATAGACTGTCCTTCTTGAAATGAAATCAATAACAGATAACATTGACTTTTGTTCACAGTCAAATAAGTTGTGGGCTCTGGAAGGTTTGTTAGCAAGAAAAGGGACATTAGGGTACACAGTATTTGATTTTATTTTTTTCCCCTTATTCTTCAAAAATTCAAATGTGAAAGTGGAAAAAAATAGGAAAAGGAGGCATAGGGTCTTGACTATGTAAGTTCTAGGAGAATCACAATGTCTTGAGACAATTGAGAACGAGCTCTTTCTTTCCTTTAGGGATTATTTCAGATTTTTCTTTGTGGAGGAACACAGGAAGCCTGTCCCCTTTTTTACAATGTGTTTCTCTGCATAAGGGGTGTTGGTGACTCCTATGAGTTATTGTTTTGGTATGAGTAGCTTAAATTCATCAAGAGCTGTGTATGAATGTACAGCTTGGGGGCTGGGAAAAAGGATGTAATTACTTGCTTTAAAGACGTGGGTTAATTATTACAGATTTATTTGTAACTGCTATAGTGATAGTTATAAACACTTGTATGTATCCTCAGGGAATATTAATTTTCCCTTTTTTGCTCAGGAATGAAAAGCTTCAACAGCAATGGCGGGCGGTAATGAATACATGATAATTTTAAGCATCCAGTATGTGTGTTCACACACAAAAATATATCCCAAGCATTTAATTTTGAACATGCATTTGCCAGGTATTGCAAACAAAAAAAAATCTTTTAAAGTTGCATCTGGCCAAGTAAAGAGTAATTTTCAGTTCCTTTAGAAAACGAATAGATCATTTGTTCTTCCTCTGGAGTTTTATCTCAGCAAGGGTTCTGAAAGCTTCTGAAGAGATTCTCAGGTGAATGAATTGTAAAGATTCAACCTCTTTAAAGCCTCTGGAAGAACTGTGAAATAATATTTAAGCAGCATGACCCTCAGAAAAATCCATATGTGACTGCAATAGAAACATGTGGAGCGTTATATAGCACAGATATGTAAAACAGGTGATATGGGAGGAATTTTTTTTTTTTTCAGTTTCCATTGTTTATTTGCATGTAAATATTTCCTTGGGCATTTGTAACCTCTTATAATGATCTGCCTGGGTTTTTGGTATCCCAAGCTTTTTGGGTTATAGTCTCTTTTGAGCTATCCTTACTTTGTGTGAAGGGAGAGAAAAGGAAAAGAATTTGGGAAACACTGACATAGGGGAAGAAGCAAATTTTTCCATTGGGGGGAAAAAAAAAGTAAGTTACATTTTCTGTTCACTTTTTCCCTTTATTTTGGCCACATAATATTGGGTAACTAAAATATTATTTTCTTTTTCTTTATTTGATGTCTTTTAACACATGGTCCACCCGAGGAAAACGTATTAAATTCCACTTCACTGCTATTTTTCATTGACTAGTAGTTGCTTTTAAAAAGGTTTATTTGACCTAACAGTATTCCAACAGCTGAGTATAATGAACAGATTTCACTGAGAATTTGTTCTCAGGACACAGAATCCTTCCACAGCCTCACTCTTGGGAGTAACAAAACTGTCACCAATATCTTTGCCTGATACTTTTGACAAAGAAAAAAGCATGAAGGGTTTTGGAGGGCAACAAAAAGAAATTCTCCAGAAGGTTATTGGGTTTTTAGTGTGGTTTTTTTGGGTTTTTTTTCTCTGTGTGTGTGGTTTTTGTTTTTGTTTTCTTTTTTTTTGTTGTTGTTTGTTTGTTTGTTTGTTTGTTTTATTTTTTTAAATCAGAGCAGGAAAGGAGACTTTGTCTAACTAGAATGGGTCTCCAAAGCAGAGGAGTACAGCAAGTAATTCTGTTTCCTGTCATGCTCAGTGCCCTTTAGGCTGACAGACTCTAGGTTTTTGGGACACTGAAGTGGCAGGCAAGTTATCAGAAAAGGCAAAGGAAGTAAATTTGCTTGTTTTATGCTAAATGAAAAAATGCTTTTCAATAAGTATGTCATGACTGTTTTTTCCAGCTGTGTTGCACTAATATTACCGTCACATACTCCAGGATGGTATGGAAGTGATTCATTCTACTTAGAGCAAGGTTGCACCAGGACCTTTTCCAACTCCAACATTTTTGCTGGGAGCTATGGAATTAACCCATAATATCTGTGACAGAAGCTCTTCTTCCCATTGCTGTTTGATTTCCATGCAAAAGAGCAGCAGTATGACTTGTACTATGTCTCTCTCTTAAGCAAATTATTTTAATATTCTTTTAGCAGCTCATCCCTGCATAATAGTGACTAAGTCTTATGATGAAATATTTATAAAGTCTGAAAAACAGACTGCTCCCATTTTCTTGATCATTCTTTTGATGGCTGTGTCTTAGTATTCAAAATCTGGTTTTATTTATACTGATGTGTATTCAGAGGGACTTTTCTGAAGTATATACTGCTGAAATCCATGGCATGATTTATCTGAAAGGTTGAAATAACAATGAAAAGCTGTAAATATTTGGTTAGTTGGACTGTTGCATCTGATTCTTGCTCTTCTTTGGAATGCATGTAGTGCATAATGAGGTGAAGAGGGAAGACACGGCAACTATTCTCAAGAGATTCACATAAATAAGGAGTATTGGCACTTTTCTCAGTAATATTAAGCTTCTGAGCAAAATGTTAGATTTAAAAAAAAAGTCAAGGAAATGGTGCATAAAATGTGTATGAATCAGGTCTTAACTCAGTAATCTAACTCCTGGGGAACAATTAAGGCATAACAGTCTCAAGGCATTTATCTGTCATTTTTACTGGGACATGGGGAATTGAAAAAATCCCCACTAATGAAAATCTTAATTATACATACCTAATTATGAAAACTTCACAGAATAGAAGTGCAGACAAGGAAAGACTTCCAACACCAATGATGCTGCTTAATAAAACGCCATAAACAAGAGAGAGAGCTTGGAAGGATCCCTGATGAAATCCTTCTCTAGTCTTCCATAGGATTCAAAGGCATACTTGTAGGAAAAAGGAAAGTAAACCATCACAATTCTGCAGCCATAATTTTAGTGAAAGGTAAATGTCTTTACCTATAATGGAATCAAACATATTTTACCTTTCTTTAATTCCAGACACTTAGGAAGTGTCTGTATATGATGTATTCATATTTGCAAGGAGCAAGGAGGTAGAAAATTGTACTATTTCCACACTCCCCAGTGTAAGATCTTGCCTCAGCTGCAATCAGAATCTTAAGAATTAAAAGGGTTTGGTTTTCACCTGCCTGTATAACCCACAGTATACTAGGGTTGAAACTCTGGGATAATGGATGGGAATGCAGATCTCACAGTAAAGGAATACTGTAGATGAGGGAGAGTAGCAAGAATAATGACAGATTAAAAAATATAAATCTATTAAAGTGGCATGTGCCTTGGCAAGCTTCTGTTCATGCAGTTAATACAGTTTCATTATATGCCACATTCCTTCCTTCAAGAATGGATAGAAATCCTGGCAGGAATAATTAGCATGCATGGGATGTGTGTTTTACCTTTTTAAACTCTTCTGGCTCTTGCTGGTTTTGGGACTGGTATTATGGAAGAAACATTTCTTTAGGACTAAGCCTCCATTTATTCCACTCAATTATTGGTGCTCAAACAAGGCATTTGTATTAATTGCATTCCTTTGGAGTGGAAGTATGTGCCCTGCACAGATCCCTCAAGACAGTGGGGTGTCCCCACCAGCTGTGGGCTGAGCTGAAAAGAACATCACTCCTCCCAGCTGGATGGATACAGGCTGGATGTCCTACAAGCTTTTCTGTACAAGAAACTGTTGATTAGTTTGGCCATTTTTTATTGCCTGGCCTAGCAGGGTTCTGAGTAAAGCAGGGAGCTTTTAGCTCACATGTTGAATTTGAAGAAAAATACTTTTTTTTGTTTGTTTGATTTGGGGTTCTGGTTTTGTTTGTTTTTTTGTTTTTTGTTTTTTTTTTCTTTTTTGGGCTAGAAGGTATAGGTGGAGTAATGAATTCCTACTCTTTAGGCATGAAGACTATGGGAGCATCCTGTCCTGAATGTCTTGAAGCTAATTCATTGTGTCACCTCACTACCATCTCTCCTATTGGGAAAAGTTATCAAGCCCTTACCTGGCAGAATTTAGATGTGAAACACGTAAAGGACATAAAATACTTTCGTAGATGAACTTTAAGTCTTGTAAGATCTATTTAATAGTGTGTGTAACAAAGAACAAAAGGCTTCTGATAAAGAACAGGTTTAAGAAGTAAAATTAATACTTTTCCTAAAAGAATTGGATAAACAGTTATCCTTACTCAGGAAGTCTGTGGCATGAAACCTTTATCACATCAAACAATAATGAAGGGTGACATTTAAATCCGCAGCCTTTCTAAACAGTGAGTCTGAAAATGAAGCATTACTGATGTGTTTGACAAGAAAAAATATATGAAGGAAAAGAGGATATAGCACAGAGATAAGCTATGTATTTTTACTGACCTCAGTCAATCTTGTCCTTGTTTTTTAAATATTTTACCAGTCAACATGCTACAAAATGTGCCATTCATTAGATCTGTCAGAGGCAGCAGTTTGGGTAAATGGATGTGACGGATTAGCAAAGCTCCATGAAAAGCAGAAATAGTGATAATCTTGGAGAAAAATGATATATAAATATCTAAAAATTGGGTTTTTTTTTTCAGTGTGCCAAAGATAAAACAAACTCTGATGCGTCTGACAAGTCTTCTATGAAGTTAAGAAAAAAGGAGGTAGAAAAAAGGGTAGTTGTAGAGCCTTTTAACATTTCATACTTGAAATAGAAAGTTGGTTGGGATTTGTATTTGAAGATGTTTCCTAAGGTAATATATATGTGTGGTAAAAATATATTCCAGATGCAATTAAATTAATTTTTAACTGTTAAAAAATAATCTAATTGTTAAAAAAATGTTTTAATAAAGATGTGTTAGATGAGAAGGATCTTGTGTCAGTTTGATATTGCTGACCATAAAATAGCGACATATGATTTATCTGCCCAATAAATTCTTAGGAATTCAAAGTTCTCAGTGCACCTAGCACAGAACAGCACTCATGTTTGCTTACATCATGGTGAGGACACAAATGGTCATCACAGAAATGACAGAATCCTTTTTTAAAATGAATTAATAATTTATTCTTTTTATTATATTTTAAATTTTATTTAATTTAATAATTAACAAAAGAAAGTTTAGCATATTTTACCCAAAAGTCTCTAGTCTCTTCAGAAATATTTCTTCATAGAACAATAAACTTATCCCAGGCCATAGCCTTGTCATTTTATTCACAGAAATGTGATCTTAGTAATTGATCTGTTGCTTAATTAAGCCGCACATTGAAGTATGTGCTGAAGTTATCCTTATTTATTAGAAGGACTAAGCTTTTTTGTATTTTTATGAAAGTTAACACACATTTAGGAGCTCTGAGAAAGGGGAATGCTGTTGATGGATAAGAACCACAGTGAAATACTTCATGCGGTACCTTATGCTACATACTTTCTGAATATATATGTGGGCATGACAGTTATTTTTAAATGTTTCTTCTTTAATGATTTGAAATTTGTCTAGTTCACAATATCCCAGTAAGGATAATAAATACCTTTAATTATTTCAGTCCTCCTTTTCTACTGGAAAAAAATTGTTTATCTTTGTACTTAATATATATCTTATAATGGAAAAACTTAGGTCTAATTATATGGCAAAGAACGAAAGGCCCAAACTGAGTAAAATGAGAAATTATTGCTTGCTGTAGAGTTGCATGGGCTTCAGGCCTCAATAGTAAAAGCACTACTGAATTTCCATGAATTTAAAATACATCATGACATCAAACAAAGATAATAAAATTTCAGGGAAGGAAATACATCAATTAAAGTAAATTTAGAGATGACTGATCTGGGAATCAGAACACATTCTTGGAGAAATGAGGACACTGTATTCTGTGAACAAACCAATAGGATTATATAGGTATTCTGAAACAAACATGGATATGTGAAGATATTTCAAGGTATTTTAAAGCATTTCAGCTTGTTTTAGGGTTTATTTTTCTATTCTGCCTGTTTATGAAATTTACCACGTTTTAAACGTAACTGAAGAATATGCTAGACAAATTCTTTATTGTGAAAATATATGGGTGTTCTGGTAAGCAAAACTCAGCAGAATAATTTAAGTACATTTAAACATAATTCTTCAAATATGACTTCTATTCCTATCTCTTGCTATTCATGTTAAAAAAACAATATCAGCATTCTGGTCTCAGTCTATCTCTTATTTGGGCTAGTCTATGCTAAAAATCCTTATTCTCAACTAGTCCTAGCAGTGAAGAAAATCTTTAAGCTGGAAAAAATTAAATAAGTTAAAAAGTGGAAAATATATTAAATAGGTTAAAATATGTGGGAAAGGTTATGTAGAATCCTAGCTTGATTTTAAAGAACCTCATCTTCATAACCACTTGCAGTGTATCCCATTTTTAACAAATTAAGAAAACTTCTTTCTTGCATTTCCTTCTTCTTAACTTTGTTATGATCACAGCTATGTCACTGTTCTAAAACATTTAGTGTTCTACATGACTGATTGTTTTGTTGTGCTTGTGTTAACTGCATTTATTTTCTTACCTTTTTTATGCTTGAAAAATAGTATTGTCCTTCCCTCAGCCAGTTAATCTGTACTCCTACAGTCAAAGTCACTCTATATAAGTGTTTTTTTCCTACAAGGCTTTGCATTAATGTCAAAATACTTGTTGGAGGAAATGATGTTTCCTTTATGGACTTTTTTAATTAAAAAACGGAATACATGATCAGTTAAGAAAATAAATTAAAAAAAAGACCTAGAAGAGAGTCCTTCTGAGATATCCCTTATACTGCCATACTAGTGACCCATTCTTTAGTTTCTTTTCAATCTATGCACGTGAAATTCTCCATTTTGTTTGTTTAAAACAGCTTATATTTGCATTCAACAGAGGTATATGAGGGGGGAAGCTGAAATATCAGATCATTTTTAGCTGGGTACCAGAGGGGAAGTAGAATAGAAGTGAAATATTATAACCTTTGAATCTTTGAACCTTTTTGAGAAACAC
>JANRGV010000051.1:7125098-7161281 GCA_024734035.1 Alethe castanea
CATGCTAAACAGTTCCCAGAAACAGTTAACTATGCATGAAGGTCTATGAATATGTAACAAATGAATGGATTGTAAAACGTATGTAAAGGGGTGTTCCTGAAGCAGCGGTGTGCTCTGGGCAGCATGCCAGGCACCCGGCCGTTTTAACTCTTTGCTTCATGTTGTGTCTCCTATTGTCTTTTTTTATTAAACCTTTTAATTCTCCCAAGACAGTGAACCGTGTTTTTCACACTGCACACAAGCTGCTGGCCCTCTGCTGTGCAGCTGGCAGGCCCTTGGGAGGCCCTGCAGAACCCACAGCACTGTGTCCCAGGCAATTATCCTGTGGCATGCTGCTGCAGGCCCTTCTGATGTGCCACACGGTAATTTGTGTTAACGAATGTCACAAATGGAGATGCTCTGCTGCTGAGCGCTTTAGACCACATGTAGAGAATACCAACAAATGGCATGTATTTGTCTCTCTTGTCAACAAACAAGTGTTATATCCGAACCTATACTTAGAACTTTTTTCCTCTTTTTTTTTTTTTCGCTCCTGCGTAGGTGTGAAGCAGAAGTTGTATTTAATCAGAAACACAGCTAACAGAGAGCAGCAAATTCTAGTCTATGTAGCTTCCCATAGCAAGTGAGGCTTAATTAATTAGTTAGGAATCTAATTTGATAATTTCTGGGATAAAGTGTGTTCCTTTGCCCCTCTGACAAGGGCAGACTAGCAGAAATTCAAGCAATGTCTCTTAATGACAAACCTAATAATCAGTCAATAACAGAAATAATCAATATTGTTCAGACACCTTGCCTACAGGGTAACTACAAATCAGTACTTCTCTTTCTAACACTTCTGTGGTGTGCCATTGAAGGGTTTGTCAACCTTGCTCTGTATAAAGACATTCTTCTGTATAGATGAGTATGTTAGTTATTGAATATGTAAAGGTGTTTTCCCTTACAGGTTTTACTCAAAATCTAATTCATTCTTCTCTGCAAAAACTTTCCCTCTGCAATCTTCAAGTGTTCACGGACTAGCTCTCACTGTACATGAAAAGCAGTTTTGAAAAAGAAAGGCTGTGTGGAAGAGTCTTTGGTTTGCAACACAGAATCTGTAACCATCACTCTTTTAATTTACAGATTTAAAGAGATGTGGAGATATGAGGTTTCCTAGTGTCCATAAGTCCAAGTAATGGAAGAGACAATGAATTATATATTTAGTTAAGAATTCTAAATTATGAAGAGTTTACTGGTTAGCAACTTAAGAAATATAGTCTCAGTGTACAAGTTCAGTACCGAACTTAAAAGAAAAAAATACTGCTTTATTCTTGTTTATAGTCTAGATGATATTTTCCACTCTTAAACATTTAGTCCATGTTCTTGCTTCTTCCAGTTTTCTCTTCATGGTCTGTCAGCATTGGCATATTGCAAGAGTAAGGTCTAATTCTAGAATCAATGAGAGTTGAAAAATATTTCAGTTTTACAGAAGGATACTACAGAGAGCGTGATTACATGACTTTCCAGAAATTCCCACCACAGAGGAGAACAACAAACTGAACAGCAATGGTGAGTTCTTTAAATGCTCACTTTAAAAAATGTGCTGTAAGTGTCCACCACCAAGTGCATCTGAAAAGCCTGAGCATTCATGATGACTGATTGCATCAAACTCTGCCTGCTGTGGTCACAGTGGACTTCTCTGATTTCTGACACTTCAGGATCTACTTGGAGTTCTAGAAAGTGTTTAGTAGAAACATCAGCTTATAAACTTCATCACTTTTTTGACAAAAAGTGTTGTGAAAGGCCTTAAGATGCCTGCTTATCTGTTTCTGAGTAGCAGAGTAGGTAAATTTTTCACTTCATGTTTGCAGGAAAATACCAGAAATTGAACGTCAGTGGAAAGGAAAATTCTCTGACTTCTGAACTTGTTTTGTTATGATTCCTTGAAGAGATAGTGCTAGTTGAATCCAAATACTTATTTTCAATAGATCTGCTATATTATTCTTAATGTAATTTTTAATTTCTGTAAAGGATATGCTTTTTAAATAAAACTATATTACAGCAAAAACTTAATGCTTCATAATTTTTTTTTCTGAATTAAATTTGTCAGAATCACTTGTCAGTACATTCTTGCAGAACATTTTTACTTTGGTGGAAATATGTCTTCTGACAAGAAAATACTCCATTGGAAAGATTTTGACCAGCTCAAATTGGTTCTTAGTGTACACCTGCTTTGAAGCCAAAACACTAAGGAGTTCTTTCTGCCTTCTCTTCACATTTGACATAACCAATATATGAGAGAAGTTATTAAATGCTAAGGCAAAGCTAAAGCTTGTGCTGTAGAGACATTGCCCAATTAATATAATTATTGTGTTTTCAGTGCTGCTAGTTTTGATAGCTCCTGAGACTGCAAATCAGCTCCTGCTCTTGCTGTCATGTATATCACCAGCAGATGTAGCATTAGTGCCATAGGCACAGGCCAGATAATCCTGAATTTGCAAAGCAGAGAATGTCATGTAATTATTTTGCAGCCTAACATAATGTGGTCTGTTTGCAAAGACAAAAATACGGCGCACATCTTTTCTGTTGATGTTTTACAATAAAGTTGACAGCCAGATAGCAGCGGGGTGAGGGAGGCAGAGTGCTGTGCAGGATGTGCCTGTGCTGTAGTGACAACCCACAATACAACCTATAGATACAGCACAAAGGAGCTCTAATGGCTCTTCAAAATAGACAAGTTAAGTCAACAGCATTAATGCATACTTGAAAAATGAGCCATGCCATTATCCATCCTGTCAATCTTTCAGCAGCATAGAGAAGGCAAAGAATTGCTTGAGGACAAAGATTAGGAAAGCCGCCGCCTTCTTCTTTGAGGAATTCCAAGCTAGCCTCAGTGGACCTGAGTTCAGAAACATTGGAGCATGACTCCAAGTGCCAAACTATTTATTTTCAGGTTGAGGTTATTGTCTCATTGTGCCTTGACACATCCTCATCAGTCTTTAACAGCACATTTTTATCCTTTGTTTTCCCTATATCACATCATATATCATTACATTCCTGTTTCTTAGCCATCTCCCTCATTCCCCTTCTTGTGCTCTCCTTGTTTCCAGTTTTCTCTTTACAAGGACACTCTCCTCAGCCCACAGCTCACCTGGTGTATTGTGTGCTTCACATGTAAAAGGCTTTGTTCTCTGGGAAGATTATTGCATCAACCAAAATAGCTAAAGTTACTGACTGTCTTAAATTGCTCTCTTCCTTGTGTGTTACTGATTCATACATAGCTAATTCAAGAATTCTTTACAGGTTTCTTTCAAGTCAAGACCATATTTAAACAGGTGCAGTACCTTTGTGGTTCACATCTTGACTCAAGTTTTGTCCACACTGTCTCTCTGGATCCTCTCATGGCATCAGGGATAAATCTAACTGCCTGCTTTTATAGTTTTGGTCTTTTATGCTGTCAGTCACAGTTTTGATTACTGAGTTGAATAAAATTGGGAAGCATAATAGTTATCAAATATGTGATGCAGATTGCAGTTGACACCAGGACCGTGTATCTTACCTGTTTTCCTCATTTAAATTAAAAGGAACTTAAAATCTGTTGAGCAGTTGATGATGACAATGTTGACAATGGTAACAACTATCAGTAATTCTGTTGGTCTTCTCAGGGATATTTTACAATCATGAATAGGGGGAAATGATAAGGGAATCACAAGATAATTAGCTCAGGAAAAAAATTTTCTGTGACATCACCTGAGCTCTGAAAAACATGACATTTTTTTCTTAGTTGTATTTATGGCTCAGATTTGACCTTCTTTTAAATTCTGGTTTTTCCATCTCACTATCAAAAGCGCAAGAAGACTGATGATTAGAGGGCAAGTTTGCTTGTACCAGAGCCCAGAATAGAGGCTTTTTTGGAAACTTAACAGTGTGAAGAATAAGACAGTGTCAGGCCAATAAAAATTATGGAAGGAAACCTAAAAATCAATAGTACAAAATAACAATTCTCCATCTTAATGAGATGAAGTTAATGGATATTGGCACAAAGTGACTCCCTGTTTTATTGTTATCAAATTTTCAGGTCTATGGTTCAGGAAAGAATAGGCTTAAAAACTTTTATTTTTGAAACTCCAAATTTCTCCGAAAGAAACTAATTTCTTCTAACCTGCATGAGTCACAGCAAGCTAAGTAAAGTTGATTGTATAAATTGATAGTAGAGTTCAGATATTGTTAGAGAGCCCTTGAGCTAGGCTCCTTAACATTATCATCTGGATTTCACAATGATTAAAAACATAGTAACACATTCTTCCTCATTCATTACCTCACAGATAATAACCACGTATTTGATTACATTATAAGCAATATGCTCAAAATTACCATGTATATGAAAAAAAAATAATAGAAAATCTATTGAATGCAATTAAGATGTAAAACAACAACACAACTAATTAATTTGTTCTAGCATTTTTTCTCCAACAAAAGAAAGAAAAACCAATCTCCTGCCATGGAAATTAGGAAGGGGGGCAGGGAAAAGTAGGCTTAATAATTAAAAAAAAAAAACAACAAAAAAACCCAACAAAACCAGAAATAGATGTCCTTCTTTACTGTTTATAATACATTTATAATTTATTATATATATATTTTTATTATTATTTTAGGGCAGCACAGAAAGATTTTGTGGTCTCCAAAAAATCATCTGTTAGTTCCTGGTAAACTGCAGGCCTGCTGATTCACAACTACTGTTTTGACTTTCTCTCCCAGTGTTTTTCTCAAATGTATCTGGATAGTTGTAGTACTTTGTAGCTGATTTTCTCTACTCGTTATGCACATTATTAACAGATCTCCCACAGCAGAGGAGGCAGAAAGTCCTGAGGTCTACACCTGCCCATGGCATCTTGATAAACTATTCCCTTGGTAATTCCACATTCAAGACATCTGTCTCACTTTGTCTGTAATTTTCAAAGAGGCAATATCACAGTGCAGTTTCAAGGGGAAAATAAAAACAAAATGTGAGATTTGAAACACAGAAAAAAAAAACCCAAACAGGTGGAAAAATGCTGGGAAATAGTTGAAACTCCTTCATTGATGTTAATATTTAAAAGGGTGTTCAGTTATCCTCTAGATTCTTCTGTTCTTTTAGGTCCATAAGGAAGAGTGTTTTTACTGTCTGATCTGTGTTTGTCTGTCTCCATCACATTATCTAAACTACAAACTGCTAGAGTGTCAAGAATCTAAAAAGATTTTCCTGAAGAGATTCTCTTAAATGGAGTAGGGTTTTTTAGCTGATGGTTGTTACAGCTGAAGTTTTCTGTGGGGCAGATGAAAAACAAGAAAGAATCTCCACAATGTTTGAAGGACATTATTCCAATAATTCAAGACCTTTCTCGTAGTACTTTAAAAAACCTGATTTGACAAGGCCAGTGGCTATAGTGGTATTTTAACTAGAAAGGAATGCTGTAACAGGCCTTTCATAAAAAAGACATACCAAGCTCTGGCATCTGTCATTTCTGTATGCAGTATTTATATTTTGTGTGTCATTACACTATCTGAGTACTGTTCAAGGATTGAAAATACAAGTTATTTCCATAGCAGGAACATTTTAACAACAACAGAGTACCTATTTACCATCTCAATAAATTCAGATGACAAAGGAAAGAGAAGTTCATGCATCCTAATCCAAATCCTTAAGAGAGCTTTGACAGGAACCTGTGTAGTGGTGAAAGTCTGGTATAAAGTATTTTTTCACTGCTTCTTCTGAAAAGTTAAATCAGAATTTCAAAATGGAAATGTTCTATGGTTTAAAAATGCTTTCAGCTAATATAGTTGAGCAACCCATAGCCTGCAGTAAGTTTGAAAAGCTGTTTATAGTTATAGGAAAATATAGTATATTACAAACCCTATAAATTTTAATAATTCCATTAATTTTCCTCATTTGATTAATTTTACCTAAGAGATATCTAAAATTGTATATAAACAATGCATAATTTGATAATTTCTTGTGACCTCTCAGGCAGAGAAATCTCACTGACAGAACAGAATTGTTAGATGCTTGTTCTTTATTAAGAGAATTGAGCAGAGAATCTAATTTCTGAAAAGGAAAGCTTACCAACATTTAAAAACAAACAGTATTATATATTTATTTTCTCTGGATTCCAAAGATTTCATCCAACCTCATCTCTCTGTTATGGTCACTGATAGGCTCAGTAGCTGGAAATGCAGAAGGAACTATGCTGCAAACCACATGTTTTAGTTTCAAAACTTGACATGTGCCAAGAGTTGTGATGGCGCTGAACCCTGAAAGATACTGTTTGTCATTGGCACGACATGCTTAGGGTGCAAATGTTTCCTAGCATTAATTTTTGGGACAATTTCAATGAATGATTGATGGCCAGCTCAGTGTTAGCCAGAACACATTATGTATGCCACTTTCAGCACTCTCCTACATGGATGTCTGGGTTTTTTGCTCCAAGGTCACACAGACTGCTTCAGCTCACGGACAGAGTTGAGCTAACAAACCGTAATAGCATTACACTCAGTGTCTGAAGCCAGCCTAGGAAGGACAAGGAATTTCTCTAAAAACTACATAATGTCTGTGAAAGGCCAATATGATCATCCAAGGAGTCCAAACAATTAAAAGGTTGTAGAGTTAGTTGGGTTGAGAACAGAAAATGCTTCTACATTTCTGAAAAATATGAGCATAACTAAATGAGCATTTGGGTTTGAATTTTTTGAAACAAATCTCCTTTCTACTGCCAGTTCATGTCATGGAACAGCCTCCCAGAGTGTGAAAGCATGAACTGGGTCTTTTTCAGCTGAACTCATGGGAGCAGATGCACTCCAGGAATATACCTAGTGTGCTGTAGCTGCCAATAGCATGCAGTTCATAAAACCAGAATGGAACTGAAGTAAAAGCTCTTGAACCACAAGAAATTTTGATGTCTCATTGTCAGCACAGTTGTTTTTCTCCTCAGAACTATTTCATTTGTGCAGCGCTTCTCACTCATATAAACATAGCCAGTGGCTGTTTCCACATGCAGTTTATTTCTATTTTCACTACCTGTATGTTTAATAGATGCCAGATCTCGTTGCTACAGGCAGTTGAAAATCTGACAGGACTGCCTGTGTGGACCCTGCTGTAAACTTTCCCAAGGACTTTCAGAGCTTCTTAGTAGTGGGGCTGGTAGAGGGTATTGTAAGTCTTGCAAGAAGTCCTCAGGGATTCTGTGGTGTGGTTGTGACAGGCACAGAAAAACCCACGGCTTTGTCTGCATCTTTTGTTTCCAAATTCAGTTCCAGTTGCCAGCATTTTCTGAACAGCTCTCTGCATTGTGAAAAACTCACAGAATCCTTAAGAAAATCTTTCCAACACACAAGACTTGACTGTGGGCTGGCTCTGAGAAAATTCATCTTTAAATTAGTTCACAACACCCATGTGCTAACAACTAGTTCTCACTGTGCCTGCTCTTAAGTGCAACTAGGGAATCAGATAGTAGAGATATAACAGTTGTCACAGCAGTTTCTAGGCTTCTTCTTCAGGGAATTTCTTCCATATGCTCCTTCTGCAGGGATCATCTTTCTTGGGGGAACTTCTGGCAGCCTGCTGCTGCAGGTGAGGGGCGGCTTTTGTGGAGGCTTTTGCTTCTACCAGCTCTGACAGCCAGCTTTTGTTGGCAGCTCCTGGAAAGAGCCCACATTTGTTGTTTCCAACTGGCTGCTGCTACAGATTTATATAAATATATATATACATTTTTTTTTTTTTTAAGAGTTCTAGAAACCCTTCTGAAAGCTCTTTGAGCCTGTTCATCTATGGTGCCAGTTTGCCACAAGCCAGGAGCTGTCTGGGACATCTGAGGGAACTTAGGGGAGTGTGCAGGGAGTGCCTGGTGCCTGTCCCTGGGAATGTGCTGAGGTGTCCTTCCCACTGGGACAGAGGCTGTGCTTGAGGCACTGAGTCACCAAGTAAAGGAGCTCTGGGAGGAGATAACCAGACTGCACATTGCTGGCCTGGATGAGAGGAATATTGATGGAATTTTAGATTGCAAGAACAAGAGCCTAAGCCCCATCATGGATGAGAAGAAATGGCTGTGCATGGAGGAGTGGGTGGACTACCATGATGAGGAATATAGGAATGTATGGCTTCTGGTATGAGTTCTATAATTAATATGTGATTTTCTTAGCCTTTTTTTTAGCCAGAACCACTCTTGTTGCCCTTCATGTCCTTCTCTCCCAACTCCACCTGAGCTCTGGTTTGCCTTATGCTGTCCATTCACACTCAGACAATGTGCCTGCAATTCTTCTGGCTTGCCTGTCCCCTCTTTCACTACCTGTGTGCCTCGCTGCATCCACAGAGGTGATGCCTTAAGTTTTAGCTTTTATATTTTTCCAGATTCTGTACTGCATTGGTGTGTGACTCTGAACTTAACTGTAAAGTGTTAGTAAGTTCTCTTCACGGTTTTGTTGGACAAAACAATCCTTTTCCAGCCTGAGAATCAAGGACACCATGACAGCTTCAGGCCCAAAAGGTGCAAACAGCAGTGAATTGAGGAGAGCAATCTGGGAGGATGGGACTGCAGAACCTGGAATTGGACAATTAACACCATTATGGAAATGGACCAAATCTTATAAAAGTGTGTAAACTTGTGACTTGGATCGTCTTGGGTAGAGCCACGGCCAGGCTTTTGTACTGTCCAAGGTGCGTCCTTTGAAGTTCTTTTAAATAAATACCTACTTTATTCCTTTAACTCTGTCTAGCCTCTGTTCTAGATAGCCTCTTAAGATATCAGACACTTGCCCTTTTCTCTGAGCAACCTGTTCCAGTGCCTCACCATCTTCATAGTGAATAATTTCTTCCTAACATCTAAGATAAACCTACCCTCTTCCAGATTAAAGCCATCTCCCCTTGTCTTATTACTATATGCCCTTGTAAAAAAATCTCTTTTTGGTTTTCTTACAGGTCCCCTTCAAGTACTGGGAGGCTGCTGGAGGGTGTCCCAGCTGCCTTTTCTGCAGGCTGATGAGGCAGCTGATCAATTATCAGGGCTTGAAGACATCAGTGAGCCTCAGTTCCTCCTCCCAGCCCCATCTGTGACACCCACACCCATGCCTTGCTCACAGCTTTGGGAGCCCAACCTCGCTCTGAGCTGTTCCCCCTGTTGGTGCCTCTGCTGCCCTGACTTACTGACTGCATGGACTCCACACTTACACTGTGAGTACTATTTCTCAAGTCTTGATCCTGGATGGTTCATGGATTTATACAGGCCACTCTAGTTTTGGTTCCTGTTCTTCCTGAGTTGGTGTCTTGGACAGTCCCTGGATACAGATCATTACCACAATTTTTCTGTCTGTTGGCAGAACTTGCCACTGCCACCGTCTTGCTGTACTTAGGTACAGTGAGATTGCATGGATTTACCCAGGGAAAATTGTGGCTCAATGTATTTACAAAGTGTGATGAGATTTTGGGCTGTGTAGTCAGGGAGAGAACAATGGATGCTGCTTTACCTTGACATCAACTTGTAAAATATTAATTTTATTACAGACATTTTCTGTGACAAATGTTGCTGTTGCATTTGGGGTTTTTTTTGGCAGGGGATTTTGGGAATTTTTTTGTTTGGGTTTTTTTTGTTTAGTCAGTTTTTTTTATGCGGCTATCACAGAGTACACAAGAAGATAGACAGAAAATGATTGGTAAATTTTAATTCTTGTAGTTATCTCTGTTAATTAGAAAAAACATAACCAGAATATGGTAGGTGTACCTGAGTGTTAACTGATGGCAGATAAGTGCAACAGTATGGCTTCCCTTTCTAAAGGAAACTGTTCTAACAAAAATTTTGTGGGTGGATTATTTTGTTCCTCTGATGGCAAAATGGAGTTTTGTACTGATGGTGTGAGGGCATAAGAAAGACTGTAATAAAAGCATCTGTGATATTCTCAAATGTTTCTCACTGCACTCTGAAGGAAGACCTTGAGGTATTGTCAGGGACAACAATGCAGCAAATAATACGATGGGTAGACTTATGAGCATTGTAATTTCTGACTTAATTCTAAACAGCTGCATTATGGTAAATTAAAAATGTGAGCAGTGTGTTTTGCTTTTGTCACCATTGAAGCTTCAATGTGATTCTCTGGAGACAATAAACAACCTTAAGTTCTTTGTGTTTGTTTAGGTCCTTATAAGAAACATGCTAGCATCACAAAACTCTACTCTGTGCCTTAGGGTTTGTTTCTTTGGATGCATTTTATTGTTTGAAAACTTTTATGAAACTCCTGATTCCCTAGGCATTGTTATGGCAGTAGTTTTTTTTTCCATCTAAATTTTCTGCCAGTGATCATGGATACAGATTCTCATCTATATTCTCTTTATATATTCACATTATCTAATGTATGAGAACAAATGTAGAAATAATTGTGATACGTGGGAGATCGAGTACATTAAAAGTGCTTCCATTTGCATCTTGGCTATCTTCATTATTGTAGCTAGTCCAGATCTGGGCAGATACAGAAAAAATAAAAAAACAACACCAAAAAAAGAAAGTCAGAGACTTCAATTTTCTACTAAGTTAGCTGGAGTTTTTGATGTCTTAACTATTTCAAGTAGAAGCGATTATGTGAAATTGTTAACTTCTGAGAACATTGTGCTCTTGAATGATTCCTAGATGTCTACTTTATAAGGATTTTGTGTTATAAATCACTAAAGAGTCTGGTGTTTATCCTGTGGACTCCTTACTGCTCTCCCAAAGTTCTCCCTTTAATTTCAGGAGATGAAACTTCTAAATAGATTTGTTTAAAAAGCAGACAGGGGGTAAGGAGGAGAAAAAAATATAATTTGCTACTTAAGACCTATACACAAGAAGGGCAAACTTTTCTTGTCCCATGCTTTTCCTGTGATATTTTACAGAAGTAATTTTGGGTGCTAATCTGTGGGAATAGAAAAGCCTGGGTTCACACCTCAGGACTGGCGTATTTTGATGGTAATGCAGAGATGATCATGTCAGTGACAAATTCCAGATCTTTGTATCTGCACAGCCTGTTCTGTAATCTCTGTTAGGTATTGACATACTGCACTGTCATCAATTTCCATAGTTAATGGCAGAGACTCCCATGTTGATATATTAGAGCTCTTTTTCCTCACTTAAAAACAAAGGTGGTTGTAAGAAAATTAAGGTAGTTGGAAGAATTTTCTATACACACCTTGGCATCCTTCTTTTTGGAGCTCTACAGTTAGCAAAAAACCATTGTACCTTTTAATGAAGGAGTTTTGTGATGTTATGCTCATCATAACAAGGGGCTGGACCTGATGTCCCAGAAAATTACTTTGCTCTGAACCTTAAAAAGTATATCATACACTGTCTTCATAAAAAGATCATCAAACAATCAATTAGAAAATACTTCCTGTGGAAACAAATATTTATTTTGAAAGAGTGTGGGATAAATCAGATTTCAGTTCATCTATAATTATTTCACCTGTAAAGATTACCTCCAGCATTTAATTCATAATTAGGATTATATGAGCCTAAATTTACCTGAGAGAGGTTCACATTCATGTTAATTCACTTTGGTTCAATCATTACTGTCTACTCCACAAAGAAATCCAAATTGAGAATGAATCTACTACAGAGCTTGCAATGAAACTGAAGCTGAATCATAGTAGAAAACAACTCTTGAAAGAGAAGTGAAATAATTTATGGTTTTTTTCCTGAAGATGGGACCTTTATTCAATGTTATTACATTTTTACCAGTGACTGCTTTCCTCTTCTCATTGCAAAGTACTCTTAGCTTGTGGCTTGTAGAGAACACTGTCAAATACAGTATTTTCTCAACTAGTTTATTTATTGATGTGGTTTGATGCCAGGCTGGGCACTGTGGATGTGACTCACTAAAACTCTGCCTGAATTGTAATAGTGGAAGATTGAATCTCACTAGATACTGGAGATCTGTGCTTCCCAGTCCACTACCTTTGCTTTTTTTCCCACCTCTGTTACTCCTTGTATCAGTCTTGTAGCTGATGCATCATGATGTGTAAAAAAAGGAATTATTAGATGCATTAAAATCTGCAGTACAAACAGCAGAATATAAAATTAAGATAACCCTCCAGAGAGCCATATCCCCAAGCTTCCTAATTACTCTATGAAGATATCTCCTTCAGCAGCTTCCACTGGCTTAGAGGTCATGGGGGAATTAGCTACTGCTATTTTTAAAAGTCAGCAATTACAATCTCCATCTACATAATCATGAATTACATCATCAGTATTCTTCCCACTGCCCACACCAGAGAATTTTCCAACCCCAATGATATAATAGCTGTAGTAAAAGAAACTTCAAATCAAAAAGGGTCAGAGGAGCTTCAAACTATGGCTACTTTTAGCACATTAAAATCTCTGACTCTATCTGAGGCTTGCTGCACCTGGCATTCCAATTTGACTTTTTTTTTATTATTATTATCTTTTTTCTACTTCAATTTCATATAAATTAATGCCACAGAAAACCTCTACAGAAGACTGCCCCACTTGTAATTTATGGGAGTTATTATTAACTACATGATTTCAAATATTTCTATTGGAAGTTGTATTTATTTCCTCTTCTGACTTCTCTGAAATATATGTGCTTCATAATTTGATTTGGCATTTTACTGCCAAGAATTCTTTCTTCTATTGTTTGTGATCTGACAATGTCTTATGATTTGTTTGCTCAAATGATGACCTATAAAATTACCTATAAGTATTCTACTAATGTGGTATAAGAATATAAACAAAAGATGTCTTAGAACATATCTTAGATTTACTTTTATTTCTTATTTAAGAATTTCATCATGTCTTATATTTTCTCTAGTTTGATTTTTAAAAAAATAGTTTATTTGGAGAAAACAAACAAGCCCTTATATTGTATTCAAAGCCATTTTGCTGTTTTGTCTTGTTTTCTTTCAATATTTTGAATCTTTATTCATAGCATACTTAAGATGCACAGTCTGTTTAATATTTGTATTGCTTACAGTCCACTAAACAGAAAAGAAGCTTGTAAGATTTTTCTTCTTTTTGACATCTTCACAAGGTTCAGTTGCTCATAAGAATAGTTTGAAGTGAGCAGTAAAAGTTAGACAGTTCAGCATCCTTAGCAAATTCTAATAGTGAAATAAATCAACAGTGTAAGTGTATGGACTGACTACTAAACACAAGATAAAGCCATGAGCTACTCTAGGAAATTCTTTGGGTAGAGATTTTTCTTTTTCTCCCCCTCTCTCTCCACCAGTAAAGTGATACTTTCTTATCAAGTATGCCCTCACCTCATATAGTATGTTATTTAATACAGATCTTTGTATCTTAAAAAAAAAAAAAAAACAACAAAGCAAGCAAATAAACCCAAGCAACCTACTCCCCCCACCACACACATTCAACTCAGAGTAAAACCTGGCCAAGGGTGTCAAGGGCAACAAAAAAAAGCTCCTACAGGCACATCAGTGATAAAAGGAGGAAAAGGAAAAGTCTGGGCCCTCTTTGTAAGGACACAGCAGACCTGGGTACATGGGACATGGAGAAAGCTGAGTTACCTGCTGCACTTTTGTGCATCCTTCTCCACTGCCAAGAGCTCCAGCCACACTGCCCAGAAGACAAAGGTTCAAGAGATCAGGTTCAGGCCATCTAAGGCTCCTGAAGATGCACCAGTCCGTGGGACCTGATCAGATGCATCTGCAGGTCCTGAGGGAGCTGCCAGAGGAGTGGCTAAGCCACTTTCTACTCTATTTGAGAAGCTCTGGCAGTCCAGTGAAGTTCCTGCTGACTGAAAAGGCATTCCTTGTCTGCTGTATTCATCCAGCATTTCCTCACTTCTGTAATGCCACAGCTGCAGAAATAGTCTTCAGAGTACAAAAGCTGGAATCGTGGTTATTCCATTAAAAGCAAAAAGATCATTTCCGACTAGAGCTGACAAATAATTTGTTGTGTGACTTTGTTCATGCACCCCCTACTTCTTTTGGAATAGTTTTCTTTGGAAACTCTAGTGAGTATGCGTCTAAGTTGACATTTGAAATGCAAACCTTGTAGATTTCCCTTTTCTCAGTATTCAGATCAACTTTGTTTTGTAGAATATGTCTGTGATTTTAATGTTTTACTTGCTAGAATATTAATGAATATGCATAGACACACATTAGTGTATAAACATTCTTGTCATGAGTAGAGTGGCTTGAGTAGAGATAATATAGAAAACTGTAAGAAAATAACCTGAAACTTCTTAATTAATAGACTTCTGGTTTATCAAGATCACATTTTCATGCTTTTTTTTTCCCTGTGGTTTTCTTCTGCTGGTTGAACTAAGACTGTTCAAGCAAGTTCATATCCCACGTAACTTGAAAGACATATTACTAATAAATAATACACCAAGACCCTTATTTTCATGGAGCTGGCACAGAAGATTTTAGAAATTCAGCAACAAATGTCTGCATAACTTTATCAGCTATTTAACAGTTTAGCACAGACATTCTTACTGAAGGCCACTAAAATGGGAAATAACATAGACTGTGCACCCTCATTGCAGGAATGATCAGACTATATATCCTTGTGAATTTGCAAAAATAATTCATCATTTTTTTTACTTTTACATTATGAGAAGACACAGCTTCTTTAGATTGTATTCTAGATGAGTAGCTGAAAGAAGTAGGGCTTTATTAAGACAGAATTTTAACTTGAGAAGGAGACAAGGTTCCTTGATTTTATTTCCCTCTTTGATAAATGACCTTCAGTGTCATTCAAGGGGGAGCATAAGTTTTTCACTCCTACAAGGAAAAGAAATTATAGAAGCTAGACTTTTTGGCTGAAGCTCAATAGATTGTAATGCTTGAGGCAATTAAAATATCTGAAACAAGATCATGAGAGTTAGCTCCACATACAGCTTGACTATGTGTCTGCTTGAGCCAGACCCTGAACTTCTACTGTCTCTGTAATGGACTCAGTTGAATGTTGTTCAAGAACTGGGTTTGGTCATATCTGAATGCCTATTGCTCCTGCTTGCTCTGCAATAAATTGTGTGAGATTTGCTACTTTTAGCTTGTGCTAGTTAGAAAAGACTAGCCTCAAAAGGTTAAAAAGAACAGTTTTGTTTAAAGAAGGAGGGGCAGAGGGAGTAGGAGGTGAGAACAGATGGTTCTTGGTCAGTAGGTAAATCAACAGCATTTGTCTGTCTAAAGAGGAATGTGGGATTTGAGGTAGAGGCACTGTGATGGTTTTCTAATAATTTTTACTGAAATATGTTTTTATTTTTCTCTCTTTATTGCTCATATGCTAAAGACAGCTGTATTGTTTCAACCAAGGACTTGCTGGAGGATGGATTAGTTTAATTGTTGTGAATTGCTGAAGTTCTGGTAAATAATTATGAGCTATATTTTGGTTTATGATTTGGTTTCCAGGAATAGTTCTTAATATTAAAGTGTGTAAAATCAGAGGTATTTGATGTCCTGGATGGCATGCAAATTACTTCTGAACTTTAGGAATCATAGCTGGTCACAACAAGTTATATTGCTACCCCTGGAAAATTTCCATATAATATATATTTCATTCAGAATATGTATTAATAAACTGCCTGCTGTGCAACTTCTGACATAATAGGAGTCAAGCCTGGAGTGAGTTGTTAAGTTGTTGCTTTTCTTTTATTGCCTTGCTTCAAAATATTAATGTAGAAAAAATACTGAATGTACTTTTCAGGAATTTGGCATAAGCATTTATTAATTTTCCCTGATGTAGGCATTTTGGGGTTTTTTGTTTGTTTTGGCTTGTTTTTTTTCCCTCTGCTTGCTTGGAGTTGTTTTTTTTTGTTGTTGTTGTTGTTGTTAATGGTTTTTTGAGGGTAGGTGATTGTTGTTTTATTTTTCTTTGCTTGTTTTCTTCATTTGTGCTTTTCTTTCATGCAGCTTTCACACAGAACATTTTTCTGTGGGTGACCAGGCAAAGACATTTCTCCTAATCCCCTATTTAAGTGCATAAAAACTTCGAGACATGGACTAAAAATAGGCTGGAAAAAACACTTAAGGATAAGTTTTTTACACAGTAAGTAGTTAGCCTGTGACCATTGCCTTGACCATACTTCAACCTGTCTCTAAAAGACAACAGGACTGTTCCTACCATGGAGTGATTGAAAGGGGATAAACACATCCATAAACAGTTCCACCTGTGTGGTTTCATGATTTGTGACTTCTGTAGCTGATGAACCTTAAAGGTGGGTGTGGAAAATGGTAGCTCAAGGTGTAGTGAGAGAAAACCTCACCAGTGAGTGATGACAGCAGAATGCATCACTTGTGATCTCCCCAAACTGCAGCAATAAAAAAAAAACAAAACCATGATTGCATAAAAATCATGCCCTGTTTAGAATCATGGTACCTGAAGGTTTTTCAGTGTGTTAGCATTGCAGCAAACCAACAGATGCATATGGTAGAATCTTCAGAAATCATGTTGTTGGGAAATCAAAAATGTCTTGAACAATCTCAAGAAAATGTTTCCCTGTTGTTTTCACAAACCTCTTATTTAGTTTTGCTTGCATGCTAGTGACTTGAAATTAATAATGTAAAATGGAAAGACATTTCTGGATAAATGAGAGAGTTAACTGGTCTGGGTAACAAATTTTCAAACCAAATATTTAAGAGGATCTGTAATACATAATTTGTAATTGTTTGAACTGAATATAATATAGTGGCAGAAATTAGGGGTTTTTTTAAAAAAAAACCATGTCAAAATAGTAAAGCACATAAAAACCCTTTTACTTCTTAAGTTAGAAATTAACTTGCTGAAAATTGTCATTTTTGGACCTTTTAATTTTGGCCAGCAATGACTCTTGCTTTTCAACTGTTCATTTACTGGTTTTGAAGAAGGATCTGGAATGTGAACTCAAAGGCTGGGAAAAGTTGGACTTAGGAATTTTCTTGATAAATCTGTCACTTTGCTTATAACTCTTGACCAGAAACAAATTTTCTTAGGAACTTCAGGTGCTTAAAATATTAAGAAGAAAAACAAATCTTGTTTGAGTTTAAATAGGAATAGTAGGAATAGTATCCCCTTAAAATATCCTTAAAATTTCAGTTCACAAGATATATTTTGAGGAAAATGGGAGATCTTTCATTTTGGAAGTGAGATACTTCTTTTATTCACCTTTTTTTTTTTCCTCCTATTTAACTTTAAAAATGAGAAAAATTAATTGTATTTGGCTGATGTTCTAGTAGACAATACAATCTTTGAGTTGGAGGCATTATTTACATGTAGTGTGCCTTTAATGCTGGAGTTCTGCTCTGACCTGACTGCTACAGCAATTACTTCAGCAAGATTTCAATGAAACATTTAAGATTATATACTTTCATGTTTATATATGTGTATATATCCTGACATATTCTACTTGCAAATAATTAAATATTACCTAGCTGTGGAATTTATCTAAGAGAGGAAAAACCATACAGAATGTAAACACTGGACTACTTGCAGGTTATATTAAGAAATACCTGAGTTTCAGCAATCATAAAAGAGAAAGCAGAATTTCAAAATTATGTTTTATTATCTCTTTGGCATAAAATAAGTAAATGACTGGTGATTGAAATTGTTACTGTGTTTCTAAGCAAGAGTTTAAGTCCTTTTCATTACTTCAGTTGGAATGTTAGACCAATTATGACAGGTAAAACCCAACAACAATATTGTATTCCTCCTACTCTCTCCTCCCATCCTTATAAGAGGAAAAATTACCTGAGCTAGAGCAAGAAAAAATTGTTCATATGAGAACTTCATGCCAACAGAATCTTGCATTAATCTTCAAAAATTTTAGTCACATATATCCATTGTAATATATACTTCTCTGTGTGATAATGACATCATGGAATGAAACGACTGAACTGACCGTACAACTGATTCTTTGTGGTTTTGGTTTTTTTTTAAACTTTCCTCTATGGGGATGAGGTACTTGGAGGAATGTAGGATGAAACAAGATCAGAATGTGTTTTTTGTTGGCTCCAGTCAGGGAAACCTACCATAAGAGAAATTTTGGACAGTGTGTTTTGGCCTAGGAACTATAGATGAGCTTAAGAGCACACTTGACTATTTTAAACCAAGAAAAAATTTTAAATACTTTTCATTTTTTTTCTGTTTAACCTTGTTGTTGCTCATAATAAATACCAAAATAAAGTTAATACTTAAATTTTAAGGCAAATGTTCTGTATTATATCTACAGTAAATTACATGTATTAAAAAGAACACAGCTTACCTATTTTAAAAAAAGCCTGCTGCCATGTCCAGAGAGATAAAAAGTGCAAGCAGGAAAAATAGAGTAGGAATATTAATATTAATATTATAATACTGAGTCACAAAGAATAGAGGGGGTGTTGGGACCTTTGTAAGATCAGTTCTTTATGTAGTCCAACTACCAAGGACTCAGTATTCCCAGAGTTATCCTGTCATAATATTTAATATGCAAGACACATGAGCTCATTAGTAGAGCTCAAAACTCTATCAAATTACCTTTAGTAAACAACCTCAGAAAGACTCTTCATCTCTCATGCCTTTGAAGGCACTTTGGGTGGGGGGGGATCGGGGGAGAAGAGCACAAAGGTCTCAAAAGCTTTAGTTTTAATTAGTCCAAAGAGCAGCCTTCCTGTTGAAATGTTATTGGCTATCATGGCAATCTTATTAAATAAATTACTTTAAGTTATTTCCCATGACAAGGCTCTGATAAAACAACGTGTTAAATATTTGTTGCCCACTGCAATGAGCTCTGTTGTGGCTAAACTGTAGAGGGAATAGAAAAAGTTCAAGTTCTTGTACTCCTCATACTGAGGTAGATATCTGATTTTTGCAAAGATTTTAAGGCACAGGGGATGATAACAGAAACTCCTGATTATTTATTAATCTTTAAACTATAAGTGTTTGTTTTTGCTGCAGTGTGCAAAATTATGATATGGCCTCATGTGAGCTCTGTAAACCTTATGCATAACTATAATTCCCTGTAGAGTAGTTTTGTGAGATGACAAGGACTGAACACATGCAAGTTCTTGATGGCACTGGGTGTCATTTGCTTCATCATGTCTAACAGAAACTCTAACCCCAGAGTTTCAGAAGGTTATGCAAATGATTGACACCACTTTAAGCCAGTCTCTCTATTTGTCTCTATAACTTTTGGGCTAATTCCTGTATTTAAAATTAGTTTTTCTGTGAGATTTGCTTGGAATTTCTCTTTTCCAGATGAAGTGATGATGGATGCATTTAACTATAGAAAACTTTCTGATCTGAGCTGGTATATTTTTATAAATATACTCAAGACTAGGGTTTGTTTTAGACTTACCACATTGGTAAGTCTTGACACTATTTTTTTTTTTCCATTCAGTGTGTAGTCACCAAACACACACAGATGCACAACAACAACAAGACCCAATGCTGGTATTTCTCATGCCCATTTTGGTAATGCTGGAGCTGCTGGAGTTCTAGGACGTAACAAAACCTGTGAGCTGAAGGCTTGACACTGGGGTATCTCAAGCTATATTCTCCAAGATAGGACCACATTCTGCAAAACAGAATTACTTAATTTCTCTCTATCTTTCTTCTTTGTTAGTAAATTGATGAGTGAAAAGAAAGGCTTTGCAAAGTATGAAGTGGGCTTGGTGGTTTAACCCTCCAGTTCCCTTCAGTCTCCACTGAGGGTTCCAGGGAATGAAGATAATTGGAACTTGCCCCCTGCTGTTCCTCTGACAGCTTTTGCTGCGTGGTTTGCCCCACAATGTAGAAGGCTGAATGATTTCTGCAGTAATTTCCTGCAGTAACTTTTTGCTGTAGAAAGGTCTGTGCTCTTGCTGCAGAATTTCAATCATCAGGCTTTTTTCCTCTTAATTTTTTTCCTTCTTTCCTGTCAAAGCCCAGAACCATGGAACTGCATTTAATGCAATTAAAATTTATTTTAATCAAGCAGTAACATTTTTATACTCCTTCAATAATTTAAGCAGCAATATATAGGATCTAGCTGGGGTGCTGAAATAATTATTCATGTGTATATATGTGATTGGAGAGAGAGATTAGAATGGCAACAGGAACATGGAGAGGTAATTTAAGGATTTTTAATCCTTTTCTTTCCTGCAGTTATCTGCAGATAGAGAGATGGGCAAAGAAGAGCTATGTGAATTTTAACAAAGGTAAAGGCAGGGTCCTGCACCTGGGGAGGAACAGCCCCAGGCACCAGCACAGGCTGGGGCTGACCTGCTGGGACCCAGCTCTGTGGGGAAGGACCTGGTGGCCCTGGTGGCCAGCAAGCTGTCCATGTGCCAGCAGTGTGTCCTGGTGGCCAAGAAGGCCAAGGTGTCATGGGGTGTGTCAGGAAGAGCAGTTTTAGCAGGTCAGGGAGATGATCCTGCCCCTCTCCCCAGTCCTGGTGAGGCACATCTGGGTAGCTGTGTCCAGTTCTGGGCTCCTCAGCTCAGGAGACACAGAGCTCCTGGAGCAGATCCAGTGAATAACAGCAAAGATGATGAAGGGATGAAGCATCTCTCTTAGAAGGAAAGGCTGAGGGAGCTGGGGCTGTTCAGCCTCAAGAAGAGATGACTGAGAGAGGATCTCATCAATATCTAGAAGTATCTGAGGGTGTCAAGAGGATGCTGGTGGTGCCAACTGCCAAGCAATAAGGCAGAATGAAACTGATGCACAGAATGCTCCACTTGAACACAAGGAAGGACACTGATTCAGGTGAGCACACACAGGAACAGGTTGGTCAGAGAGGGTGTGGAGTCTCCCTCACTGGAGGTAATTAAGAACTGTTTGGATGCAGTCCTGTGCTTCGTGCTCTGGGATGGCCCTGCCTGAGCAGGGAGGTTGGATCAGATGACCCAGTGTGGTCCCTTCCACCCTGACCCATTCTGTGATTCTGTGCTTGTGAACAGGTTACAGAATTAAACAAGTAAAATGATAAAACACGAGATTTTTAATTCTGTCTTTTTCATAGCCTTGCTTCTGTGCTTTTCCTGTAGGATTGTCTAAGTCTGCATCCTCTGATCTCTGTCATTCCTTGAAGCTCAAAAAGATTGCTGAATGGTTTCCAGGTGCTTCTGCACTCTTTTAAGAGCAGCTTATTATTCTTATTTCTTCATTGAAATTATATTCTGTTGCTTGAAAATTTTTATGCTCCTCCTCCTGCTATTTATCTTTAGGTATAATGCTAATGATGATTCTTTCCTACCTCTTTATTACTTTTTAGCTTCTTATTTTTTCCATTATTTAAAAACCTATTTTAATTTAGAGACTTAGCAACTGTTCTAAACAAGAAAACGCTGAAGTACAAATAGAACCTGAGAATGTCTTGTTAATCTTAACTAAACTTAAATTAGTGGTCAGACACCTTAGACATAAGAACAGTATTAGTCTGATAACTTTGCAGGGGAGGAGAGAGGTGAAAATGGAAGTGAATAATATAGGCACAGGAAAGCTGTGGAAGAACAGCAAATACAAAGGGATCTTTTACTAAGCAGCTAATGCCAGAGGTTGATTACAGTTTGGGAAGGAAGAGAGGTAGGGACAGCACTGCAGCCATTAAAGGAAGTTTGAATCTAACAATAAATGTCCACTGAGGAACAGAAAACTATGCATTATGTGGCAAGCTAGTTATGCTTATTGTGGTAGATATTTGTCTGATGGAATATTCCATCAGGATAACTTATTCCCCCATTGCAGGGAGTCACAGCTCTGCTCAAAACCAAAGGCATGTTTCTAAAGGTTATAATAGAAAACTTACAAATTCAACAGTTTTAACAACAGAGCTGTTAAAAGGGTTCAGGCCTTGCAATGTTCTGCTGCTATTTTCTGATCCATTTTCCCCTCAGTGATCTACCTTGAATCTTGTTTAAATCTTTTGAATCTTGTTTAAAATCTCCCTCCTCCAGCTGCAGAATATGGTTTTCTGTTCTCCCCTCTGTATTGCCCTACTTTCCTGCATAAGCTTTGTTCACATGAGAGTAACATTTACCTCCATGAAATAATTCTTCTGAGCCTGTCTTTTGCTATTTGGAAGGCTATTGGCCTTACATCCTGACCACAAGGCCATCTAGGCTATAATGTAATTTTAAATGTCAAGAAATCATTCTTGGTTCAATTTTTCCAGGAATGAATGTTGATAGTGGGTGATGATTTGGATCCTTTGAGTAGCAGCTAGGGCACTTGCTATTTCTTTACATCTATTTAAGCACAGCCTTACTGTTTGAAAGGTCAGAATATTTTAGCAGGCCAGACAACGTTCTAATTACTACTTCTTTAGAGTCATTATACTGACAACAGCATGTAATAATCCTGTTTGGTGGGGGATTTTGTTTGGGTGGTTTTTGGTGGATGTTTTGTTTTGTGTTTGGTTTCTTGAAGGATTTCTTGGCAAAAAGGATGCTTCAAATATTCAAACCAAGAGGTTTATAGTAGCTTTACTGTAGTCTGAATATAAGCATATCAGGTATTCCTAGATTATTTGAGAATCTATACTCAGCTTTTCTTAAAGATTAATTTTGGGTGGAGGAAAAAAAAAGACAGCCTAGCATACTGAAAGTGATTGTAACACACAGGATATTTATTGTAGAAATTTGATTGACAATCTGTTGGTGACTTCAGAAGGGAAACACTTCAGAACCTAGTGCTGCCATAGAGGAGGGGGGATAAACAAACCAACTGAAATATTACTGCTAATTCCCTCGTTTATCTGTGATCTTCCATGTTTTTCAAATGAGTAATCATACTAAGAAAGAAATCTTAGAGTGCTGAGGATGGCAAGCTTTTTTATATGATAATTTTTTGCATAGCAGGCTTCTATGCAAGGTAATACATTAGAAATGTTTGGTAAAATAAAAGCTTTTCAATTAAATCCATCGCAAGTCTAGCATGTGCAGGTTTTGTTAGGCAGCAGAACAAGGCTGAACAAAGAAGAGCAGAGTGAAACCCTGATTCTTTTCAGATTCAGCTCTAAAATGTCTTTTTAGCAGATCAAAGCCTCACAGTTGGATTAAACCTTTAACTCCTCCACTGCAATTCTCCTTAGATCTCTGAGATCACAGGTTGTTGATTACAAAACAACAGATAACTTCACTGCAGTTCTATATCAAGCCACAGCACTCTGTAATTTAGGAGTTGCCTTAATGCTGCTGCATTTAAAAATATGTAATGAATTTAGGAAAAGGCCTGCTAAGATTTATTAACTTGATGCCATTCAGCCTTTTGTGAGACAGGCACATACATGCGCAGGGTTTTAACAGTAGTGCATTGATATTTTTCCAATAAAGTTGGCAAACTGTCTTGAGATGCAGTGTGTGCTCTTAACTTTAAAGCAAGGCTTATGGCTCTGAAGACTTTGCATATGTACTACTGTGCTGTCAGCTGCTTGAGGGAATTCAAGCTCCTACTCTGCAGTGTGTTGCAGCTGCTGGGAGAATACTGATGATTCCTGCCTGTGTAGTGAGGTGTTTATGGCTTGCTCTTTAAGCCTCTCCATACTAAATTTATGTCACTAAGGACACACACACATGCCATAACTTGGTTGATGCTTCTCTTTTCATTGCTTCATTTCTATTAATCTGTGTGCGTATTGTTGAGGAGGGGAAGAAAACCACTTTTATAGATAAGTATAGTTTTGCAACTGTTTGAACTAATGAATGGAAGATGCTTAGTAATTAACAGGTTTGTAAGAATATTTTATTGCTGTATTCAAGGTTCCTTACCACTCTTGCCACCAGGTGTTTGAGTGTCAGATCATTTTGGTCTTTTCTGCTCATTCTGAGAGTCACCTTCTTGGTAAAAGAGCACCTGGCAAAACACTTTGCCTTATGGTGAGCTTGGATAATCATTCTTTCTTTCTCCTTCTGCTGTTAATCCAGCTCTTCCTGTCTTTCCTCCCCAGCAGGGAGGGATGTTCATCAGTGTGCTGCTGGCAAGTTAGGTCATGTTTGTGACATATGAATGAGTGTTTAGAGATGTTCTGAGGAAGATGGTCCTAAAGTTGGAACTTTGAGGAAACAGCTCCCACAACCTACCTAAAAATGTGCCCACAACAGGTTGTAAACCAGCTGTGAAAGGCTGGGCACTGAGAACAGCTCTTTATTAGGTAAAGAAATTAAAGAATGACAATTTAGGCAGAGCGAGTTATTGCTATTATTTCTCAGATTAGTTAATAGAGTAATAGCCTATGTAAAACATTTCCTGCTTCTTGCCTTTATTCTTGCATGTTTGGGACAGGTCTGGGAACACCATAAGAGAAACTTGCTTGGAAACGTTTCCTTCTGTAATTATGAAGTGATTTTATTGTAATGACATTGCTCAAACATGGGTTCCTGAAAAGTCTAAATTCTGACTTGAATGCCTTCCATTTCTGCACTTCCTTTTACTTGGTTTTTGTAAACCCCTTACTTCTTCTGCTTTAAGATAATTTATGATGTTCCTAACCAGCCTTCTATTTATGTTTCTAGATAATAGTTATTGAGTCATTTCTCATATTTATCAGTGAGAAGAGCCTTTATAATAAAGGTGAAATAGTAGAAGTTGGAAGAAAAAACTTGCAGGGTGAGAGTGGTCTCACCTTTTTGGTTATTAGCACATATAGAGAAGTGAAAATAACAGCTGTTTGCTCTGGAATGGTAGCATTCAGTTGCTAAGTCAGCAAGATGACAAATCTTTAGAATATGCTCAAAGAGTAAGGTGTCTGGGAAACACTGTTCTACATTTACTCATCCACTTTGAAATGCTGGAGTTTTACTGTCTCTTCTCTTCAATGTTGCCTTTTATAATAGAGTGTACATACCCCTTCTTTCTCAATCTTCTGGAATATGATAGCCTTCCTTTCTTCGGGAAGCAAATGAGGGGAGAGGCTGCTCTGATTTGGAGATGAGGAGGCTGATCTCTCACTCCTGTGCTTCTTCCCTGGGTCACATAGCCTGTCCTAACACACTTATCTTCCTCCAGCCCAGCTAGTCCTTTTAAAAGTAAGTTATATTTTCCTCTGATATTTTTGTTGCTGTAAGACAGAAGGAAAATGCACACAAACGTAGTAGCTGTACTGTTCTGTTCCAAGTCTCTGTCTTGAGATTTTTCTAAACCTTTGATTCTCTGAATTTCTGTGTGCATCAGGTTTTTGAAAGCTGTGAAGAAAAGCAGGAGAGAACAGGATTTGACTGGATACTAGACTGCTCTTCTCTTAAAGGAGAAAATCACCTTGTTAGGTGCAGAAAGGAAACTGTTGTGACTAGTGCTAAGTCACCTTCAGGATGACCTTTCTTTCCTTTTATGAGGAGGAAAACAAACTGCAGACATAGGACAAAAGCTATATCATAAATATTAAATCTGCTATTTTCAGAAAGACTTCAAACGTGAATGTGGAACTCGAGGACATAATTTAATGGTGAATGTGATGAGGGTTCTGCGTTGATAGTTGGGCTTGATCTAAATTATTCTGCTTTCATATGGTGCTGTAAGTGGGTAAACAGGAAGTTAGGAGCCCAAACTGAATGGACATTTTCTTGGTGATTGTTATGCAATTCCACACTGACACTTTTCTGTCAGTTTTCTCATGCTTAGGGATGATTTTCTGTGTAGATCTGATAACTTCAAGAACATGATACTTATTTTTAAGTGGGGGGGGGGAGATAAGTACAGGCACACAAACACACACACAGAAGTGAGTTACTATCTGTTCATTGCCAGTATTCTCTGAAGATCTTCAAGTTGCAGGTGGTTGGTAGCTGACACATCTTTAGTTGCTACTCGTTCCATATCAGCATTCTCTTGGGGAAGAAAACATGAAAACAAAGTATTTTTCAGTTAAACTTGTGCTAGCAAAGAATATATTGGTTGCATGTAATGTAGGGTATCTCTGTTCCTCTCCCTCGTTGCTTCCTCTTTCATTTGTTTTCAGTAAATGAGAACAAGCTCTATCAAAGATGTCTTACATTTTGAAGGTAATCCCCTTGGAAATGAACAAATGAGACATGCTTTCTTGGGAGACAGTGTTTTAAAAGCTTTTTCTCCATCCTATTTTCAAACACAGTACATTTTAAAGAACAAGATCAACATTTTATCTTTCACTGTTTGGCAAGTACTGAGCTTCATCTTTTGTCCTCTGATTTCTGACAAGGTCTCAAGGTGAGTAGCTCGGATTTTTGCTTGTGCACACTCAGGTATAATGATGTTTTCTGCACAGTTCTGAGAACAAAAAACTGTCTTTTTTTACTGGGAGTGGGGCTGCAAAGCTCCTCAGGTTAAATCTGTATTATGGGTGCAGAATGAGAAGCCATGCTTTTGCTGCTGCTAGCCAGCCACTTTAGGTAACAGCTTTAGCAGTTTGTAGACACCTCTGTGCAGCTGCTTGAGCAGTCTTGTCACATCTAGATCTCTGTAACTAGTGCTGGTGTGGATGAGTAAGTCCCCTTATTCACCAGTGGCTTTAGTGAAGATGGATATAACATTTAATAGGACAGAAAAAAAAAACCCCAAAAAACAAACCTTCCATAGCAGCCCCACCTCAAAGGAGTGATATATTTTTCCACAAAACCAGCTTTTTAGAGAAATCTCTCCAACATTCCTTCCAAACCTCAAAATCTGTCAAAACAGATGTTGCAATTCAAAGGGGCACTCTGATAGCTCACATTTGCTCTTATCTGGGAATCTGTGTGCTATATTCCCTCTTCAGTCTTTGTTGCACCAAAGTGTGCTATCCTGCCTCTCCTGTAGTGCTTCAGCATGGAACCATTGCTGAAAATAAAATCTTGCCATAGAATTTGTCCCTTGTAACAGAAAGAAAACAAAATCTGTTTATGAACGGTATTTTGAAAATGAATAGTTATATTTTAGAGTGTTTCTTTCTTGATGATGAAAGGCTATTGGAAGTTTATAGAACTCTCTAAACTAAGGAAAAAAAAAACCAACAAATATTTACTTTAATTAAAAAAAAAAACCAAACAATCCAGAAGCCTATCATTTTGATCCCAGTCAAACCTTTTAGGAGTAAAGGATGATATCTTGCACACTTTCCCTCTTTCCTGCACCAGTGCACAAATGTTGGGAAAGGCAATAATGCAAAAGGACATGAAGCCAACTACATGTTCAGTATTGTTTTGCTTGTTGTTGAATTAAGCCCTCTGCTTTTGAATGAAGAAATTAATCAAATGGATTTCCTTAGCAATCACAGAATCACACAGAATGGGTCTGGTTGGAGGGGACCACAGAGGGTCAGCTAGCTGGTCCAACCTTTTTCCTGGGTTATATATACTTCTCTCTTTGGCTAGCACTCCTGCTCTTCTCAGCAATCAAATACTTTTTCTGTGTGACATATTCAAAAAAATTCTTGCAATCTTCAGAAGAGGCCAAAAAACAGTTCAGATAATTCTGGGAAAGTTATATACATTTCAACAAAGGTTTCATGATTTATCCATTTTGAAGGGGGATGCAACATAAGCGCTATATTTTAAAAAATGTAGTTGTGTATACCTCAACACTTTTTTTTCTGCTTCTTTGGCTGTGGCTTTAGCTTGTTACCATAGGATGTGTATCTCTGGAATTTTTTTCATTTTGTTTTAATCAAAAATCTGGCAGATGGATTACAAAATGATTGGCTTGATTCAAGATACGGGGAAGTAATTCCTTAGAATTCCTCATTCATCCTCCTTTGAAATAAGAAGCTCAGATCTGATATTCATGATCCAATCCAGCACTGTGAAGAAATGCAGCAAATTTTCGTGTGTTCTTTTGAACTTTCCACACAGTGTGAACTGATGCCACAAGTGGTCTGATTCTTCTTAAATGTAGCTTTATTTCTCAGTGGTAAGATGCCTGAAAGTTTCAGCATGCAGTCTTGAATACATTGCTGTGTGACTTCTTCCCTTTAGTGCTTTTAGGAGCCTTAATACAGATGGCAAGCATTGCAACTTCATTTCCTTGACCAATTTCTTAAAAATGAACCATTAAGCAGCAGTTCTTGCTTGTCCCTAAGGTAATCACCAGTGAATTTACTAAATGATTTTTGATTTGACGAGTAATGCTGTTTGATGTTTCAGTGTTTCGTAACAGCAGTAACTTTTATGCTAATCAGCACAATGTTTTCCTACCTTCTTGGTATATGGAGTAAATGTAATTATATTTGTTAAGGAAATCCTTCTTTTCATCATTTCTGGTTGTTTTTATGTGCATATTCCATGCATCAACCTGAATAACAGCTCTGGAGTAACAATGGTTTTACTGAATGCTGCAAAAGCAGGTGGAAATTATTTTTATACTTGTCCTCTTTGTTTCTATGGAAGTGCTCACAACTCTAAACTGCAGAGCAGTGTTCTTAACTTGCAAATAACAGTCCTAAAAGCTATAGATAAATATAAATATTTATAGGCCTAACTTGTAACCTGGCATTTTTTTCAGAGCAGACATTTGCAAAATGCTCTAAACAGAAATTTCATTTTGCAACTGTTTGTCCTAATGGCTCTGAACATTAGTACTGATTGAGCTTCCAAGCCCTGCAGTTCCTTTTTCTTTTCCTTTCTCCCCTTCTGCTAGGGAGAGACTTTGCAGCTCAATGGGCACCCTAAGTGTAAGAAAGGGGAATGATGGTTTATACAGGGAAAGGTTTAAAAGCTCTCTCCTTGGCCTTACTGAGAGCAGAACGACATGCATATTTACAGCTCATGGCCAGATGTGTCATCTTTTTCCTTCTGCCTTGTGAGGACAAAACTTGCCTTTCTCAATGCTTTGCTTGGTTAGCTCATTCAGGAATTTTTCCTTCTGGTATGGAGTAGTATTTGAAGAAGGTTTAATCTTTTTACAGTGGGGCAGCAAGCTGGTGCAAAGTGTAGGGGGGCACCACTGTGAAGTACCTGTTCCTGCAATGTCACATGGGAAATAAAGAGCCCATAAGAGGCTTATGGAAGAGGAAAACCACTGTTGGCAGAGCTGCTCTGGGTGCATGACTAGGCTGTCATTCTGGTTTCCACGTTGTGTTAAAACAATACATAACGCTTTGTCAGACAAGGCAGTCTTCCATCAGCCCTGGATGTATTTCTGTATTTTTCTCCTTTTGGTAGTGCCTCTGTCTCTCTCCTTCAGCTGAATTTTCTTGTGGGTTTTAGTGTTACCTGGAAAGAAACACTGACCAATCTCCTGCGACCCTTCTCTTATTTGGCCTAAAAGGTGTGGGCACAGGCATTGTGCATCTATATTTGTATTGGATCTGGCTGAGATGGACTTAATCTTCTCCACAGCAGTGCTCATTTAATTGTTGTGGAATTGGATCTGGTGGGCAGGGACAGGAGTGTGGCTTCACCTGCAGATACAGGAGACCTTAACCTAAAACCATGGTACAGGTAGGGAAATGTAAGGGCATGGCTGGACGTGTTCCTAGTTCAGGTTTGTGATTGGACCTTTGCCCTCAGAGACCCCTATGGCTTTAAGTTTGCCACACCTCTGGGTCTTTGGATGTGTGCTTGCAAGTAGTGCAGATGTTTTTAGTTTTTTTTACATTAAAAGCCTTTCTGTTATGAGGCCACTCCATCGTTCCCATCTCTGTATGGGACCGGTCCCAGTATTGCTGCAATAAACTGTTCTCCACAGCAGCACCAACAGTGCTGGGCTTTGCACTGGTGTTTAGGAAGGTGTTGGTGACACATCAGTGTTCTGGCTGGTACAGCATTACCACCCTCTCCTACCTTCCCCCCTCACAACTAGGCTTGGGAGGGCACCTAGCCAGGGCAGCCAATCCAAACTGACCAAAGGGATATTCCATTCCATATGGCATCAGCTTGGCAATAAAAGCTAAGAGAAATGGGATGGGGAGGGATGTTGAATCTTAAGATGTTTGTCTTCTGGAGCAGCCATGATGTATATTGAAGCCTAGAAAGTGGCAGGACATCACCTGCTGATAGGAAGTAGTGGAAAAATATTTTGTTCTCCTTTACTTCTCTGTGTGGCCTTCCTGTTTTTTTATTAAGCTTTTGCTATTTTGACTTGCAAGGGTTTTTTTTTTCATCTTATCCCACCCCCTGCTGTCTCCTTCTGAGGAGGGGAGTGATTGAACAGCTTGATGGCCTACTGATATCCAGCCAAGGTCAATCCGTGGCAATATTGGTAGTCAGAATAAGAAGCTCAACAGTAGCAGGAAATCGGGAACAATCATTGTTGCTATAGTGACAAAATCAAGCTAAATAATTAAAATCCTTATTTTCCTCAATATGCAAAGATCATTCCCATAACCTCTCCTCCTTCTTCGTGAGGTTTGGAGGTGTCCTGTGAATCTGCATGTTATCTTTCTGTGAATAGGACACCTGTTCTTAATTTTGAGTTGTTAAGGAGATGGATGTCTCAGATGGGACTGTGTGTTCAGTAAAGCCTGGCATTTTAGGCTGTTTGTGTCTGGTTTAGGGGTGTAAGTAAATGCTAATTGGCTTCCTCACTCTTTCATTAGAAGGTATTACTTTGAAATATGTAAGAAGCAGGATGTCCAAATGACAAAGGATGAGCGGTCAAGACCTGCAAAGACTCTGCCATGCTCTGCCCCACAGGGTGCTGCTGGCCTGGGAGTGCTCTGCCAATGGGACACACAGCAAGCCAGACACAAAACACACCTCAAACAAAGTGACTTTCATGTTGCCTTTCTCCTGATGTTTTCTGTGTTTAAATATGCTGGCTTAAGACACTTTAATATGTGAACACATTTCAGTACAGCATGGAAGACAAGGGAGTGGCAGCCAAGGGATTAACCTGCAGAGGGAATTGCTGTGACAGGTGTCACTGCACTGGGTCCCCAGCATGCTCAAGCACAGTGTCAGAATCCATGTTGGAAGGAATCTGATGTGGATATTCACAAAACTTCTGCCTTGGGTGGCAAAATCCAAAATGTGCTGACCTAGGTCACAAAGTGATCAAACAAATTCCTTTTTGTGGAAAATTTTCATTGGCTTCATGACACTTGCCATGAGTCTCTTGGCAGTATAAGTTTCCATGGCAGCAACCTAAATAATTGTTGTACTTGTATGAAGCCCTTAGAGTCTCAGGCTACCTCTGAGTGACAAGCTTTCAGAGGCCATTAGTTTCCTGTTTTCATTTGAGAGGTCTCAAGTTAGCATGCTATTTCTGCACTCTTAGAGTGAGATTTTTAGGAAAGTGACTGCTGGTCATTCCCAAGTTGTTACTTGCTGTCTACACAAGTCAGTCCTACTTTGCTGAGTTAAAAGGAAGCACCATTAAAATGAAGACATTCCTGGAAACTGTCAGCAAAAGCACTAAGGAATCTCTGGCCTTACTGGTTAGTGGGGCAAGAGAAAATAAGACAAATGACAGTACCAAAAAGGCTGAGATGTCATTGTCATGGATTGCCCTGGTAATGCAACACCCATGTTTTCTGTCTCTGAGCCCAGCCTGCAACCCAGTGTGAAGCCTTCACGGGGAATCAGAAACTGATGTTTTTGCAAGACTGGTCCCTGCAATTTTTGAAAGGTGTCATCCAGGGAGAGGTTCCTTGTTGTGGAAAGTCGGCAAACTTCACATTTCTCCTCAAAAATGATTGTGTTGGAGACCCATCCAGGACAAAGGACAAGATGGCTGGGATCATTCATAAAATTGTAGAATATCCTAGGTTGGGAGGGATCCAGCAAGGATCACTGAAGTCCAGCTCTTGAAGCTCCAAGAATCACACTGTGTGCCTGCTTCTTTATCTCCATCAGGCTTGGTGCTGCAATCACTGCCCTGGGGAACCTGTTCCTGTGCCCAGCCACCCTCTAGAGGAAGAACCTGCCCCTGATATCCAACCTAAACCTCCCCTAACTCAGCTTCAAGCCATTTCCTCACTTCAGCACTGGCTATACTTTGTCCATGAAATGTATCTTGAAGAGTTGCTCTTTGCCTTGTTCCCAAGATAGCAAGGAGCCTTGTACCCCTGGGGCTTGGGGCTCAGGAATTTGTTTTGTCTTCCTGCCTAGGGAAAGGTCATTGGAAAATACTAGGACAACTAGCTACTAATGCAATTGGTGACAGAGTTACAAATGTATGTGCGAAGAATACAGAAAAATATATAAAATATATAAAAGAATAAAAGGCAAAACCCAAACGGCATCACTGTCAGCAGGGTGAGCATCCCAATCTGTTGAGGAAAAAACAAGGCAGCTGCATGGCAGGTGCTTGCATGGTTTTCTCTTGTATTTTCAGAAGACTCAGAATTGGGGCTAGAAGGCATTCAAGACTTCAAATTTGGAATTACTTTTCTCAGGATCAAATGAAGTTTAGTTGTGGCACTCATAAGCTCAAAGGGAAATCCAAGGTGTTTCCAAAGTTAATAGGAATGCTAGGGTCAAGATACTAATGAGTAATCTAGGTAGGCAGGGAAAAGAAGAGAGAAAACATTGCATAGAAAAGTGAAAGAGGTGCAATTTAAACAGTTTTTTCCTTTCTGCACACTTCTTCACAGCAGGGAGAAGCACTTTTATTTTGTTGGAGTTTTTTAATTTTTTTTTTTTCCTTACCCTCTTTAGGTGCATTTTTTGAGGTGGAAGTTTTTAGTCTGCCTTCTTACCTGCCACTCTGGTTGTGAAGGTTTCTTTTATAGCATTACTGTCATTGTGCCACTAAAAGAGAAAATGTTATTTTTGATTGAAGCATGGAGTATTTTAAGGCAAAATTTCCCTTCTGTTTGGTTCTCCTGGAGAATAATTTGCAGGAATATCATTGAACAAAGACATTCTAACTCATTATAATTACTCTGGAAGCAACATGCTTGAGGGGGACCCTGGGGAAAGCAGAAAGGTGTACAGTACATGGATATGTCGGAAATCACAAGAAAAATGTAGTTCTGGCCACCAATTAATGCAGACTAATTGATTATGCTTTAGTTGACCTTGATTATCCATTAGAGAGTGTAAATGGAAAGTCAATATAAATGACAAAATGTAAAAGTGCATGTACTGTAAATCAGGTACATTAGTGACATCTGTCGAGAGTTCAAAATGCTGCTGTAGAAAAATGTTCAGGATTTTAATGCTTTTCTCACTGATAACCTTTTCATGCTGTGTGACAAAGTGGCTGTGGCAGGGATACAAAACACATCTCAAAAGGTAATTAGAGTCAATGTATATTTTTCTCAAAATAATTCCTTTGAACATATGGATGTGCTTTTTTGGAGAAAATACATCCCCCAAAACACATAATAGTATCTTGGTGCGTGGAATTTCTGATCAATGATACCTCACAGACACATGTCCTTGGTATCAAACTTAATGCAAACTATTTATTAAAATTTAGTGTAGTGAAGAAGTTTTGTTGACTCTCTGTGAGTTTTTATATCAAAAGTAGTCTGAGAATCAATATCCAAAAGCAGAAGAATTTGGGAATGTATTAAAGTAAATTCTGTGCAGAAACACAACTTACTACAGAGGTATTTTTGCTCCCAAGTTCACACCTCTGTAAAGAGAGAGGGAGTTGTTGATTTAGTTGTTAGACTAAGGTAACACAAATACCAGGAGGAAGGGAGACTGTTTTCCAAACAGCTGACAGTCAATCTGCCAGTTCTTCTCACAGTCTGGCTTTCTTTCCTTCAGGTAACTAGCCAAATTTGTAGTGTTTGCTCCTGAAACATGTCTTGAATCAGTACAAAGGAAGACCAAAAACTCACCATTTGCTCATCTTGCCTTGGGCCAAGCTTAGTAATGCTGAAAACAAACCATGGGTTATCAGAGTGGCACAACTATGTGGTGCATCTCTTGAGCAGCCCCTATGCATCATAGCTGCACAAAGCTGATATGATTTAAATGTGTAATTATGTCCACAGAGTAGTTTTAGATAGAAGTTACCTGGTGATATAGCTGTCTCTGGGATTTTTGCCCAAAGCTGTATTTCACCCTGAGCAAACTGTGAGCTAAGATGATAGTGATCTTCCTATATATTAGGATTATATTAGACTGTAAAACCTAGATGATTTCATGTTTCTATAATGGAGGTGCCCAAAACTCTCATTTGTAACAAAAGGTGATGGAAAAGGAAGGAAAAAATAAATAATAAAAGCAATCCTCCCTGGCCTGAATACTAAGGTGAACCCTTGCCTTTCTCAAACAAGTGGTTCTCCTTAAAAAACCCCATAATTCTATATCACATCTGTTCTTAGAGAAAATATTTCAGCTGTGATTTTAAATTCATAGTATCTTCCTTGCATATGGATTAATGAATTGCAAGTTCATGATGCTGCAGTGTTCTAAAAACACTTTCACAGCATACTCATTTTGAAATAATGTTTATATTTACAATGACTTGTGTCGTTATGGCTCAATTATTGAAGTATTGCAATGGTCTAGTAAAGCACAACATTGAACAGTTGGTCAGTTGCTTCATATCTAAAATAAGAAAATAGTAAAGTAGTGAGTATTTAGACTATTTTAAAGTTATCTCCAAAATATTTATTTAAAGCCATTGACTAAATTTGTTGATGCCTATAGATTCAACAGTTTGCTGTACTGCTTATATAGAAATGCCATTTCAATTAATTTGGAAATTTAGATTTACAGTCAAATAACAGGAGAAATCAGCAAGTCTTAAAAAGGAAAACTATTTACTTTGCTGCTGCAGCAAACATACATATTTTTTGAGTCCATTTTTAAAGCGTCTCATAAAATTGATTCGGATGGATTCTTAGTGCACAGTGCCCATTTAAATATATAATGTACTCTTCTGTTTAGAGTTTTTCTGTTTATCTGGAAGGGGAAAGCCTAATTGAGCAGTACTCCAGCAAACTGCTGTAATATTACATCATTACACACACCCAAACAAAAAGAAAAAATACTCCCCAAACAGAAATGTTAGAGTGGTAAATTTAATTTAATTTATCACTATTTCTAAAACAGTCTGAAAAGAACATGTATCAAGAAACTTTAATCCATCTTACATTCTTTAGCTAAATAATTATTACTTTGCAATACCTTCATAATTAGGTAAATTATTACAATACACCATATTCAGCTGTTTTATTATTAAATGCCTTATTTTCTTTCAAAATAAAGACTTTTTTTCTTGTATTAATTATAGTATGCACAAACAGGCTTGGATTACAAGTATTTGGGTTTTAAATGTTTATTATAGTATATTTATATCTACATAAATAAAACATAAGACTTATGTTAAAACTATTATCAGCATAGCTGCTGTCATCATTGGTGTTCAAATTATTAGATTTTTTTTTTCATAGCACCAAAATCAAAATAATGCTTACAGCTAGATTATTCTAGTCTGCTTATTCTTGGAATATGAATGTATTGAAAGTATTGTTGGACTGGTAAAGTGAATATTTGCCTCTTATTAAAACTCACTTTGTCCTGAAGAATCAAAGCTAATAATCATGGTTTTAGTTCCAAAATATTTTTGTTCTTTGTCATTCAATTGCATACATTACTTTAAGCAAAGTTTTAATGTCAAGAGACAAAAATGTCCTAAGTGTGGCAGTGGTTCTAAAAGTACTTCTTTAAAAAAAATAATTTGCTCATAAAATGGAAAATGCTATGACACATTGTATTGCAATTGCTATTTCAATGGCCATCAGTACCACTATAGAACCTAGGAAGATATTTATGACACAGAATATTATATTGAAAAGATTATTGCTTTCATTTGTTGAAAAATCTCTTTAGTGTTGACAAGTTGACACACAGGATTTTTTACTGCCTGCTTTGTTTTTGATTGTAGTAATGGAAACTTTTTTATATCTATAGGTATACATATGTATATGAACGTTTATGCACATTTATGCAGATACGTATAAGCATTTATACATGAATATCTTTTTCATTTTCCACCTTGAATGCAGTCAAAGTGTTAAGACCTCAATACCTTTGGTTTCTGTGGTTTTATTCCTTGTAGTACATAGCCACTTAACTGAAAAAAATTACCACAACTGCTGTTAGTATTCCCTTTTGTGTGACTTCACATGATCCTGGCTTGGTTCAAAGGAGCCCATGTGCTATTTTAAGATATAAGGATAAGCTGATAAGCCTTCCAGCTGTTCTGGTACAAATTATTTGTGCAAAATGCTTTCATTCTACCTTCTGTAACAAGGACATCCTCTTTCTGCTGTAATCCATTTAACTTATTGTAGAGACAACTAAAAGGTAATTTGATCATCTTCTACAAGTGCCTACACAGGAGGAATATTTTTGACAGTAAAGGACTTTTTACTAAATGCTTTTTTTCTGCCAGATTAATTTCCATTACTGAAGCTAGACAAACTGAAATGTAAAAAGAG
>JANRGV010000051.1:7168844-7197076 GCA_024734035.1 Alethe castanea
TGTTCTTTGGGAAAGGCTCTTTTGCATATTTTTTTCCTGGTTTCTGGGCTTTTTGAGTTTTTAAAAAAAAAAAAAAAAGTCACATGGTATATCTAGTGGTATTCAAACAATTCAAATGAGTTGCAGTACATTTAGTGTGGGACTAAGCAATATCCATGATCTGGCATGGTGAGTTGTACACAGAAGAAATCAACAGTCTCTGGTAGAATATTTGCAGTAATTCCTGATTGAGCTACTGCTCTTCAGAATAGACATCAAGAGTGGAGGGTAGCAAAACAAAAAACTCCTAAATTTCCATGGAAAAAAAGAAACACCATAAATATCAAATGCTTTTGTGTGTGTGTATCTGCAGACATAGTTAGTCAAATTAAAAATCTTTGCTAATTCTTAAAATGGCTACTTTAAGCCCATTATGATGACGCACTTTTAACACTTGTAGCATTTTTGGGAATGGACTGATGCTTTCCATGGTACTTACCCAGCCTGTGTTCCTTCTGTATCTTAAAATGCTTGTTTTTAATATCCCTCCTAGTCCAGGGGGATTATGATAAATCGTCCTCAGTGCTTCACCAGGAGGAATATGGTGTTGGAGATGAAAATTATTTAATTCTAGGATATGCAGGGACTTATTTTGTGTTTTTCCAGAACAGTATACTTTGCTTTTCCTTTCTTGGCATGCAATTCCACAGGGGCAAAATTTGCCCGACATGCAGTGTTTTACATATGTTGGATGCATGTTCTTTAATATCCCTGAAACTGGTTTTGTTCAGCTCCCAAGGCAGCTTTCCTTTAATGAACAATAATTGAACAATGAAGAATTTATCTGGCTGAGGGCTTCTGGTTTCATCATCTGCTGGAACTTTTAGGGCCTTTATAATTATCTAACTGTACATCTCTGTTGCTCATTGTTGTCTAGGGTCAGAGTTAACTCTGCACAGGAAGGCTACTTGTTATTATTATCTGTTAATTACAGATAAGCATCAAAATTACTATAACAGTGGGTTTTATACAGCACAATTGCTCAAAGCTAAGATAAAGCTAAAAGTAATTAGGTAATATTCACCTGGTCATTAAACAATTGCTATCACAGCTAAACAAGTTTAAACTAAAGCCACAGGCAAGTCAAGCTAAATGAAGCCTGACAAATCCTAAGGCTGAGACCTTTGCAGGGCTCATGCTGTCCTGGAATCCTATTGTTAGCCATAATAACACTTTATTTACTGGGCTTGAAGGCCACAATCCTGTGTGTGAAAATAAATGGGTGTGCTCTTGGCAATAAGAAAATTCAGATGTAGAATCTTACATATTGTCTTGTCTACAACTCTTTGGATGCATGGAAGGCACAGTACATCATTCAGAGTGGTAAAGATTTACACATGCTTTAACGTTCAATATATATTTTTCATCTTGCTGTAAGGATGCTTTCCTGTCTGAAGAAAATACACATGATGCCAAAAATCAAATAGTGTATAATGTTCAACAAACACTTTTGTAGACTTATTTATTTACATAACATGCATTGACTTCGTCTCTCAAAACCTATTGAGTTTTAGTTGAAGCTGCATGTTTGCTATAATTTAGCTTAGAATTTACTGTCACTTTAGGGGGGGAAATTAATTTCTACATAGAGATAAGTAATTATTTTAATAACTTGTGACTGAATTTATTAAAAATATTTTTTTGAATATTCAGAAAGAGTTTTATTTTCAGGAAAAGCGCAAAGCAATTGAACTGCTATACAATTTTGTCTTTCTTCCAAATCAAAAGTATGTGTAATAGGAGGCATCCCGCTTTCCTTGTCCAAATTCTAGAGAGTTTTAAAGATGAAAGTTTTAGTTGTTATGCAGTACTTATATAGTTTTAAATCAGATGATATAACACTGATAGTTGTACAATGTGATTTGATAGATATGTATTAGGTTCTTTTCCTACTTGTGGCATAAATGCAGTGTTGTCTCACATTTAAAAGTACCAAACATACTACTCTAATGATCAGGGAATGGCCTATGTTTGGAAAACATGTTTTAAACAGAATATATTTGATACACAATTAAATGAGATTATTTTCTATTCTTTTGTAGAGAGTAGCAGAATTTTGAAATCTGTATAGGACATAACTGAAGTGTCATCATGCTGGAGAAACTTCTGAGATTGCATAACAATCACATGCAATACATAAGAGCTACTGCAGAAGAAATATTCAGTGTTAGTAGAATATAAATAAATTTTCTTGAATTATCATGACAGTGAAAGTGCTATATTCTGTAGAAGTTTTTAAAGGTTTTTAAAGTAAGCTGTCTGAAAAATAGCTTTTATTTTCTGCTGGTTGGATATCTGGTTCTTATTTTATATTATTCAACATTACTAGGGTAATGTTGCCACAGCTTTGGTAACAAGCACTTGGGGGTGGGAGCACAAATGGCCACGTGTAAGTACAGAAGAGCTGTCCACTGAGCAGTCATAACTGGTATCATTTTCCCTGGAAGAAACAGCAGCAGCAGGAAGAAAAAATGGCTGAAAGTTGGTTTATTTTGTTAGCAAATTAGGTACAATTTTATCATCTCACTCTTGTGAAGTAGGTTAAGTGACACCCAACACAGTACCATAATTTTCTGTTGCAATAAAACAGCTGGGAGTCGGTTTCTTCATGCAGAAAAAGCCCATTCTTTATTCACATAATTCATTTTTATACAGTTTTCACAGGCCTCAAGTTTAACTCCCATTGGCTAGTAGTTTTCTTGCCACCTAATTAATTGGTTAAAAGGTGCTTTGTGTGTACATGCTAAGACACTCTTTCACTCAGATGTTTACGTATCTTCCTCATTGATTCCCACAGGACAGATCTTTTGTTTATGCAGGTGCATGCTTATTTTCTTGCCAGAAGAGATTGTTGAGTTAACTGACTTTTCATTCCCAAGGTTATCTCACATGAGAACCTAGCTAGCTGCACTTAGAAGTAGTAACAGGCTAGCTGGTAAATTTAACCTGATTTTATAAGGCCTTTCTTTTATAGCATCTTGTACGTGTCTGCAACAATTTTCCTGTTAGTTGTGCCTGGTATGATGTTAGTTTCCAAGAAGGGAGGAGAGCCTCATGGTGGTGGTCCCTACTGCCTTTGACTCAAATGTGCATCCTTAGTATCCTCATGAAAAGAAAGAATGGATATAAAAAGGGAGGTGCCTTGCAAGTGCTTTTTTAAGGAGTTAGAAGCATGCAGATCTTTCTCCTCACAGAGAATTATAGTGCCTATGAAGGTTAATCAACCTTGAAAGGGTATTAGTTAAAGGTGTGATCTTCTCCATTGGTTTAGACAAAAGAAACAGCCCATTTCTGTAATAATTAGAATAGCTAAACTTCTTCTAAATTTGCTTCTACAACTAAAGTAGCTGTTGGTTCTTATTTAAGGATGGTTTGCAGACAGATTTCTAATTAGTAAAATGCTGAAATAACAAACTTCTAAAACACATGCAATACCTCTGCATGCTCATGGCCTCTTTCTCCCTGATATAAACCCTTGCATACACAGTCAGACATACACAAGTTTTGTACCTACTGGATTTTATTCATAGAATACCCAAAGGACAGCTGGCTTAAAGATATTTTTTTCATCCTAACAGAGTAGATTTTAACTAGGAACAATGACTGCTAAATTCATTCAGTGTGATGAAAGTACAACAGGAACCAAGTATTTCATGATTATCTCCTACACTGGCACTCAATTTCTTAGGCAATCTGGATTTCCAAAATCACATCAAAGCCTAATAGAACTCAGGACACCTTAAAAAGAAAAAGGACTGTGTAAGTCCATGTTAACAGGCAGAATCTAGTTAAATCAGACATTTTCTACAGGCATATTTTATCTTTGTCATTGAAGAGATAAAAAGATGATGGTAAAAGAACATTTGGGGAATGAAGAATTTTTCTGCCTCAAGATTAGAGCTTTCATTATGTTGCTCTAGGTGGGAGAAATTTAAATGCAGATGCCATTGCAGACTTTATCTTTGTGAAGACTGGATCAAAGGGAAATTAATCTGTTACATAAGAATCACCAGAAATTGCTTGGTCAAAGGATCAGTACTTAGGCCTCATCTAGTCAAGTTTTGAATACTTCTAAAGGTAATAATTTCCCAAGCTCTCTGTGATCTATTTTAGTGTTTGACTTCCTTCATTGCAAAAATATTTTGCAATATGCTACCAAACAGCTAGTTGGTCTTATCTTGGTTGTGACCTGGTTCATTGCCTCTTACTCTCCTCCTGTGTGCCTCTGAGAAGAGCCTGTCTTCCAAGAGGAAGTATTCACCTTCCTCTTGGGACACTGATACTCAGGCCCAGCATCTTCATCACACTCCACTGGCCTCACTCAATGCCACTTATCTTATTGGGGACCCCAAACTTGTAGCAGTGCTTCAGACGTGGCCTCACAAGTGCTCAGGAGGGGAGGGATCACACTCATAGACCTGCTGCCTAAAATTTTGGAAGTGCAGCCCAAGATATGCTTGTTTCTTTTTAATTAAACAGATTAAATTCTCTTTATATTAAAGACATCTTCTGTGGTCCAGGACCATGTTAAGATACAACACATACACTGGGGAAAAGCCATCATGATTCTCTGTGTGTATATTGTTTGTCATCTAGGTTGTCTTATGTTTTTTGGTTTTTTTTTTGTTTTTTTAAATGATTAATTCTTTCTGGCTAATATATTCACTGATAATTGCCATTCATCACTGCGTATTCCTGTCCACCCTAGAGCTGTAATGCCCAAATAAATGACCAAGTCAGGTCTTGAAAACTCCTCAGAGATTTCATAAGTTGATGAGTAGAAGGGAGATAGGAACATGCAAAAAGAGGTACTGATGTTGAGTACAGACAAATATTTGAGTCTGTGTTTAGCCACAGGTTTTCCAGTGGAATTTCTTTGGGTAGAATAGTTCTGAAAGCCTGGTCCTTCAGAGAAGGTTAGAAGTCATGCTGCAAGTATGACATTTGTTGTTACTCTAGGCATTTGTTATTACTCTAGGTTATCTTTTATTTACAAATCTGCTTACTTAAAACCTTTTTTGAATATATAGTATCACAGCCTTTCAGTCTTTGCTGTAATGGTTTGCATGCCCACAAGACTATCAGAATAGTAGGTTCAGTACTTTTACTAGCTGCAGGTACTCTGAATAGCTCATAGAATGCATTTATGTGATACCTGTCTCACACTGAATATGCTCACCCAGAAGACTAAATTATAAAATGACTTTAATTCATTATTTTTGCATTTTATAACCAGCATAGCAAATATGGTAATTATCCTTATAACCATATGCTGGTTAATGGCTGTTCATTCTTGAAAAGGGATGCATTTTAATGAGTGCAGAAATAATTTATGTGCGTAGAGGAGTTGGAAAATTTGCGTAGCTCTTTGATAGCAGAAATACTCAATAAACACTTTTGCTGGCTGAGGTAGAGTTAATTTTCTTCACAGTAGCTAGTAGAGCGCTGTGTTTTGGATTTGGCCTGGAAACAATGCTGATAAGAGAGAGAAGCTTTCCTTAGTGCTGAGCAGGGCCTACACAGAACCAAACCTTTTCTTCCTCTCCACTGCCCCACCAGGGAATCTCCTGGGTGGCACAAGGGGCTGGGAGGGGACAGAGCCAGGGCAGCTGATCCCAGTGACCCCAGGGCTATTCCATTACATTGTGACATTTGTAATAAGTGTATTAATCTGGAGGAATAAGCAGGAAGGGAGGGAAGTTCCAGGCCATGGCCTTTGTCTTCCCAGTCACCAGTGCCTGTGATGGAGCCCTGCTGTCCTGGGCATGGCTGGACACTGCCTAACCATGAGAATTGAGGAATGAGCTCTTTTTTTTTTGCCTTGCTTACACATCAAGATTTTGCTTTACTTGTTAAACTGTCTTTATCTCAACCCATGAGCTCTCGTTTTTACTCTTCCAGTTCTCTCCCAGGGACAGGGGGAGCAGCTGTGTAAGTTTTAGATGCTGGGTTAAACCATGACAACACTTTTTGTTGCTTTTAATGTGAAATATATGTGCTTTATTAAGCTGGCTAAATCAACATAGGTGCTTTATTGAGTGACCCTAAGTTATTTTTATACATTATGAAATTAAGTTTGAGGTAAGGGTAATCTGTTTAATTGAAGAAAATGGCAACTTAGGTTTTTTCATTATGGACAGTGTAGAGTAATTGTTCTTCAATGTGTTAATGTAATTATGTGTGTCTTAAAGCAAAAAGGAATCTATATATTTCACCCTGAGCTGAATTAATAAGGCACATCAATTTAAAGGAATGGCATGTAAAAGGCTAAAAAGAAGCTATGCAGTAAACAATTTTTCTTTTTCTTCTTTTTTTTTTCTTTGTCTTTTTTTTTTTTTTTTTTTTTTTTTTGGAAGGTGGCACAACTGATTTAAGAACTACTTCTCTAAAGGAGAGACAATAATTTATCTATGGGTTTATCCCAATTAGGAGGATTGGATTGCATTAATGTGATAACCCATTAGCACTCTTATATGATTTTATTTTTAAGAACAACTTTCTTTTTCCTGTAGGAAAGCAATTTGCTTCCATTTCTTCTGGGGATTTTCAGTTACATTTATCACACTCAGTATCAGATTTCACATGCTGTTCTTGAATCTAATTTAACATATATTTTAGTTTATGTAAATTCTAAATTTGCTGCCTATTCCCCTTTGGAATTTTCTTATGAGATATTATCTCCATGCAGGAACAAATCAAGTTCAGTTCCTCTTTCACTACATACTCATGCATTTTGTTTACCTGGAATAACACACTTTTTGTGTGTGACTTACACTCTAAACCAGAATATCCTAAATTTTTTGGCTATTCCTAAATCCACAAAAAATTAATTTGGTCCTGAAAACATCTACCTGATATCTACTTTGCTGAGTCAGTCTTTGCAGCAACCACAGCTGGGAATCCAATAAACCTTTTCAGGCTGTAAAAATTACTTTTCCCCTCATATGAGTATTTAACATGTGAAAGTTGCTCGAGGCATATCCTGAAGCAGTTACTCAAATGGAGCTGCTGTGTGTCAGTACTGTACTGGCATAAATTCCCTGTTCTCTTCCCACACATTTTCTGGTCTACAAGTAGGGCAGGAATATGACACTGACCCCCCTGCCACTCCCCAAAAACAAAAAAACAAAAAAACAACAAAAAAAAAAGCCTGATCTCTTGAAGATTACTTAATGTCGTGCCTAAAGATATGTAGACCCCATCTGTCTCATATGCAAATGAGGAAAAAAAAACCTGTATCCTACCTTTGTTCTTCAGTGAGATAACATTAATTTGGTATAATTTCAGTTTATTCTATTTTAATTTTCTCCCTCATCCTCACCCATCTGGAAATATTAGTTTCTCACTGAAACCTCTTACATTCTGCTTTTTAAAGGAATAGCATATAAGAGCAAATATGCAACAGTGTCAAATTCATAAGAAGCTCTTTACATTTTCAGCCTCTATAAACTCTTCTTATAGATTGAAAGTGATCTCCAGGGATGTGCTTGAATAGAGCTGCTCAAATTTAGATTGTTTGTTGAACTGTGCATCATTCACTTGTGTCTAAGGGTTATTCTTCTATTCCCTTTTGTGTTGTCTTTAAATGCATTACAGATATTTACTACATTAGAACCTAGCAGACAAAAAAAAAGACAAAGTTTGCAGTTTTTTTACTGGTGTGATTATTTTTTATTATTTCTACTTTTCATTTTTTTAGTACATTACACTCAAATCTGAATGTGCATAGAAATGGCTGCTTTCTCACTGGATTGTTTTTTCTGTCCAGCATGTTCACTGATTTCAGTCTCCAGCACAAGTTAGATAAACACAAAATTCCTTTCTGTCATTTTTTTCTCAGTATTATTGTCCTCAGGGAAATGTACTCCTGTTCTTACATATAACTAAACAATGCAAATGAAGGAACATAATATATGAATTCTAAATCTGCAGAGAACCATTGTAAATAACATAAAAATACCAAGACCCAGCAAATTGTTACATAACATAGGAGAAGTTCCACTGAGGGTGATGCACTCCTGATCTAGATCGAAGATAATGACTTGGAAATGAATTGCTCTGAGCAAAAAGGAAAACAGAATGAATTTATCCCACAGAAGCCATTTTGGTTTTGTTGTTAGAAACCTGAAACTGACAGTTCTCAAACCAAAGGTATGAAGTTTTTGTATTCCGATATTCTGTCTAGGTTTTGAACTGCTTCGAGGATTTTGTGGGGTGTATTTCTTCCCCAGTTTCTCTTTCTGATTCTGTTTTGGTTTTAGCTTTTTTATGGGTTTGGGTTGTGTTTTTTCCTGGAATGGTATCATTCAGAATGGTGTCATTCAAGACGCTTCTACTCAAACTTAGTATCACTAAGGTGAAATTTCCTCACTGCCTTGCTTTGGCTTTCATAAATGTTAAGATTTGGACCCGAGAGAGAAAAGGTCACCAAGAATTGTTTGCTCAGAACCACATCCAGGTCTCTTTTGAGTATCTCCAAGCCTTAAAACACTGGAGGTTGGAAGAATGCTCATTGAATATTTTTGAAACAAAAATAAAAACAAAACCTCCAAAAATTAAACTGATAAATTGATAACTGCCAAGATGAGTTTCATTAGCAGAATGTATTCTTGTTTACACTCCTTATTATTTTCTGCTAGCTTCCAAAGCCACTGAAGTAGGTCCAAAAAATGCTGCAAGAATACTAGGAAAAAAACCTAAAACAACCAATCCATGACTTGATAAATAGGCTGGAAAAAAAAAAACAAAACAAAACAAAAAAACCCAAAAAACTTGGAAAATAAGTAAGAAAATGATGATTCACCAGCATTTTCAGATTCAGAAATTGTTCTCCTGGATTATATTCTGATTCTCTCAAACAGTGTGGAATTTTTGCTTTATTTTACTTTTCTAATATAATTTTATGTTTAAGAAATAATGGAAAGGGTGCAATATCACAAAGACTATTTTAGCAGATACATAGTGTGCTTTCATGGCTAAATCAGTTTACAAGTTGTATGTAGAAAACTTTTTAATATAAACTTCCTCATTTGCATTCTTGGTTAAGTGCGCTGGCTAACGTTGCTATATTTATTAAGGTTTACTAGTTTTTGTTAGGATTTACAGAAGAGAAAAATCCTCTGATATAGGAATTCTGGAACAGGTAGTGCTATGTCCTGTGTGTAATCAGGGCCCAAGTTAATTGAATAAAAACTAGCAAAAGCCCCCAAAACCAAGTAGATATAAAGAAAACCTTTCTGATATTGCCAGGATACTTAGCTGGAGAATGAAACTTGGAGCTAGGGATAAAGTAAAACTCCTTTTGGTGAGAACTAACAGGTGTTTAATTTGTTTCATTATTTTATGCAGACCTTTATATTCAGGACAGCACACTATCCAAGCCTATTATGGAAAGACTAATATCAATAGTTATTTCACTAGGAGGTATTGGTTATTTTGTAATAAGTGAACTTCTGGTTTTTTTGTTTTTGTTTTTGTTTGGTTTTTTTTTGTTTTTTTTTTTTTTTTTTTTTTTTGGTTGGTGGTCTTGTTCTGTTTTAAATTAGTTGTATGATTAGTATTAGTACTTCTAAAGGAAGAACCTACTAACCCACTAACTGGTCACTTTACACTGAGATTTCTTGTTCCTGCTACCATAACTCCAGGCTCCCATCTCTAGATTAACAGTGCAATGATATTAGTTCAGCTCTCTATACTCCTGCCCAAATATTTTTAAGAGTCACAACTGGAAAAAAAAAAAAGAAAGAAAAAACTGTGACCATATGAGTTTCTAGCATGCATGAAAACAAAGAAAATGCAAAATATTTTCAAGTGGGCCACATGCCTATACCAATTCTGTCCCATTTGAGTGGGAAAGATTTGGAGAACTGTAATTAGTGAACTCTCAGCATACTTAATTTTCCCCTTGCAAAGATAAATACCAAAATAACCAACAAAACCCCTCAAAATAGTTTTCTATTTGTCTCATTGCTGAATTAATTTTGTGTAATATTGCCACTCTGTATCTGTAGCCCTCATCTGAAATGTTTTAGGGCAGAGAAAAAGAGGCCAGCACAGTTAGAAATGAACTTAAACAGATAAATTGAGCACAACTGTGATGTACCGACAACTTTAAGTGGCTGATTACAGCTTGCTTGCCCAATAAGTGCAGCAGCTGTGCTAGGATAGAAAAAGGCTATGAGGATGCTGCCACTATTAAAATGACAGTAAATAAACTAGTTTCTTAGTTTTCACCTTATTCATTGCCCAAATAAGGGTTTATAACATTTGTGTTACAATAGTGGCCAAGTGTACAGTTAATAGGAGGGTGGCTTTTTTAATGCACAGTATAGAACACATTTCAGTATTTTTCATCATAAAGAAACGAAATTGGTAAATTAGACCAGGGCACAGAGAACTGTGGTGACTTACACAATGTCAAACCAAATGTCATCCCAGAATAAGGAATTCAGTTTAAATCTCTCATGCTTTACCTTTACCATAAATATATCCAGCAACTGGCTTATCTCTAAAAGCTGGGTAAATTAAAGACATATTGTCAAGTTGCTAGACTTTCATTTGAATGATTTTTTTTCTTATATCTATCTATAACCTCAGTGTAATCCTTTATTAAAAATAATTCATTTTCCCCCAGATCATTATATGAACCATTATCAGTAAAGAAAGGCTCCTGAGGTTCCTGACAATAACAAAGCAGAACATGTGAGCTATGAAAGAAAACACTCCAGAGCTCAAACAGATTTCTCTTTCAAGCTTCTCAGGAGGCATTAGAAACAATGGGGAAATATTATAAAAGTCTTCCTTTCAGAGGTGTTGAACTGCCACATCTGTTGGAGATCAGTGGGAGTTACAGATTCTGTGTGCCTCAGTACATCGAGCCAATAATTTTAAATATAGTTCATTCATTGCTATCTTTAAGATAAGAACAATAAGGTTAATTATATCCTCCTTCCACTAAGCATTGCATTAGCCAAGGGACATCACCTCTCTTAGGGTGCAGTATTCAGAGGCTAGAGTAGCAATTTAGATGGGAGGAAACCCCCTAAACCCATCCTGCCATGCAAAGGTTCAAATGCCAGAAGCCCCAGAGAGAAACTTCAGCCACGTGACAGTGTGCATGAACACTTTGATCTTTTAAAGCAGCAGCAGTTGAAACTGGGCAGTCCACCTGGGCAATGTGTGTTGATGTTGAAGCATGAGTAAAAATGATGTCTGGCATGTTACAGGTGGAACTGCCTTGGAGCTGGACCAGACTTTGAAAAAAATTCTTGAAATCTGTTGCTGTTTTCCTTTGAGATCCCCTTACCTTTTGGCAGAACCAAACAATGGATGAATACATCTTCAAAATCTCCCTGTTGAAAGAAGGTGATGACTCTTCTATAGTAGTGTTTCCAAAGTGGTTCACTTTGAACTCTTTTGTAACTACTACACAGTATTTGCTTTGCATGACTTTTTGTTTTGTAGGTGCAAACGTCAGCCTATTCAAGGTCTGAGGAATTTGTTTGGAGAGTTTTGAAAGGCAGGATTCTTTGCCACCTCTCTCTCCCCTTTCCTAGCAGAGTTAGATATTTGTGTGCATCCTGCAGCTCTCTTGGGGGGAGACTATATTCTCATGATGTTGTAATAATTGTCCTTCCTTCTCATCACCCTTATCCTTGTGCTAGTTTTATAAGCAACAGCAAACTGTTAAATGGCTTGATCACCAAATGACATGAAGAAAAATTTGTTATAAACAGTTCTACATGTACCTACAAGATATTATCTTTCACTTCAGATCTGCAACACCCACTTGAATTTATGCTCTTAAACAGCTTCATCACAGTTTCCACTATTTCTACCATAATCTTTGTTTTCTTCTTACCAGTAACTTTTGTAGGGCAAAAGAAACAGAGCAATTACTTGTGTCTAGAAGTACACCAAGTTTTCAACAGACATTGTTTTGGCATTTAATGAAAAGAATATAAAGCTCAAATCCATGAAAGAAGAGTGACTTAGAGCATGTGGCAGGAAACTTGAGTAACCTGGTGGTAAAGGGAGCCAAAGAGAAAGGCTGATACTTTGCACACCAAAGTTCTGAAAAACTGAATTCTGCATAAACATTGTTCCCTGTGTCCCTCACCTATCCTTTCTCAATTGTTCAATTATTCTTTTGAAATAGCTGGAAAAAAAACCGGAAGTTGTAAAACACTATTGTGAGTAGAACAGAATGTATTCTGCTCTTGAGTTAAGAATTGTCATCAGCAAAAGCACTTGTCGCAGAATTAGGGTTAAGACCTTCAAAACTCATTCAGTAGGAGGGTTAAAAACTAGATGGCTGCTTGAGCAGGTTCTCTTCTTTAAGAAAGCACTCAAGTCTACAAGTCCCTCTCCAGGCATTGAGAAGATTTAGCCATTATCTCCAGTTAATATTCCCTTCTGTGATGAACGTTTTAGCTGTTCTTTTTTTTTTTTTTTGACATGTAAAGTACAGCATGAGTTTTGTTTGTTTAATGTTAAAAATATTTGTTTTGTTTCATTTGTCAAACATGTCTACAAGAATCATGGAGCTTGACATTGAGAAATTGATCTCTTTTTAGAGTGTGAAAGTTGAGGATTTCCATTCTGTACATATTTGAGTAACAAATTCTTACTACAAAAAGTCTTTGAGAAGTCTCATAAGGGAAAGTTGCCATGGAGACAAAAAGAAATAGTTCATTTTTATTCATGAGTTATTGTAAGGGAGGGATAGGCCTAATTAGAGCTGTTTCAGCCCTATTTATCCACAAATATCTACATGAAAAGATCTTGCCTCAAGTGAAGTCCATTCCTCAAAAGCATACTGGTTTTCCCATGTACTCCAAAGAAGTAGTCTGTAGTTTTCCATGACAGCAGTGAATACTAAATATTCTAAATTAATGAGCCTATCTTTACTGTATATTTGAAAAAAGATTAATCACTGTTGTCCATGAAACAGTGTTTCTGAATGCACTATCTAGAATATATACCACATATGAGACAGTAAAATAGTTCATATAAATGGAAAGAATGACACACAAGTACACTTCCTTTTTGTGCAAGTGTACATGTATAAAACATCAGCCTGGGGTTGATGTGACTTGTGTTTCAAATTACTGAATAATTGATGCTTCCGTCTTCTGGTTTTATCTAAAGATTACTTAAAGCTCTGCTGTTTCTATCTGTGTGAAAGAGGTTCGTTCCAGCTTTTGTCTTTATCTACTCCATATCTTGTGTTTTTTCTCTTTGTCTTTTCTAATTCAGCATTGAAGCACATATACATCAGCTCATTTTGTGTTGGGTAAATAATATTCCTATGGTTTAGGTGCTACATTGCACTATCAAATATTTCATTACAATATGCATTGCTCTTTTGCTACCTGAAGTTTGCACTGAGGGTTTTTTCCTCTTCTGCTTTCTTCTTCTTCCTACTGATGGGCAGTAGGATTGTACACGTGGCCTTATTCTGCCACTTGGACATGTGGCAGTGATATTTTGTTCCTCAAATAATGTTAGGGCTCAGCTACCGATAAACCTGAGTACTGCTACAGGACCTTGTTCCCATACTCATCTCCCTTTATTGTGTCAAAGAGAGCTTCCATTTCTCATTTCTGAATTGGTTTCTTTTAATATTCATAGTTCACAGCAGGGCTCCAATGGGTTGCAAATTTGGTTTAAGACATAAAATTATATTGGGGCTTAATAGATTGCATGAGATTATTGTTGCTATCTAGATAACACAACTTTTTCTTTTTTTTTTTTTCCTGAGATAGCATTTGCCACTTGCACTAAGCAATAATTCCTTGAGGCTTCCTTCAGATAATACACCTTTTTTGAGAACTCAACAATATATGAAGTTCACTAACTAAATACTATCCAAGTTAGTAATTTCCTAGTAACTGAGAGATTTTTCATAAGACTCACAAAACTGGACATGTCAGCAAGGCATTCAGCACTCACTCAAATTTGACCTAAAATATATCAAAGTCGGTTTCCAGAACCAGATATCACCTAAAAAAAATTTTCACTCTTATTTTTCCAATTCTTTATTAAAAAAAAAATCTCTCAGCTTTGTTCCACCTGGAAACAGACAAAAATTAATTACCAAGTGTTCCATATATTATAGTCTGTTTAGAGGATAAGAATTTTTTTAAAAATTGTATCGGGGACACATCTAAGGCTCTGGATTAATATAATTTGTATTGTGAGGTCTCTCTTTTCACCTTTGATAACTTCAGCTTCTACTGTCTCAGCCTGGGACTTAGGTTGTATTTCATATTCTAGTGAGCTGACTTTCAGACTGACCTAATTCCTTAAAAATAAGAAAAGCAGAACAGATCACTGGGGCTTCTGTTTCTTTGCTATAAGCATAGCTTCACTTTTCAGACAAAAATAAAGAGCCAGGACTGCAGAGCTAGCCAAATTCACAATAGTTTTCAAGCGTATAATCTAAAACTGCATATTCTTTGTAATATAAACTGCATACATTATAATGTTTCAAATTTTTACATTTACATAAGCCTATTTTAGTACAACTTTTTGTTTCTGCATTATTTCTGCTCAATTGCTATGATATTTGGCAAAAAATACAATGTGCGTTTTGACTTTTATGCTGGAATTATTATTAGTAGTGTGATTGCTATTGAGAAGAATGTAAGTAACCCACAGGCAAACAAATGAAAGGGGAGGGGAAAAAAATCTCTTCATGAATCTGCATGGGTTTTGAAGCATCACTAACATAATACCCACTAATATTTACAATACCTTGTATATAATTGCACTGCAATCATATTCTATTATAGGTAGAGTGCTTGCACATTTCTTTTTGCTCTCCTGTTGCTTTGCAGGCAAGCAAGATGAATGTTACTGCTTTTAGCTGGAGTTTAGCCCCTAGAAATATCCAATACCAACATATAATTCCGGATCTTAACCTGAGTAGGTACATTCAGAATATTTCTGTATTGATGGAAATTGAATGGTTCACAATAACTAACTTTAGAAAAGCAGAATGAGAGTCAGTGTTTAGTCAAGACGTAAAATAATAGGGGGAGTTTATTTCTTGAATAGCTTCTGTGATTTCAGTGGGACTGCATGAAAAGTAAACAATTGCTTTACTGAGAATTAGAAGTGTTTCCCTTCTTCCTGTCTCATCTGCTAACTGGAAAACTGGGAATCTGACTTCAGTGAGCTTGATACCAAATACACAGCAAATAAAAATACAGAAAATCAATTTGCAAGATTTTTTTTTTTTAATTGCTATTGATGAAACATCATCAGCTAAATGAGCCTTAAGATGAGCTTCCTGTTTCTGGTCTAAGGCTAATTTGGAATTGTCCAATTGCATAAGTAACCTTCAAAGAACAGATCAGTAACTTTGTGTACATGCCAGATGAAGTTGCAATTAGTGGCTCCATATCTATGCAGTACTGCTCAAGGGATAAAAGAAAGTGCACCCCTAGTTTTTAAACATTAGGAAAACACCATAAAGCATGTATATATTTAGGTCTTGATTACTTTATAAGTAAATCAGGAGAACAATGCAACCCCTCTATTAACCAGGCAAAGATGATTTTGTTAATTATCCAAGTGTTAATTAGGTCTAGGAAAAATGAATATGTATGTTAAGCAGTGTATATCTCACCTAGTGTAAATTCACACAACTTGAAATTAACTATGCTGTACTATTAAAGTCTAGTGTTAATTTAATATTATTTTTTGCCCCTTCTCATAAGAAATAGTCATCAAAAGAACATGTAATTCAGGAAATGATAACAGTGATTCAGTGCCATATAGAAATTCATAGCTCCTCTCTGTTTTATTATTTCAAATTCTCTCATTGCTTTCTCTTAACTATTGTCTGGTTCTCCTCCAGTTTTAAAAATTTAATCTACTTCTGTACTTCAGGTGCACAGCTTCATAGGACTGATATGTACTTTCACTTTTCCAATGAGAGAATATTCAGAATCTCATTCCATCTTTGTGGCATTACAATGTGCCCCCACCAAAACACACACAAATATTTTCAAGTTAATCTCACTGTTGCCTTGGTTAGCATTCCAGAATATTGTTGGAACCTTGCTTAATTCAACCATTTCAAGAAAATTAACAAAAAATAATGAAAGTAACTATAGTAATTAAAAAAAAAATTGCCATTCAGAAAAAAAAAGCAGTAATGCCCGAAACAGATTCATCTGACACATGACATATTTGTTACCTACAGCCACACCTGAGAATTCCTGCTCACAGTTTCATGGTGCACCCACCTGAAAGCTACCTGAGAAGGGCTGGGGTCACTGATAAGAATGAAACTGGGTTTATCACAGTCCAAATCATGTACAGCATGTACCTTATCTTATCCTAGGGCCCAGCCATGAGGACAAGTCTCCACTGCTTCCTCCCAGGAGAATGCAATTCTTTCTGCCTATCAGCTGAACCCACGGGCAGTTGTTCCTCTGGGACCTTCTGAGGATCTTTCTAATGAATAGGAAATTCTTTTTCATGCTGTTTTTCTGTCACTGATCCCCTGGTTTGAACAAAACATTATTTTCAATTATTTAATCCAATCGTTATCCCTTTCTTTTCCTGTTGCTGATAATTTCCTGCAGTTATTTTTGGGCTGTATTGTCCAGGCAGGGTTGTTTGTCTCTTCATCTTACTTTTGGCATCATTCTTACTCATTAGCATCAACCATCTCCAGTCAATTCTCCTCCTTGCACTCATCATGCTCTGATCAGTGTAGGTTCCTATTTCTTTTAGTCAGTAGCCTTAAAGTCCTTTTGAAATTTCCCTTATTCTCTTTAGTATTTTCCACATATTACTAAGTAAATGCAGTGATATCTTCATTCATGCTGGCTCACAGGTGGGTGGCTCTTTTTGCCATTGAAGTTCTTTCCTGCACAGGAAAGGACAGTGTACATAGAATCACCTTTAAGGACTCTTCTTGTTAGTGTAAGGGGATTTGGTGTATTTTTATTCTTTTTTTTTTTTTAATTATTATTGTTAGTTTCTTTTTTCCAGAAGCTTTCAAAACTTAGTTGATAAAGCATTTCTTGACTAGGAATTCTGGGCAGGAAAGGAATGTTTCTCTGGTGGTTACTCTTGAAAAGAATAACCTTGTATTCTTGTATACAAGAATAATTCTTGAATACAAGAATAATACAAGAATTTTAAAAGGGTAAAGAATGATATATGTAAAAGTACTTTTAAAGATCTTGGATTTTAACTTTGTTTTCAAAAGTTAAAAAATCTTTTATCACTACTTTGCTGGAGACCACAGAGACTTAACTGAATCCATTCATTAAGTTGGGGATCTGAGTGAGACACAAGTCATCCAAGACACAGAGTTGGACAATTCTTACTGCTTTCTCTTCAATTTAAGCATCCAAACATCCTTTGGTGCCTTGACCATTTGTGAAACCAAGCAACTACCAAGGTTTTTTTTTGTGTGTGTGTGTTTGTTTTTTTTTTTTTTTTTAGTAGAGTACTCCAAATTAATTTGGAATAAAATGGAATGGAATACCATAAATTCCACATAAGTGGAATAATACGTTTGTTTCATATTACTGCTGTCATAACATCCTAAAAGACAACAAATTTTATTGTGTTTTTTAGATGCGTGGAGAGGTTCTTTTACACAATATGGTGGTCTATAAGAGCTTTGCATTAACTGAGGTTTGTTAAATCTTTCTTCATTAGATGCAAAGTTTGAAGAACTAATTAGTATATAATGCATGGTTTACTTGTTGATTGAGGGTTTTTTTGTATTCTGCATAAAGCAAAAGGAAGAAGTGTAGTCTGATAATTGAACTCAAAATATACATGCAGTAGGGGAGAATAGCCCTGAAAATTGTCCCTTCCTTCAGTCACTTTCTGCATATCCTCTTCCAAAATGCAGATTGTTTTGTTAAATTTAAAACTATTATCAAGGAAGAAAAAACAAACCAGCATAAAGAAATTTATAGCTTTAAAAAAGTTAGGTTTCTTGTGTGATGGTAATCTACAGGAATGCCCAGAGCTATTAACAACAGGGAAACAGTCTCTGATTTACTGGTTTCTTTCCTAAGAGAGAAAAAATTCAACTTGCTTTAACTGTAGCTTTAACCTTAGCATCTGACAAAAAATACAGATTTTGTGTATGCTGTGCATGGATAATATAGTTAGGTACACCATGAAATAGAAATCACAAGATACGTGGAAAATGGAAAAAGAATTTTTTAAAAGCTTACTCTGATAACACATTCTGATAGGAATGTGCAAATGGTACTATGGTTTCTTTTTATTCTGACAGGAAATAGTTTTCAAGTTGTGTCAGATAATAAAGCATGAAAACAAAAGTAATCCTTTACTCAGTGGATTTTTGGTACTTTATTGTCCTTGTAAGGAGGATATTCTGTAAAAAAAGCAACACACATTTTCAAAAATATGCTCCTGATTAAAAAACAGTAGTACAACAAAAGGATACATATTCTGTGAATGTAAATCAAAGACATTATATGAAATGATGTGCCAGTGCATTCAGAGACCAAACACAGCATAAAAAGGGCCAGGATCCATAAACCTCTTATCATCTGGAGGGTGGGGGGGAAAAAAATTCTTTCATTTTACCCAGAGTTTTGGGTGGAGAGTTTGACAAGAGCAGTAAAGGAATTTAGATACTGAAGAGAAATGTGGTTTTGGTTGAAGCTGAAATGAGAGTGTTACTGAATAATATGTGCATCTCAAACCTCTTTCCTGGCTGTGTGTTCTGATGCGAATTCTGCTTTAGACAAAAATACTGCTTCCCCCCCCTTTTTTTTTTTTACTCAGTAAAAAACAATGAAATCCTTTGTCTTTTTTTAACTTGAAGGCGTCTTTCAAGGTCTCATTTCTATATTTATTTCTAAAGTAATTATCTAAATTGCACTTGGACAATATTGGAATAAATGATGACAATAAAGCAAGTCAAATCTGACTCAATTTTTGGTAATGTTCAAGCTGCTTTCAAGATTTTTTTTATTTTCATGAGTGATGTGATTTTGATCTCAGAGTGTTAGGGAAGGAGAGAAAAATGGCATTTCAAATACCAAAAATGAATTCAGTTCAAAGTACTGGAGTTTTTTACCGCAACCTCCTGTTGCATCGGGAAGTATTGTTATGTATTTTTTACTGTATATATCTGCAGCTGACAATACAGTTTTTAAATTTTAAATAATATAAAAATCTATTAATTTTGGTTTTGTAGTGCGGGATAGTTTGTTATTGGGTTTTGGATTTTTAGGGAATGAGGGGGTTTTTGTCCTCAAAATTCTCCCCCTCTAAATATTTATGAAGGGCAACCATTGTGTTCTCCCTAAGACAATTCTGTGTTCTGTACGAAAATTTCTGGGCCATTAGATACCAGACTTGGTCTTTCCAACTGCAAGGTTTTCGGTTTCCTGTTAAGGATTCTCTCTGAGGAGTGATGATATTTCTTCACAGGAGACAGATTGAATCCCCAAGGGCCAGGTGTAACTTCAGAGTTTGGGGCTGTGCTCCAGCTTGTTCTCCTTATTGCAGTATTTTCTGTTCTTGATATTGCCCAGCAGGATTTACATCCTCAACTCATTGCTAGAACATCTAACCTGGTTTATATTGATCCTTTAGCATTTTACACCCTGAAAGTGACAAAGTGGATTCCCAAAGATGAAAAAAGTTGATTGACTGTTGTTTTTTTTTTTTTTTTTTATTACGAAAGGGACAAAAAAAAAATCCAGGTTTTTTACTTAGTGGTTTTTCCAACTTTGTGGTAAAATATTATTGCATGTCTGGTTAAAACCACATATTATAAGCAAGATGAAAAATTGATTAACTTGACATTTCACTGACTACTCTCTCCTGAATTTACTCAGGCTGTACAGGCCAAGTTGCACAGCTCAGTGAAAAAAGTGGAATCAGTTGAATTTCTTACATGAAGAGTACAGCAGGACAAAAAAGGAAAGGTGGAGGATCATGGTTAGTTTACACTAATTTGCCTAAGTGAAAAAATCAATTATTTCTTTTATAACTGAGAACCCTGAGGAAAAGAAAACACAATTATTAGATGTCCTTTTTTTTTCAGTTTTATCATCTCTTGTATATTAAATGGATCTCATTTTTTTTCTTCCCTGAAGTGCTCTGATATAATGCAACTTATCAATGTGTAATAGCAGAAATCTTTTGAATATGCAAGCTGATAATGCTCTGCAACAAAGAATTTCTTAATTGTTCTTAGTCTATTTACAAAATATATTACAGAGGTTTGGAGTATGGAATACTCCTTTAACAAGTTTTTCTTTTATAGCTCAGGTTTTTATTATCTCTTAACATTCTGTGCAACACCACTTGTTTTTGGCAAGATGATTTCATCACCATTTTACTAATCTAAAAAGATTTCACATCTTTCCTCTCTGTTTTGGTATTTTTGTATTCACTATACTCTCCAGTTTAATGCATTGTTTTAGAAGGATCAACTCTTGAGATGTCAGCAAATTTAAAACAAACAAACAAAAAAACCCAACAAAAAAACCAAAACTACCTTTTCAGCTGGATGACACGACATAAACACAAGTAGCCAGTCAAGATATCTTGTATTAAAGGTTTCACACTTTAAAAAAAATCTGGATGATGACTAGGACTGTAAGTAAAGACAAATATAACTTCACCTCCGTGTCAGGGAAGACCTGAAAATATCTAAGCCGAAAATCACTGAGTCATTCCTCAGGAGTTTTCAAGAGACTTTTTGGAAAAAGGAGGATGGTAGTTTTTGAGGTTTGGTTTGGGATTTTTGGCAGGGAAGGTGGGTGAAAAATTAAGGTCAGGAAGATACAAAACCATCACACAATTAATTTAAATATTAAAAATATTAATTCCCTTTCTGATTCTTATGAGTAAAGATTTTGGCAATGCTCAGTCTCCAAGAATATGCCAGGAATAAAATAACTGGAAATACAGCTACTCTATTCAGTAAAGTCTAAGTTAACAGTAAAATAATATGGGACTGAAGTGTACTACTATAGGAGCGTACCAGTGGTCTCCCAAGGTTTTTGATCATATACCCTTATCAGTAAAATATTTTGGAACACACACCCTGGATTGTATGTGTATATATGCATTCTTAGCTATTTATATATTACACATGTATCTAATTGCAATAATTATGTATATTATAAACACAACACAAAAATAGAAGCTTAAAAAAGATGAGGTAAAAATTAATGGTATATTAGTAATTCTGTTAACAGTGCAAAAAAAACTTTAATTGAAAAAATATTTAATAATCCGTATTGTAAACAATATGGTTTAATATGCTGCTTTTTTAAAAATTCTGGTTGAACGTCTTGCTGGAGCAATTTGAAGCTCTGTTTCTAAATTTTGATACTTTTTAATGACTGTCATAGCTGAAAAAAGCTCAAAAACACATGGATACATCATTTTTCTGTGCTTGCTAAATAATGATACTCATTTTTCAATCCCATTTACAAATTAATCAAGATTTTTATAGAATTTCAGCTAGTAAATTTTCATCAGCCCCAATGTGATTCAGTTTTTCTTGCAATTTAATTGAAAGCTACTGCATTTCTATATTTTTAACAAATGGCTTCAAAACCCATTGACACTTTTCTCTTTGAGAATTTTTAAACATGTTAGAAAATGGTTTCCAGAGTTATTTTTATGCATACAGATATGAGAATTTTTATAAGTGACACATTCTTTTCAGCAATAAAATTCCTTAACAATTAAAATATTTCCAAACCTCATTTATCAAAATGCTCTCTGTATAGCATGAGGTTCTTTGGAAAAACAGTTACGTTTTCACTCATTGTTAAGACGTCACCTTTACCTTATTTTTTTTTTTAATATCTGCTATGTAGCAACCTGCTGACAACCACTTGTCAACACAGAAAAGCTCAGTAAATATGGAACAATTGTTCTTTTTAGAAGAAAAAAGGAATAATTTACTTTAATTTTGACAACTCTTTTAAGCACTTCTTTGTGAGTTGACCAGGGAACCACTGTGTGAAAGATTTTCATGGTCACTCCCTACCTCAATACAAATACTGTAAGGATTGTACTATTTAAATCTCTTTATAAAATTCACCACACTGGTGGCATACTGTAGAACTTTGTGCACTTCTGGCTACTATTTGTTTGCTGCAGCAGTTTCTCTCAAAGTGATGCAGTGAATGGATTCCATGAGTGGTGCTCTCTCTGTAATCTTACTCTGGGAACCTTTTTTATTCTAGTAAAAGCAGCCCTTCCATCAGTGGTTTCACTTGCAGTGGTTACTTTTGTTAAAGAAGTCATTTACCGTTGAGAATATATTTTCTCCAGTACATCTTTCCTTTAGTGGCTCAAAAAGCAGGGGTTCTTAATGCACTTCTTGCTGAAACAGAATGTAGTAAATACCATCAACTGAGATGTGTTAGAAACATGTGCACTTTCAGCCTAGAATAGCAAGCCTATTTAAAAATTCAGCAATATTTTGCAACATATTTCACCAGTATATTCTGAAAAAAAAAAAAAAAGGAATGCTTTTTAGTTTGTTGCCATATTGTTTTCTGCATATTCCAGCTATTTCCACCATGGAAGATTTTTGCCTTTTGCTCTTAAGGCTAAACCTCAGAAGAGGCCTCTGAACATTTATTATTAAGTTTAGAGATGTACAGGGTTAAATATCACATGACTTCAGACTTTGTTGATTACATCTAATTAGATCGTCATCATTGTTGCCTTATAGAATGACTGAGCAAAATCTTGTCAGCTACTAAGAGTAGGAGAAATGTCACCTCTGCCATATTCTTGTTGTTCACTTGTCACCACATTAGCATTATTATCATGGTGAGAGATGTGTCCATTTTGTAAGAGTTGGTTTAGTCAAAGCCAGATAATACAATCTGTAAACTTGCCTAAACAAGGGCATGTGAACTGCAACATGTCACAATATGCTGAGAGCGAGCTAACAGCTGAGGGCACCATTGTTAATTAACATTTTTCCTAGTTCAAGTTCCAAATTGGAAAGTGTATTAGATCCTGTGGTGACAGAAAAAGGATGAAGTGTTTTCAGTATTGTCAAGAAAGTGCCAGAACAGCAGACTTAAAAATAGCAATAAGCACCTTACCTCTACTTCTTTAGTTTTGCCTCTGGTTTTGGACTGCAAGACTGACCTTGAATCATGAATTTCCAAATTTGCTTCCTAAACTATGGGGCTATGTGTACACACACATACATATATATACACACACACACACACATATATGTATGTGTGTGTATATATATATATGTGTGTATGTACATATAAATATGTATTTTATATATCTATAAAGAGACAAAGGGAAAAGAAACATTCATAACACAAAAAGAAATGTTATTAACTGTGAATATAATTTTTAGGTTATATATGCAGCTGTAAGATTTGGATTTGAAAGCTTTAAACTTATTGGTTTATATCTGTAAATTTTTGTTGTTAGTAGGGAAAAAAAATTAGGCTGTTAATGAATTCCAGATATAATATTTTTAGAAAGGCCAACAGTCTATTGGAATTTTAAGGAGAAACTGAGAACTGAGATTCTTTAGCCTGAAGAACTCTCAAAAAGATGTTAGTAATGTGGGTAAATATCTGACAGGAGTGAACTAATATGAGGAAAAGAGTCTCTTGCCATTGGCTTCCAGTGACAGAACAAGAGGCTGTGGGCACAACTTAAAGCACATGAAATTCCATCTGAGCACAGAAAACTGCAGCTGGGAGGCTGGTCAAACAGTTGCCTAGAGATGTGGTGGAGTCTCCATCCTTGAGGGTATTCAAAACTCAGCTGCATGTTATCCTGGACACCCCAATCTTGCTGACCCTGTTTGAGCAAAGGATTTTTGGACTATATCAAATGGTCCCTTCCAACCTAAGTGATTCTGTAAATTATTCCTCTCCCCCAGGTAAAATGTTAGAAGGCTGTCAGATTTTAAAATATTAGGTGATGAAACTGAAAAAAAAAAAACAAAATCACTAGGAGTAAGAAATTAAGAAATGCTGAATTTTCATGTTGTTGTTGCCTGTTTCCAACATCCTAGATGGTCAACCTGCATTACAATTTTTAGCAATCACTGGTAATACACTAATACTTGTGTGCCTTAAACACGAGCATTTAAAGTAAGTTTACCACACTTAAGCTATCCTGCTACACCAAATGAAGGAGATCAAATCCTGAAGAATCTTTGTCAGAATATGGTGATGTAGGGAGCAGACATAATTTCTATTCATTGTTTTAATCTGAGGTGTGGAGGATTGACACATGCTGATTTCTTTAGGGAAAAAGATATATCAGGAAACAGTGATAAACGTGAGTAGCAGGATGTAAAAGGTTCCTTTTGCAGACAATATCACCATTTTACCTTTTGAGATGCTTCTCAACTCTTTTTATCAACATGAATAATACATTGCAGTGATGAATTTCTCCTAGGCCTATTCACATTAGAAGAAACATTATGGTGAGACCAGATGCTGTAGTCATGATGGCACATTGAGAAATTGTCCATCAGATGGCATGGTAAAAAACAGCTTTTGCAAACAATCCAAAATATATCTACAAAACAAAAACCATCCCACAGCCCACCTGCTCAACAGAAAATCAGGGAAAAGCTTTCAATATGTCTTTTTAGAGATACTGTCCTAGGAAGATGTTGATGAACTGGGAAAAGTCTGCAACAGATTGTTTGATGGTGGAGGAAGATAGAAATATTGGTTGTTTCAGCACTCCCAGAAGTGGAATTATCCCAGCTTGCAAAACAATCCAGTCTTGATTACTTAGCAGGCTTTAAAAATGTTTTAAAATATGTCTGTCATAGCTACTGATAAGGAAACTATCAAGGACCATGTTGTGTTATCCTGATCTTTTCCCTAACCCAGAATTTCCCTTAAACATTCTTATTTTCAAGGGAACTGATGTAATATAGCATAAGTTTCTCACACCTGTATTTGAGGTGTTCACTAATTTGGTCTGAAAGCTCCTGTTTTGTTTTGGTGATGACTAAGGGGAGGGAATGCTTTGGGGTGATGGAAATGTGGGAAACAAAAAGAGCACAATCAATAAAAATTGAAAGTGTGTGGGAAGTTAGAAGCACTCACACTAAAATAAAAAGAACTGAAGCAAAAAATAAAACCTACTGCTCTCAAAGTATACAGGCATGGAGATTCAGGAAAAAAAAAAAAAGGGGGCAACATACTGAGGCATGAAAAGGCTGAAAAATAAATGTCAAGACAGAAGAAAAATTCAAATAAAGAACACCACAAACACCCTTCCAGAACTGTTAGCTTACCAGAAGGCAGATATTTTAACAACAGAAAAAAGAGCATCAAACACAAGGAGCCAAAAGAGTGTGTGCTGTAATGACAGTGGGTCTGAGAGATACATGTGCCTCTCATGACCTGAAGCAACACTCTCACCTTCATTGCTTGAAGTCTGCCTCATTGTGTTTGGAATAAAAGTGGTCTGAAGGAAAGCTAGGAAAATAGACATATACTGTAAGATTTATTTATTTATGTCAGCAGAAGTAGATGATATTGTAGCTTGAAAAACTACTCTGCCTTTTGTGTAGGGTAAGTTGTTGGAATACAAAACAGAACCATTGCAACATCTGAACACTGTCACAACCTTGAAACAGCCAGAAAGCTCTGTAGCAGCTCCTGGACCATCTCTTAGAAATGAATAGTTCTTGAGGTAATGTTTCTTGGGGAAGGCTAAGAGTTTTATTTTAGAACAAAGAGAAACTTTTTCGTGTTCTAAATAAGAGCTTTACTGGTGTGAGATTTTACTTTAGATTAAAAAATGCATTCATGAGGAACTTTAAAGGCAGTACATCAGCATTTGCCACATGGATGAACTCATGAGAATCATTTGCAAATATTCTCAGATAATATTTAAAGTGTGTCTTCAGAACTCCCTTGTTCTGCCTGTTACTTTATCTCCTCATTTTCCCCTGCTTACGGCTGTTTTTTTCCCCCTGCTCATGCAAGCTTCAGGGATTTATAGTGCTCCAAGTTTCAGCTGCAGATAGGTGCCAGCACAAGTAAGTAAGCACCATTTTGAACTCAGCTCTGCTAGCAGCTTTATGAAAGCTTACTGAAGCTTTTTGCTTCAAATTGAAAGCACTGAACCCAACCATATATTTCAGAGGGGAAAGTACATTTCAACCTGTGTTGGTTCTAGCTGGGATGGAGTCAATTTTCCCGTAGCAGCACTCATGGTATTGTGCTTTGCTTTGGCAGCTGGAAAGGTGCTGGTAACACACGAATGTTTGGTGCTGCTGGAGACACACTTGCTCTCCATCCCACCTCTCTGGTGGGCTTTGGGTGGGCAGATTCTGGGGAGGGGACCTGGTCAGGACAGCTGGCCCCAAACTCCAGGGAAAACAGAACGGATGTCGTTCATTATAATGGCATTTGTCTTCCAGAGCAATCACAACAGTTTCCAAAGCCCTTCTTCCTGGGAGGTGGCTGTGATGCCTAGAGGAGCTGAAACAGAGGCTAGATAGAGTTAACAGGAATAAAATACATATTTATTGAGGGGTCTTCAAAGGCCACACCCTGAGAGTACCAATCGTGGGACTGCCCAGATGGCTCCACGATGGAAGCAAAAGAGGTCTTGGTCACAAGATCTCACATTTTTATAGGTTTTAGTCCACTTGCATATTTAGTCAACTGTCCAATTAATAACCTCAAATAATGAAGTTTCATCCTCCTTACTTGCTTGCCAACCCTCCTCTTTTCATGTTGTGTATGCTTAGGGCCTGAAGTTTGAAGAGATTGTCCTTGAGTCCCCAGCTGGAATAGGACTGTTTTGTCTTCTCCACCCTGTCAGAAGATCCTAATAAACCTTAACATTAAACCAGAAGCTTCACACCCAAGCAGAACAGAAAAGCTTAAATCTTAAGGCATCAGCTGGACATAGCTGCTGGTGGGATGTAGAGAATAAATACCTGTAACTGGGGAGTCTGCAACTGAATTGGAATCAAGTTGCAACTTAACTGCTAAGTCAGAATGGTGTTTTTATTTAAACCCAAATCCCAGCGTTTGGGATACATCATATCTGTATCCTAGCTCCTGAACCTGAAAGAGATAGCATGGGAAAACCAGGTCTAGTGGCTAACACAAAGGCTCAGCATTCTTATTTTTAATGCTTATATGTATACTTATATTTATATGTGTGTGCAGATACACATGCTTAATACACACATTAAAAAGGCATTTTAAAAAAAGGGGGAAATCCAAGCCCCAGTAACAATAAAGGCTTAGGCTTTCTTTATATTTTCCTGCATTACTATAGCTTCATTTAGCAAATGGGAGAAAATGATGAAGTTATTAGATTTGTTTAAGCAAATAATTCTCAATAAAATTGTACATTTACAGAAGGCTTTCTTAAATTTAACAATTTAGGAATCAAATATGAGTCTTCTTTCGAGATACATGTTTTGCATTAATATATCTTCTTTGGCTAAATCTCAAAGTAGATTTGAGCAAGGCTTGTGTTTACAAAAGCATCCAACCAATAATCTTTTATATATCTATTGATGTTTCCATGATAACTGATCTAAAGTATATGGAATGCAACTGAACTGGGAATTGTTTTAACCTATGTTCCCTGGTATGTTAAATAGACAGGTTAGCAGTTGTGCCAGTTTTCCTATATTCCTTAAATATATGATTTATCCTTTAATTGCCTGCAAATAAGGGCTGTGAGGATCTGTGATGCCTTAGAAGAGGATCTCTCATGAACATGTTGAAATAGATGTCGTGTGAAAGGTCATGTTATATAAGGCTCAGAGTCAGTGTTTTAAGAATTGTGCTTCAAAAGGAAATATATCCCATTAAAATTTCATTTTACACTTAAAAAAAAAAAGTACTTGGAAGAATGGTTTGGAGTTGTTCCCAGCTAGTCTGGTTCCATTAATAAAATGACAAAGTTTTGTCATACAGATTTCCAATGGTAGAAGTTACTTTTTCTTTATTAACATGTTTTCGTGTGGTGTTAAGTCAAGTATAAGGGGTTTTTTAACATTTATCTTGAGTTTTATTGAATTTCTGATCTAATTTATTTTATGACTTGTGTTGTATATTGGTTTGCAGCCTCTTTAGTCAAATATATGGATTGCATTCTGTCCATGGTAGCAAAAGTTAGTTACTCAGATTTATATATTTATATATTTATATATTTAT
>JANRGV010000051.1:7201653-7214471 GCA_024734035.1 Alethe castanea
CAAAATCACCCAAATAAAAAACAAGCAAAAAAAATCCTCAAACAGACAAAAAACCAGCAAAAGGTCAAAATATCTCTCTTATCAAATAAAGTTCCAGCACACAGAAGGGTTTAGAGATTGGAAAAACCTAAGAACACAAAATAAACTTCTCACAGTTCACTTACAGCAACCAATTTTCATGTGACAGATCAATTTTTTTTCGCCAGATTTTGCAAGCCAGAAATAACTGGGTGAGAATGAGGCCCTTGTGCTTTTGCATTACTTTAAAGGCAGACGGGCTTTTTTTTATTTTTTGTACTGTTCATAATTTCTCAATTTAACCACATAGACAAGAGACAGTGTTGAGTTTTTATTGAGTAAAGGTGTTAAGACAAAGCCAGTCTAAAAGTAGCACTCTATAGAATAATTATCTAATTTTGTTATGGCATGATACAGAAAGAGAATGTATAAATGTATTAACCCATATGTAAAGATATAGACACAAGAGCCACTCCTTCACCGCTTTGCTACCTATACATATCATGAAAAAAAAAATTTAGAAAGGGAGAGAAACGTTAAAATTACTCTGTGCTTACTAAATTCCTTTTAATTTGTAATATTTGATACAAATTTACAGCAACTTGCTTGGTGAGATTTAGAGTAAGAGAAGACAGTTTTTACTTCAGCATGTGTTTTGCAGAAACAGTTTGATTTTATACCATTTTCAATATTTCTGTTCCAAGTGTTATATTTGTAGAGTTGGAATATTGCATTTTGTGGAACTTTCACTTCTCTTTTTTTTTTTTTAATTTGCAAATCATAAAAAAGCAGTTTTGTTTGAGCTCCTGTGAGCTGAGCAGCACCTCCTCTACTGGTGAAAACTCACACAGCTACGAGGACTTCAAGCTATATCAAACTCTTCTGTAAAGTACCTGGGTTAATTTTGTGAATTCAGCAAAAAAACTGAGCTTTGCACGTTCACAGACAGAATATTAATGCTTCAGGTCTGTTCCTCGAACCCTTGAGAACAAGAGGAAGTCTAAACATGCCAATCTTAACTTGCATGGCTCTGCTTTTTATGCTTCTCTTTCACAGTGATATATTGCAAGTTACAGTTACAAGGCCAGTTTGGATTTTTAATCTAAAACCAGCCCAGGCAGAGCATTAGAAATTTAGGATGCTTGTACAAACATACTCTAAAAGTATGGAGAAGCGTTTGTTTTTCCTCAAAACAAAATCACTCTGTGACAAAAAAGGATAAATGTTAAAAACACAAACATCGCATAACAATTTTTTTTTCATTTTTCTTAAATTGTCCAGATTTCTTAAAGTAGTCTTTCTATTCTGAAAAAGGGACTGTTATAGTGGATTATTTTGCTTTATGGTTATGTGTGTTGATGTACTTGTTTATGTGTGAATGGCTGTGTATATATATTTATATATGTATTTATATTTATATATATGTATGTGTGTTTGTATATATATATATAAAATTAAGTCTGCAAAGTGCCCTTTAGAATTAGTGGCATTTTTTCGGTGCTTTAAAGGGAACGTGAAAACAATTTCAGTTTTCAGATTTTGTTTTATCCCCATGGAGATTGTAAGAATATTTCTCTCAATAATAATTATTAATTTTATGACAAAATAAAAAGGAGAAGATGTCAGGGGGCACTGTTATATTTCATTTTTGATTTTTCATCTGTGAACATTCTGTCAAATTTTTCTTTCTTCATTTAGCTGTCATGTTATTGCTTGTACTTGCAAGAAGCAATTTGAGTTTTAGCGCATTTAACTTTCTCTGCTTCTTTATCATGGCATAAAACCTGCAGTGGTGGTGAGTCTTCTGTAAGAGTCTTTTTTTTTTTTATGATAAAATTATAATTCTCCTTCTTGGCTTGTCTTAGAATCCAGAGTGATGTCACTTGGGCCTCAGGGGCTGTTGAGCAGCAGGCATAAGCTGAGGAAATCAAGGTAGCATTGGCAGTCGTGCCTGGCTTTATAATAGAAGTTTCCTCCTCCAGGATTTGTCAGTTTTGCTTTTGCAGTTCAGTCAGCAATGGCATGTGCTGTTTGCTTCATGTCTGTCCAGCAAAATAAAGGGAATAATTTTCTCTTGCAGGTGACAAGGCCGAAAAGGAAACCTCAACAATCTGTTTTGGCTGGCTGTGCAAACCTTTTGTGATTAGAAGTATTTGAGTCCCCTGATAATTTAATAATGAGCAAATCCTACTCCAAACTACTTTTCTTTACATAAGTTTCATTCTTTCTGAATTTTGCTGCTTTCTTTTCACTCACTGTGAAAGAAAATGAAGGGAAAGTAAAGTGGGGAGAAAACAGGAGAAAGGACAAATCTCACTTCTGATTTCAGGGAGAGGTCAGTGAAGAAGAATGAGTTGGAGGATGCAGGTGATCTTGAGATTTCTGTTCCCATTAGACAATACTCTTGTCATAAAAAGGAAGGGAAGGTTAAAACAGAAACCCACCATAACCAAGAAAAAACCGAGTATGATAAATTCCAAAGTTGGTGCAGGGCAAGAATGTGAAGAAAGTCGTTGGTTCCTGAACCAGAGCTTAGAGAGAAAATAGAGCCTAGTACCAAAATCTCTGTGGCCCACTGTGAATCTTGAAAGTTCTGTGCCACAACATACCAGCATGGCTTTGCTTTTAATCACTGCACCTTTTCCAGAGAGCTTGCAACAAATGAGCTCGGTTATTTAGCCATGGGATTTCAGTCAGAGCTTGTTTTGAATCCTCCTTCTGCAAACAGACTGCAAATTCGTGCCAGACACTTTTGGCTGCCTGAAGGTGTTTCAAAGATATGAATAGTTTGTCTGAGCTACAGGGAGTTTGGTGTGGGGTTTTCTTTTCAGTGCCCGCGATACGAATTAGCTGCAGAACACTTGCCCTGAGAATGCAAATTGTAACTTTAGTTCTTAGAATATTTTCATGTCTGCCATTTCACACAGTGTGCAGTGACTCATCAAAAATGAATTGTGCTAGTAATTTGATGCTTCGGTTAACAAATATGAGAAAACATGCATTATTTTAACAGTGGCTAAACGAACATGTTTAAGCTTTTCTGTAGGAAAAAGAAAGATTTAAAAATATCGTTTTATGTTTCTTTCTGTATAGACAGTATAAGACATTACGGCACGAGAGAGACCAAATTTTGTGGGAGAATTGCAAAACAACTCATCACTGTCTTTTTTCTGCTTTTTTTTCTTTTGTTACAATAGAATCCATTCTTTTTTTTATGCAATTTCTTTACTCAAAACTTCTTGTATTTTATTGTATATAAGTAATTTCTCAGAGGAGGATGAAATACTTGCCTCCTTGTAGAGTTCTGGCAAAAATATCAGTACAAAAGTTGGATATTACTTGTCATTAATAGTAAATTATTGCCTCGTCTTTGTCTGTCTCTCTGTGTTACAAGCTAAATTCTCCCTAAATGTCTATCTTCAGTATACTTTTTATGTTGTGCATATACTTTGAAATGTGGGGGGAAAAGACTTGAAAAGATAAGATTGTTTATAAGATTAAATTTCTTGCAGGGAAATCTTCAGTCGTGGTACAAAGCCATAGCTGTGTTCCAGGGTAACCTGGACAGCACTATGCTTTTAGGAAAGTTGAAAGGGATTTGAATCAGTCCAGTGCCTGCAGGGCTTTGTCTTTATTGGGGGGGGAAAAAAAAAAATTATATGATATATTTCCCAGGGCAGATTAATTTCAATAGACCACCTGCATTTTGCTCTGAGAGATGTGTGGCAGATGCAAGATAAAAATAATCAAATTTTAATCTAAAATGCATCTGTGTAGGTCCACATAGTATTAAAATAAAGAAATGCCTTTCATTTTGTAATAACTGAAACCATAATGTGCCTTTTAACTGCAGGAATTAACTAAATCTACTTGATAAACTAATCCATCTCAGAAGAGCTCTGAATTATTCTGTTGTACAATTAAGACTTCTCTATTTCAAAAGAGCTAAACCCTTCCTGGCTCTGATATAGAAATAAGCACAGGAAATATCCGAGAGGTCCCAGCACAGATGTGTTTGTGCATCTACAAAGCATTACAACTTTCTGACCAAAGAAGGGTGAGCACTTTAGGGAGGTGTCCAAGGTGCTGGGAAATAACAAAAAAGTGTGTTTATGAAATCTCAGAGATTTCTGTAAGGTTTGTCCTTAAGACAGTTGTGCTAACCTAAAAGTGTGCATGTAGAAAACAAAATCTATACTGTTACAGCACACACTATAAAAATGTAAACGCAGCTTGAAACATGCTTTATTCATGAATGCTTCAAACTACTGAGATCTTAAAGGAAAAAAAGATGAAATAGTTTCCTCTTTAAAAAGCTTGAAGATAAAATATGTATTTAAAATAATAAATGATACATAAATCTGATTTATAATTTATTGGCTATCAAATTTTTATCACAGAAACAAGGAGAATGGGATCTATGTAAATATAAAAATAAGTAAACATAAGCTGGATGCTTGTGTGAGGAAAGAGTGGAGTTTTGATTTTGTTTTTTGTTTTTTTTAATAGAGCTGTAGTCTGTAAGAAACATTTCTAAGACTGCCATCAGAATAATACAACTCAAAGTATTTTTTTTCACGAGAAATATAACTTCTTCTGCTTTCGTTGTATACCCTGATTCTCTCTGGCATGCTATGCTGGTGTTTATCCAAGTCAGCAATCTTCTGTAAGGTAAGGCAATAAGGACATATCTAAAATAGTCAGTCCCCATATTTGTTGTAGTCAGGTAGCCAAGGAGTCCTGATTTCACCCTGTGATTTTTATAATGTGTCTACCTGAGCTGCCTGTCAGAGGCTTGACAGAGCTGCATATTTAACAAAAAAAAAGGATGTGAGAATCAGAGGCCATAAAAGAAGAAACATTTCAAGCTTTCTAAACTAATCCTGCAAACCTGTGAGCAGGGCTCATGCACAGTCTTAACATCACTCAATATCTTCCCCCTGCTTCAATACAGTGAAAATATGGGCTACATCTAGGCCTATTTAAATGTATGTACATATGTATAATTAGGAATTTAATGGGCTGTGTTGTTCTGATTCATTCAGGATTAGTTTTTAACTGTAAGAAAATGGTTACAGTCATGACTCTACTACAAATTGGTTTGGCAGTGGGTACAGAAAACAGACCTAGCAAGCTTGTTAATAATGCTATCAACTGCATTCCAAAAATATTCTGATTGCTCTACTTTATGAAACCTTCCTGAGCTGTGCAGCTGCCAAGGCCACACAGAATGAAGGCACTAAATAAGGGTTTCCACTTGGAAATTTTGCTGTCAAGCTCATAACTGAGAAGACATACAAAGACTGCCAGGTTTTTCATGCTTGCCAGCTATTCCACAAACTTATTAGGAAACAGGTTACTGGGCTTTTTTGGGGGTGCATAATATGAATTATTAAAAAAAACAAAAAAAAACAAAAAAAACCTTGATGTTCAGACACAAATCTGTAATACTTGATTTTATATTTAATATTTTTAATAGATATTTTATATCAGAGGTTAAAAGATTAAATGTTTGTCTTTCATCACTACATTGAGGTGATCATTTTTACCAGAAAAATGAATTGATGATAAAATATCTTGAAAGCACCCTTATATTTTAATTATCTTAAAATTTAGTGGAATTTTGCATTTAGTAATGAGTTTAGTAAAGAATATTGGAGAAAAGTAATAAAGCAGTAGGTCTTGAAGTAGTTATTTTTATGATCCCTTAAGGTATTAGAGTCCAAAAGAAAGCAAGCATCTTAATAAAATATTCTTGAAAATAAATTGAATACTAATAAAGACTACTTGTCTCTGGACAAGGGGTACATTACAGCAGTGATCTTTCTGTTTTTCACCATATCAGCTTTTTCTTTTTTTTTTTTCTTTCTGTTGCTGAAACAGAAGTATTTTGCATGTGAGACAGCTTGATTAAGGCTAAACTCTTGGTAAACTATGAGAGTACTTTGAAATATTTTGTCCTTTTCAAATCACAATAGCACAGAAAGAAAATCACTTAGCAACACCTAAGGATGTGAGGCCAGACCCTGAGCGATCATTGGAATGTCTGCACTGCTTTTGTAACTTGGTCAATTCTTTCTCAAGTCTTTTTAGCCACCTAATATTTTCCCACTAGTGTTGCTAAACAACACTTTTTCTGATGCACCCTTCAGATGCCTGTCTCAGACTGTATTTAATTTCATTCTTTCTTTGAAAGGCCAAAATCTTGTTTCTCTCTACTCTGCTACAGCTGTGTAAATTTAAATTATTTTCTTCTTAGGGTTATACAGCTGGCAAAAGAATTGCATCACCCCAAAATGCTCAGTGTCAAATATTTGAGTGTGGCAGCCATAGAATGTTGATGAATTCTAGGTAATTCTTTGAACCTAGATCCTTCATTTAGGCTTTTGAATGGGAGTAGAGCTTTTTGTAAAATTTGGTGACTATAGCTAGGATGGATGGTACTGACAGTATAAATTACAATTACTTTGAAACTTTTCTACTTTAATTGTTACAGATAATCCTCTCAGGAAAGCTTAGTCCCTCAATAGGAATATGAGTTTTAAGTATCTAAACTGCGGCTTCAGTGAAACCCCATGTGAAGTATTTTTGTTTTCTACAAAATTGTAGGCCCATCAAGGAAAGGTCCTCCAGGATCTTTCCAACAAAGTTTCTTCAATTTATTGTGTGTTTTATTAAGGAAGAGTGCTGGAAAGAGCCTAGAATTTTTTGAATTTATTGTAAAACTTCACTGCCAGCAGCTTTCCCAAGAGGAAAATATGGAGATGGCTTTAAACTTATCCCAGTCATAATCTTGGATTAATACAGAAATTACTGAATCTTCACATTGCTTTGTTATGCAAGAAATAGCTTAATTTCTTTAAGAAAATATTTGTCTTTTCCCTCTGCTGACAGTTGCTGTGCTCCTGGCCGTTGTTGCTACCATTTACCAAGATAAGAATAATCTCTTGTTTGTGAGTCTCTGTTACCTTCAAATTGGTAACAGAAAAAATAAAGGAGATAGGTTTTTAATTTTAGAATTTCTCTGGTTTAATCAGATTTATTTTACTGAGAAGTTAATACCTTCAGAATGAGATAAAGAAATGCCAAGGCTGAAATGTCAAGTGGTCCTAATTAATAAATTACAAGCATGACACTTGTTTTCTCATCTTTGTTTTGCTTATATATATTCACAGTGCCCAATATTAAGGATGTGGCCACATTCACTTTGATGGTATTTATGTCATAGACCATTTTCATTTACTATTCAGCCTCATGCTACTTAATAATGGATACAGAAATCTACATGAGATTCTTATTTTTCTTGTATCTCTTCTCTAGCAATTTTTACAAAATGAAAAGGTGCTACAAAGATAATAATGCATGTGCCTGCACTTAAAAACTCTGAGCTACATAGGTTTCATAAACTTTTTAAGGATCTGCCTATTATTTAGGGCATCTAGAGCTTGTGATGTCAGAGTCCTCTGTATTTTGTATGCTGAAAGCTGGCATCCCACTGAGTTCAATCGTAGTTTGACTTTTAAAAAAAGTTGGCTTTTTAGATTGTATCAAGATACCCCAAAGTATGTATTCAAGCACTGGATTTGTGAACACCTGTGGAAAAAAAAGAAGTTTTATTTTAATTGCTTTGCCCAGCATTACACAGATATTTTGAAGGAAGCTTTGGAGCATAATCCAATATTGCGAGGTAGGATAAAACAGATTTAACCATATCACTGGCCTTTCTGACACCATCCTGCTCATAATACAGCTTCCAGCTGCTGCAATGAAGGGTAAAGAAGACATACTGAAGGCAACTTCATTCACTTAAATATCTTCCAGCAGTTGCAACTTTGATGTGTGTGTGTGTAAACATAGACATGTATATATTTACCCAAAAGCTGCATGAAAATTCCTTTTCAGAGATTATAAATCTGCAGTGTCATAGGACAGTTCATTCCTTGCTGTTCCTAATTTTGAATTCCTGATTGTTGGAACCACTCCTTTTTTTGTATGTTTTTATAGTTTATCTTTCTTTTAGATACATTTATTTTATGTATGTTTTTATATAGGTGTTTGACTTTGTGTTGCTCATTCTCTGGTATTTTCAGGTACCTTTTTCAGAGATGGGTGTCATTTAGTGAAGCATATTTAGGGCTAGATTTTTGTTAATTAATGCTTAATTCTGCAATGCATTTCATACAGACTTTGTGGTATTCTGAGGACTACATGAGAAAGACGAAGAATTTCATATGAAATGAGATTTTCTAAAATAAGTGTTTAAGAAAAAAGATACTTTGCTCTTTAGACACCCCCTTTAAATTTGTGCAGCAAATATATTTTTATCGAAAACAGATAATTGATGTTTACCAAGGTTTTCTAATGATTTTTTTTTTTTCATTTCTATCCTCAGGTATAAAAATTTTCGATTTCATTATTATCTATTTTGTAAGCATTTCATCTTCCAAATCTCCAGTCAGGTAACACTTGCCATGCCAGCACCACTATTTTAATATCCATGCTGATTTCTGTTTTCTTGTATTTTATGAAACATGATTGGATACTTTAGCCAACATAAGTTATGTTCAGAATTACTAATGCAGTTTGATGATCTAGTTTACTCATAATTAAAGCTTCTGTATAATATTACCTCTTCAGAGCTGCCTGCAAGGCTCTGCCTGAGAAGCTAATTGTTTGGATTAACTTGAAGTAAAAGTCTAGCTTATGATCACAAATGTGTCCCACAGGAATTTAGTTACCTGGGCTGGGGCACATTGCAAACTGTGGTTTAAGAACATACACTTAAAAGCACACCTATTAAGGCTCATTCTTTTCCCATTTAAGCTGGTATAAATCACATTGAAATTGCTAGAACTACACTGCTTTTACAGCATTGTACTGGGAGCAGAGGAAGGCTGATTAAATTTATGTTAATTGACACTAATTGGCAGTAAGGACTTGAAGAGGATAAAGTTTTTAATAAAGCATTAAATAGACAGATGATCTGTCTGAACCAACCAAAGACATTTTCTTAATCTAAAAATCCTGCTGCCTTATTATTCATGTCCTAAAGCTAATTTCTAAACTAAAATCAGCTTAGCGGTCCTGGACTAGAGTAGTCCTAGAGTATCTTCATAATTAATGCTGGTTTTACTCTCCCATGCTCAAATAATTTTCCTGTTGGTGACCTACACCTCCAGTGTGAGGGTAATTCAGCACAGAACTTCAAGGAACATTTCCTTCCCAGTTCTGTAGCCTCACTCCATTGCTCTTGACTCTGAGCATCTACTGAATATTCTATTCCTTTATTCAACTGCAAACCTGTGTTTGCCAGGCTGGTTTATGTCAGGCATAGAGAAAGCTCTCAGCTGCTTTTTTTTTTTTTTTTTTTAATTATTTCCATGGGTGCCTCCTTCCTCAATAAATATCATATGTGCAAAACCAGCACAACTTGCAAGGACCTTCCTCCTAATTCTCTGTCCTCAAAGCCTCCTCATAGTGATGTGAAACTGTTTCTTAAAAGTTGAAGGAAAAAATATGAAGGAATGACAAAAGCTGTTGGAGAAAATAATGGCTGCTTTAGCCCACATAGTCTTCTGCCTTTCCTTCTCCTGTGGAGGTTACAGAATCCTGCTGAACTGATATTCAGCATTTGTTCTATGTACATGTAGTGCATAAAGTGTTCAAGAGGAGGCAATTTACCCATGTGTGCATAATACATATATATATGTATGAAATGTTATGTGTGTATGAAATATAGTGAAACAATATATACTATATATATATATTTGTAGTATATAAATAATATTTCTATATAGACACCATGCATTTGTGTATAGATTTGGATTCACTGCAGATATCTGGTGCTGCTGATATCTGGTTCAAAAATAGTATTGATGATTTCCAAATATGTGATGTGTGTGTCACTGCTCTGTCCAGTCAATGATCATCAGTACTTTCCTGTCCTTCATGTGGAATCTCTTAGGAACTCTATACTGAGGTCCAGTGGAAAAAAAAAAAAAAATATTGAGTTGTTTTGACAACAGTCCATTCCAAATCCTGTAATTGTGGTTAGTCCTAATTATGTAGAATATAGGTAGCAGCAGAGACTGTGTTGGAACCTGAGGCTCTCAGATTTGTGGTGTGAACATTCTAAAATCTGGGTATTCTGCAAAAACATGAGCTCAGCTGCTCATTTGTCATTGTTTGAAATTTTGCAAGTTAGGGTTAAACCATGAAGCAGTTTTGCTCTTGTTTGGCTTCACTGATGAACTGTCTATAACTTGAATGTAAGATTTTTTATTTTTGTTCATGATTTAACCCTGTTACAAACCCAGTGTTGCCACTGGAATTCTTTCCCTGGTATGACACACACGTAACTGCCTCCTTAATTATTTAAAATTACTTTAAATGGTTACTCTCTACAGGATCTGTCTAGACTAGATACTTAGAGTACTGAACAGTGAATCTTATTCCGTGTTCCAAACTGCTGAAAACATTCATTTTCAATTTAAATTCGGACTATGGGTTGGCAGATGTAATATTTAAGATGTAATTAAACACAGATTAAAAATTTGATTGCAATTTGCTGTAATTTAAATACCTAAATCCCTGCTCATGACCACTTATTAAGGATTTAGATGTGCATGTACAAATTATACTGAATTCCTTCATAATTTTTTGGAGTTGAGTCTCCCCAGGGTTGACCAGTGCATGAAAACTAGTGCTTAACATAGTCACTTGGTGCTCTGAACAGTTTTTATGGTTATTGGATTAATACTGATGTTACTTAGACATTTAAAAATCTAAAGATGAAAGGAAGAGGGGAAAAAAAGACCCTGCTGAGCTACAGCTTCTTATTTATTCTTTAATATTTATATGCATCTTATATTTCTCCATTAGAATCAAATAAATCAATTCCTGACTAGAAATTTTAGAATAAAGTTTGTCACAAAGCAACTTTCTGCTTTAGTTTAATCAGACATGTTAAATTTAAATCCTTTAGAAGACTGATAAAGAAACCCTGACACATAGTCTCATATCTGCAGCAACATGAAGGAATTGCCATACTAATAAAATTCCATCATTTTCTTACTAAGTGAATATTCATCCTTCTAATTCAACAACTTATTCTCAGTGGATCCTTCCTGATAGTAACCACAGGAAAGGGAACCTGCAGGGAAGTGTGTATTTCTTTTTCACATGCAGTTGCTGAGTTCTGAATATGTTACTTTTCAGAAAAAAAAAAATGAAGCAATTTCTCTCTGGTGAGATTTTTAGCTTCATCCTCTGTAAAATCTGTGTCAAGCAGCCAGGTAGAAAGAAGTATCAGTAATTTACATTACTGCTATGTGTCAAGCAATGCTGCTCCAAATTTAGGAAACAAAGCTCTGTGACAGAGGGAGGTAGTACGGGTTTTTAAGAAGTATTGATTCCCTTGGATGTTGGTTATGCACCACCTGTCTTACTATTTCCACCACTTCTTTCCCTATTGCCAGCCTTCCCAGCTTTTCTGCAAATCTTCCCTGTCATTTATTCTCCAGAAATTACATGGCACTTAATACTATACAGTCTGAAGTATAACTCTTCACTTTCTTCATGGACCACTTCAGGCTGTCTGCACACTTTACCACGTAAAGGAAAATTCCCTGGTGTATATCACATTTTTACAAATCTGTGGGGAGAAAAAAAATGGGGAATAAATTAGTTTTCTACTGCAATTCCAGGATCAACAGCAGCTTCATGTACTTGTCTTGGGCAAGCATCCAGTACAGTGACTGACTGAAGTTTGAGTTGTAGCACCTGCAGACTGAGAAACTTTTTTTGAGGTACACTTGTAATGTTCCATGATTTATCTTTTTTCTGGACTGATTCCAGGCATAATCTGCTTATTCTGTGTTGCTTGTTTTCATATTTTTTCACAGACTGCTATTCTATGAGTAAGCTAAAAAGGGCTTGCTGTTCTTTCCATGAACGTGTAAAGCTCTAAGGCCTCTTCAGTATCTGAAAGATCTAAGTAATTAAGTCAGCAGATGACCAACTCCATTTACTTCTCCATGACTAACTCTTCTCCCTGATTTTCTCTACTATAATTTATGCAAGAAAGTTTCTAATCACCAGTGAGAATTATTTTTGGACTAAATTCTATAAAAAGACCTCTATATTTTTAATCAGGCCATTTGCTGGTATATTGTTGTGATAACCTAAAACTCTTTACCATTTATTGCTAGAATCTCTTCCCTGCCCAGATTAAAAAAAAAATTACTAAAAATTTGAGAGACCCCCAGGATTTAGAATGCTACTTCCAATTTAGAATTATCCCCTAAGTCTGTCACAATGATAAATAACCCCTCTTAAATTTGAATGGTTGAGGTCTTCAAACAAAACCACTAAAAAAAATCCAATATATAGCATATACCATAATTTCTCTAGCTGCTTTGTGCCTATAGGCCCTGACATATTAAAATTATTAAACAATTATTAAAAAAAATGCTGCAATTTTCCAATCTCATGCAAAAATAAAGTGACTGCTTTTTATAAATGATACAGGTAGATTTCATTCACTTGGACCTGATTATTTTTTATTTATCTATCACCTTTTCAGATCCATATAGATTGGAAAAGATCCAGACATGAGACTTTGGCATCCAGAAAATGCAGATGAAAGAAAAACCAAATGAGCACTGTTTTTGCTTAGTAATAAGGATTCAAATAAAAAGCACAGAATTAAGAATATGCCAAAGCAGCACCTTTTTTAGAGTTCTCTAGAATAGAAAAAAAAAAAAAAAAAAACCATATATTGTGGGTACCCAGGAAAATTG
>JANRGV010000051.1:7226330-7249183 GCA_024734035.1 Alethe castanea
GTTGTTTGTTTTGTTTAAAAAAAATACTTTGAATTAAAGGTTTGGTTCAGAATTCAAATTACTTAATTTTATTCCATAACAGATTCTTCTATGAAACCCATTGTGCCAGTTTATTTCCATGTCTCTTATTTCGGATAAATGTATAAGTGGGTATTTGTTAACATACCAAATAAATTCAGACTTAAGCCTTGCCTTTAGAGGTAAAATCAAATTCACTGTATTTTTATTATTTGTTTTTTGATTACCAGTATGATAAATCAATTACTGGTTTTAGTATTTTTCATATCGGATCCAATGCAAATTAATTAAGTTGTGCATATTGCTTGCACTTTAAGAAATGATGCACTGTGATAAATTATTGAGTGAAGAGCAGAAAAGATAGCTGGCAAATCTTTTTTACAATTCTGGCTTTAGATAATCACTGTTTATTAGAATACCAATGGAAATACATCACTGTAAAATGAAAATTGTTCTGTAGTAACTTATAGCTGTAAAACACTGATGCAATCATTTGCATTTACAGCACCATATCCTAAATGATTGGTCTCTGATAAAAACATAACTTACACAAAGCCTCCAAAACACTTTGTCTTACCATGTGGTATGGCACGTAAAATTAATAACTGACATTACCAGGTAAAAAATCACCACTTTAAAATGCAAAATAACTCCAAACTATTGTGCAAGATAATGAAACCAGAACATCAAGGAATACAGCAATATGATCCCTTATAAATTACCTCAGTTAGACCTGTTTTGCAAAGTATGAGGATTTCTGTCGATTTCTGTGGGACCAACACTTAATTAAATTAGCCTTGAAAGAGGTGAGGTTAATCTGCTATATGTATGCCCTTTGTAGATTTGCTGATTAAATGCCCACTTTGCTATAATTAAGGATAAGCTTACATGTGATTGTAAATTGCAAATTAAATATGTAGCAAATTAGATAATGATGTAACTGTATGTTAGTTTTTCTTGAGGACACACATTAAGTATTTCTTTTTGAAATGTTACCTACCTATATTGTTGAGATTTGGAAATTATAGATCTAGTTTTAGAACAATGAGTTTCTGTTAGTTTACTTTTGCTTACGTTACAGGACACCTTACATTCCTAAATTGTTACTTTGCATCTACAGAGAGAAAAACATTTGAAGTATCATGAAGGCATGGTGAAAAAAAAATACAAACAGCAAAACACCAGTAGTTTAAATACGGGCTTGAAAGCATCTGGAGATGGAAAAAGGATGAATGTGTCAGGAAAGGAAAAAAAAAACAAAAAAGAAAATAAATGAGAGAATGACAATAGGGAACTTTCTGGTCTCTGACCATTTCAAATTTTCCTATGCACTCACATAAGTCACAGGGAAAGGAAGAGAGAAATATTCAACCAGAGAAAAATCCCCATTATATCACATGCACATCTTTGCTCTTTTCCTTTTCAAAGTAGGCTTAGAAAGAACAAAGGGCTTAGAACAGTTCAATGATATTATGCCAGGGAAGTACTGTGCTTGGGGTTCCATTTTTTCACCTCAAAGAGGATTTAATTCAGCTGTCAGAGGGGGCTTTCTAGTTTGTAGACGGAGTATGGACAGGGAGAATTCTGTTTGTTCTTTAAAAACAGCCCAGAACATTCCAGTCTTTGTGAAAAGTTCTTGAAGCTTAAATAGGAAATAAATTCAAAGTCAAATTCCCGATTAAGTTAACCATGATGCCTGCTTCTTATTCCTGAGAGTACAGTATATCACTGTTCTATTGAGGCTAAAAATATGCTTCATATAAAAATGAGTGTTCACTTTATCAAAGGGTTTTTTTTTTATTTTATTTTATCTGAAAGTCAAGCAGGTCTTAAAGTTATACCAGGTCAGTTATTCTAATTTAATATTTTTCACTGGTGCCATTATTTTTTGATCTATCTTAGGCTGAAGTTACGTACCTGGGCTGTGAAAGCCACGTACAATATGAATTGATCTGACCCAATAATGATTCCTCCTTTTTTAAAGCAGTGATAACACAGTCAAAGAGCACCAAGACAAACATCTTTCCAAAAGTCCTTTTTATTTGATAATTTAGAGGAAGACAGTCTATGATACTTTCTAAAATAATGTTATGGTAGCCATGAACCCTTGCTTAACTTTTCTATCTTCACGTTGGATATAGTGAGGAAAGAAGAATTATTTGTACCATCCTGCTAGGAATTGCTATCACTAGAGCTATACAAATATCATATTTTTGATTTTATAAGGAAAGATTAGATTTTAACCTCTCTTCCCTCTATTTGTGTTTCAAATTTTTTGGAAAAAAAGATGTGTCAAGGACAAAAAAAGAAATATTTGAGGTAATTTCAGCTTCTGATTCATATAAAAAAGTCTTTTTGTTATGTTACCAAAGGAAAATAATTAAAGACCTTAGGTCATCAGTTTGGTTTACAGCACATCACTATCAGTGATGACAAATTCAACTGAGTTCTTACTATGAAAACAGTTTCTAGGAAACATGATTTAACAGCAAACTTAACAATTGTATCTGTGGGCTTGGGATGAGTGAAATGCAAACGATTTTCTATATGTACATTTCTATTTTTATTGTGGTTGATGACCATACACATATATGTATATGACTCGTACGCAAGGAAGAGTCACAGTAAACTTTCTTACACTGCAGGTTTTATTTTATTTTGGAAGGCATTAAATGGCTTCCTTATTTGTTCTGTCTCTCTATATTTTTTAAAAAAGAAAGATTGTCACATAAAAAATATAGTTTCTCTTTCCTGTGTAGGAATTAGAAGCAGGCACCAAGGCCATCAGTGGTGACAAGGAAGGTGCACCCAGCAGGGTGTTTATAGCTTGGACTCAGCTGAATGAACATTCTAAACTAGATCCTTCACTGGTATAAATGGAATGCAGTTCCCACTGATGCTGAAAGAAACCACACCACCTGAGGACCCCATGTCAGAGTTATCTTAAATCCTGTAGGGAAAAAGATTAGGATGTGACCCAGTATTTTCTTAATAATACAAAAGCAGTTTCATTTCAGGAATTCTTACTATGCAATTTTGGAGTTGGAAATATTAACATGCTTTTTACTCTGTTTATGTGCACGTTATAAAAATTACAATTTATTCTTTCTGTTAGGGAATACTCACACACACATACATAAAATGCACACACACATATATAACATGTATGTGCATGTTATTTCAAGTCCAGCTCTAATCCTAGGCTTGTGATAATATTGGGGTAAGATTTTTATGTCATCATATTCAAATTAATAAATTATTGCATTAATTTTACACTAGCTTAACCAAGTAATCTAGGCATCCGTCTACAAATGTTGATGTAAAGCAGAATAACTCATCTGATTTATACCTAATAAGAGCCTGATTTTATACCTTATTGCTGAATTTGTTAAGGGCCTTTTTTTCCTCTCATGAAAGACAAAATTCTTGTTTGTTTGGAAGGGTTTTTTAACCTCTTGGCTGAGTGATACATTTCTGTTTATCAGCCACCTGCATCTCCTCAATGCGTTCTGAGGCTAAAATCAAGGCATAAGAAAGTCCAATTTTAAATTCAATCAGTTCCCAAGTTGTCTGATGCAATGGTTTCCATTTCAACAGCTGCTTCTGTCTACTTCACCCACACGGAGGAACCAGCTTCCTCTGGAGATCTGAAAATGTACAGTTGGCAGCTAAAATTCAATTTAAGCCTGGCCAGGTACAATTTTATTGGCACTGGTCCCAGGTCTTGCAATTGACTTTTAACCCCCTCAGAGCTTTCCTTGTGTGCCTGATAGAGCTGTGCACTGTGTGACAACTTCAGTGAAGCCCAACTGCTGCCTTTTGTTGCTCTGTGCAGCAAAATGTTTTGAGCTCATAAACCATCAGCTCTGCATTTGAGTGGCATTTGTAAGAAGTCTTCATGTTAATTATCCTCACAGAAAATAGCAAGTTGCACATGCTGTTATAAGCAACTGCTTTCTAAAAGCTATGCTGGACAATACTGCTCACTTTATTGAATCCCAATGGTTCATGATCCCTAATATTCAACTTTTTTGCCTTTGAAAATACTTTTCTTACTTTATAAACAATTTCCAGTTTCTCTGATAATTGCTCCCATAACTGAGCATTCAAAATTATTAGTAGGAATAACAGGTTAGAGTTTATCCCTTAGCAGAAGAAAAAAGTAAAGGGATTCCTTTTCTCCCTAAAGTTTGTTTTACTAATAGGTAGAAAACTGATAACTGTGAGCTAATGTGAAGTAGTAAAAAATTTCTCTATCCCAAAGTGCTTCCTAGTGTTAGGGCTGAGCTTCACTCCTTTATTAGACCATTCAGCAACAGAAGCAATGAATCAAAGGAAATTGGGAGCAAAACACTGGCCTTCAAAAATTCAAACTGGAAAGATCACAGCAGAACAGAATTTGTACATTCTTTTTTTCCCTAGTCTTTGCAGAAAAGTTCAAAATAACCATGTTTTCGTAGTTCCAGGTACTAGAAAGCACAAAATAGTTAACTAGAGTCATATGTTAATATGACTGGTAAAAAAGAGGATTGGGCTGTGCATCTTCTGTCACAGGAACCTCCTAGATTAAAGGGTAAAAATTTGACATACTAGAAATCTTTAATGCCTACACATGGTGTTTAGTTCATCTTTTCACAGCAGGATGGCAGCTAGCCACAGGAAATGCAAGCAATTTAAGCTCACAAAGGTATTTGAGCTGCCCAAACCTCTCTGCCTAGAGAACAACTCCTCACATTCACCAGTATTCTGCAATGTGGAACAAGAAGGGAATAAAGCAACAGGAGCAAGTTACTAGCAGTAATTATTCATCAAAGCCCTTCCCATTCTGTCATCTGTGACTTACAGATTGAGAACTGACAGTTTTAAAGATGGAAGAGAGGGGAAATCTGTTTTCTTAGGTGATGTTCACAGGTCTTGGCCTCCTTACTTCTCACTGCACAGTACTATTACCCTGGTGGTCTGAGGCATTTCATCTGATGAAAGAAAAGAGGGAGCTTTGAGTAACTAACTGAATTGCAGATCACTTTTTTCTCGAGAAAACAGTAGGCACAAGTGTATAAAATATGAGTATCTGGAAACAAGTGAAATGAAAGGGTTTTTTTCAGATTATTTTTCACTGTGAAACCAAGGTCAAAGATTGAGGCTTTGGTTTGAAGATCAGGCATGGCTGAGTCAGTTTGGATAAAACACGAGCATTAGGAGTTTGTATTGTTTCTCCCATTGCCTATGTTTTTGACTGAAATATCAATAGAATCTGATTTCACTTTTCTTTCTTAACATTGCAAAATACTGTATTTTCTTAATCCTGTCTAGCACTGAAGAAGAAAGTGAGAAGTCACTCTAGGTTTAGGGCTGGAGAAGATGAAATCTTAACCTTTGGCCACCTCTGACTCATTTTCAATGGAATTGAAAGAGTTCAGATCAGTGTTAGAAAGGATCATAATTTACAGACACTTCTTTTACCCAAACATCCCTATTTTCTGAACTTTTAAAATCTTTCTTGACAAAAGTAAATGGGAACCGAAGTAGAGCTTTGTTTATTTTTAAATGGCAGAGGGGAAAAGAAACAGAGGCCAATTAGTTATACCAGTAAGTTATTGAGAACTGGGAAGTTACATTCTTGTCAGAGGAACTGTGGTGTAATTGAAACTCAGTGCAGGGACTCAGCAGAAGTGGGTGCCAAGGAGCCACAAACTTTTATTAAGGAAGAAGGCATATGGAAATAAAGAGAAGCAAAGTCAGCTTTAAATGTTTATATATGCAAACAGCCATCTCTTGTACTGCTTGAGGTTAATTTCTCATTACTCATGATTCAGCAAACTCTTTGTGCAGCACTTCACCACAGTGCTCTCATTCAGATGTTCAGTCATAAAAACAGTTTTAATTTTCTAACATCAGGAATATTTTTCTGTTTTCTTGGGTTTTTCCATGCTGTGTTTGTGAACAAACTTCCCATATAGAAAATGGCAATAGCCAGCCAAGGTTGTGACTGATAAAACCTAGGCTTAATGAAGTTCATTTGCTAAAATTGTCCTTCAAGATAATTGAGATACAGCACCTTGAGCAGTGGGCCATATCTACTGCATCAATTTGGAAATGGAATTCTGTTTGTATGGCAGTTGCTTTTAGATAATGTGTGTAATTGTCTATGAAGAGCAGCTAGATAATTTCTGTGATTGACTCATTGTGTAGTTGCATTCAAATAAGTACTGTAATAAACCTTAAGATTGGTTTCTTCAGCAATTTATCAATAATTTACTGTATGCAAAAAAGTTAGTACTGGCTAGAAATTTCTACAGATAATTTTCCCATCTGAAACACTATCATAATAGTACTAAAGGGTATATTGAGGTAGCTGGAATTAATGCACACAGATTCCATTTACAATAATGTAGGTGGGGTGAATCATCATTGCTGGGTTGAGAAATGGGTAAACATGCTGGTATGTGTCTAGAACTTTGTGAGGTTAACAAGAGAAAGCAGAAATTATTTAACCAAAAGAGGTGTTACCAAAGAAGGAGAGTAGAAAGACTGAAACCATATGATCATCTATTGACAAAAGAGCCAGTGAGATGTGTGTGTACTCACCAGTTTTAATAACAAGCTCTCTTACTGAGGTATCAGTGACAAACCCTCAGTGATTGAGGAATGTTGTTTGGCAGTATAAAAGAAGTTGTTGAGTGTTCCAAGTAAAAATGTAATTGAAAAAATGAGCAAAAATGCTGTGTCTTTCATGGGTTGGCTGAAACACAAGGAGGTGGCTTCACAGGTTGGAACATTTAGCTGCCAGAATTGGTATCACTGTAATTACAAATGACCCAGGAGAAGACATAGATGTGCAGGAAGAAAGAGGAGAAGAACAATTCCACAGGCAGAATAGTATGGACAAGGAATAGGATTGACATTGCTGTTCTCAGTGACCTGTTTGTTCTACTTTAGTTCCATTTATTAGAATCATAAGTTTCTGTGAAACTGTATAGTTATACATAGAGAGTGAATGTGTATGTTTGTTTCCAAAAGAGAAACTGGGTATATGTGGTGTGCCACATGCTCTGCAGAGACTTTCTCTGGTAATTTTCTCCTCAGATAACAATTACCAAATGCTTTTGTTGCAACAATTTCCAACAATCTTTATAATTTCAATGTTCACAGGTTCTTAACTATGGCGCTGTACAGTACAGCATTTATGAAATTTATTCATAAAAGTGGCTCCAGTTTCCCCATGACTATCATTGTCTTCAAAAGCAAAGGCTCCAAATTGTTCTAAAACATCAGCAGTAAATATTGTACTATTGAACTCAACTCACTGTGATCAAAGAGATTAGTATCCTTCGGTACAGTAGTGATGCCTCTTAAAATTTGAGTTTCACAAAAAATAATGAGAAGCCCTTGATCTCTCTTGCCCAGTGATACAGCCCATGGGAATAAACAGAGCTAACTTTGTATGTTGAAAATGGGGAATAAAGTGTATTACTTCAGGCTGAAACGAATCTAGGGCTAGTGGTTGAATAGCTTTTTAAAATTTGGATGTAGCTAATTGCAACACTGCCTGTAAGCTCTATTAAAATCTTGTGGTCTCAACCTTACCTCCCGAGATGTTGTGTCTGGCAGTTTGCCTGGGTTGCCTACAGAGCGACAAAACAGACATATTATGTGCAAGAAAATACAGAGACTGTAACACAGGCTATCACAGGCAATGCCTTCTGTGTCATCCAAAAGTTTTATTAATTGTGCAAAATGTTACCTGAAATAACATTTTTTGCTGCACTGACTTTCCTGAGAAGGTTCTTTTTTTACTGAGGCTAAACTTATTTTGCACTCTAGTGAAGTATAAGGGCTTGCAATTCCTTTTGCTTACCCTGTCTTCAAGGTATCCTGCCTCAGTGAATCCTGTGGAAGCTTATCAACCAGTGTGTGCCCCTTCAGAAGATTACCTCCATGAATATTTAAGGAAATTATTCTGTAGAGATCCATCACATTGTTACTGTTTTAAATATTCCTTTGTAAATAAACTTATGGGCCCCAGAGGAAGAAAGCATGCTCAATTACCTTCTAGAGTGCATTTTTACTAAATGCCAGGGTGAAGAAAATGATGGTCAGGAACAGACAAGACTTTTATTATAAACTGGTCTCAGTAGAATTTAATATGATTTTCAGCAGATCAAACACTTATGGTTGCATTCTGCATCTGAGCACTTAAATCTCTGTGCAGTGCATATTCTTTACATAGATTTCATTCCCTTCCCAATGGAGACCTAAACTACAGGTTTGGATTTAGTGCTTTCGTGTATTTTTTGTTTTTCTCCTAAAACATTCTGTTCTGACATTTCTGGTGCACAGTGATTCACGAAGTTTTCTTATCCAATTCTCAACTATCCATAGATATAACACTTTTAGTCTTCTCCATCATTCTTTGCTCAGTCCCATTGAAGCTGCTGTCACTGCAACGTTTTACTTTCTTCTATCAAGGCAGGCATGAAATTTCCAGTGGAGCGAATGCGAAAGCTAAGGCAGCTGCATGGGTCAGTAGGCAGATGGAAGGGGGAGGGTTTGGGAAAGCTAAACAGTTTGCATCCTTCTCTAAAAGACAGCAAACCACAGGGCAGGGATCTGCAATCTGATGATTTGACAGTGCAATGCCCTTTAGTTGTTTGACTGGATTTACAAGTTCTGTTTAGCTGACAGATATTTTGGTTAATACCCTTCCCTACTTTGTTTTTTTTTTTTCCTTTTGACTATCAGAATTTCTGTTTAAAAATTTAAGCAAGCTCATGTTGTACAGCAAAATAAACAGATTTCCCTTACAGATAGGAGACACTCTCTAAGGTTTTTGCTTCTATGAATACCCCAATGAATACAAAATATTGACCTAAACGAATACATTTTACCGAAAGTGCCAGTAAACAATCTGGAAAATAATTCAGAGGATGCAATTTTATTTTGTTTGGAAACTGTTCTTCCAAGCTTACAGCACACAGTCCAATATATTTTTCTCCTCTGTGTATTTCTGTAATTAGTCACTCTCCTGACTAGAAATCAAATAATCAGCTTTTAAAGACACCAAATTAAATAAAACCATAGCTAAGTAAGAAAAGTGTGGAAATAACAAAGGAATTTGCAATAAGTTAAATTTTAGTGGTTAAATATTTTTGAGTTTCTGAGATAATTGTTAGTAAATATTTTGAATTTCTGAGGTAATGTGGTTTTAAACATATTCTGTCTAAAATCCATGTGAGAATCACCAGGTAACAGTTTTAGAACAATAGAATCAATGGTCTGGAACGGAGATAGACAGAGATGTTTGTAATGGTAATTACCATAATCAAGGGAAATAAAAAGAACTTTTGCCGGGATCACATGTTCACTGTTCACTGAATTGTGGCTTGAAATCATGAGCAAATATAATTGTTTCATTGGCCCAAATTCTCCCCTTGAAACTTTTGAGAATGGACCAGCAGTAGTGTGTGTATTGGGGAGGAGCCACAGGAGCGGCTAGGGATGAATTACTGAAAACACAGCCTGCCCATCCCCTCCCTGTCCAGTTCCTAGTGTAAATCTCAGGTATCTGATGATGTCTGTGGGAATGTGGCTATGAATATCTCAAACTCCAAAGCACTGAACAGCAGGAAGTGTGTGGGATGAACCACAGATGGAGAGGATGAAACCAAGAACATTGGCTGTCAAGAGGAAAGCAAACAGCAACTTTATTACATTTGGGTGTCCTACATTCTGGCTCAGCCCATCTGAGTGTTTCACCAGGTATGCCTGCATTAGCATAGGATTTGAAGATCATCTCCTTACTATCTTTCCTTCTGGGCACTACTTTCATCACAGAGCAGCCTGATGGCATGCAAATGAGATTCCTTTTGGGTTAAAGTAAGCCAGAAGCCATGCTGCAGGAATATGCCTATTTGCTCCGAGCATTAATGTGCATGAACCTTCAAAGTTATTCTGAACTAAAACTCCCCTATGCATGTCATAAATATATTTCAGGTCCTTAAACAGCAACTGTTTTGTTTTTTGTTTTTTTTAACAGACCCATTCCTATTTGGTCAGACGTTGTCATTGAACCTTGGACTGTATTTCAGTAGCAGAGGAAGGACAAGCTGACATAGTCATTCTCATATCAAATTTCTGAGAATACATGAAGCATTCTATGAATTCACATAAAGCTTAGTGCAACAGAGAGGCTTCAAGGATTTAGGTTTTGACAGGAGTTACTGAGGTTAAAGGTGAGAGAGAGACTGAGAGGGTTTGCTTGCCAAAACTTTTTAGATATCTTGTCTTTTTTCTCTACTGCTGAATTTGTATAGTCCTTAAAATAATGTTAACTGAAACACTGATGAAGTGTGTTAAATATGCACAGTGTAAAACCCTGCTTCTGCTAGACCTGTCTGGCTTGTGTAATCCCAAATTCTCAGAAGTGCAACTGTGCACAACAGAAGCTGTTCATAATTAATGCCTGAAATCCCCCCTAACCACACTGCTGCCCTGGGGGCTCCAAAAAAACTGCACGTGCAGTTTCCAAGCCAAGCCCAAAGTGCACAGATCCAATGGCACGGGGAGCTGCTGGGATTGCTCTGCTTCCAGACCTCCTGCAAGGGCATTGGAGCTGCAGCTACTGATCACAGAGCAGCAGCTGTAGATGCTGCAGCACGAAATGCAGTAAATACATTTCAGGGCTTCCTCGATGGGTGTGGGTGTGGATGTGTGTGTGTAAGAATATTTCAATGATTAATGAATGAACTGATAAGACAAGGTCAATCTGTAGTGGAAAGAAAAAAGAATTTTGTAATGTTACTACTCACAGGAAACCACAGATAGCAGTGTGAATGAGGAAGACTATTACAGCTGCAAAAAGCAAAATATGTCTGTGTCTAGATTTCTATCACAGGGCAATACTGCTGTTGTAGTCATTTGGGTCCTTGGACCAGGAGAAATTTACCAGATTTAAGAAGCCTGATTTATGAAACATGGTGGACATGCTGTTTCCCCTAACTAAAACCAACTTTAACTCTTTACATCTTTATAATATGTTCTTTATTAGTCATTAAAGAGCCTAAACAATACCTCAGCTGCTGCCACTCTGAAGCACAGGGATACAATGACTGACAAAAGCTTTGGTATTGACAAAATGACTTACAAATAACAGCATTTGTTACCTGTGTCCAAAAATATTCCGTATCTATGTCTATAATCCTTGCCTATATATATTTATCTATAATCCATTCATCCATTCTTTTTATCATAGCATACTGAAAAAAGCTCCTTTTCAGCTGTGAATGCAAGATAAAATTGATGTAAAACTTCAAAATTCACTGTACAATTTAGAGGAGCTGTCTGATCAAATGGCAGATTAAAACTGAAATCAAAACTTAATTACTAGGCCTTCATTTTCCATTAAATATATACTGTTGGTGTCAGATGCCCCATTTAGAAAAAAAGTCAAGGACACAAGCTGTTTTTTTCTCTCTATAATTGTTGTTCTGGTATCAGTTCTCAAACAGATTTGGTCAGAAGAAAAACTCCAAGAAATGAAATTGTTTTCCTCCTTCACACTACAGCTGTGAGTACAATGTTTCCTTTGTGCACATAGGAAAGCTGAGCTTCTTTGGGCTATGGTATTTATTGCTAAGGGTATAGGAACTAAATGCCCTAACTTGTCATCCTCCTCTGTTGTATACAGCAGCACGCAGGAGAAATAAATAAGAATCAACATGTAGCAGGTCTAGATAAGAAATCTTTGCAATGTGTGTCTGTTAAAAACTTGTTCTGTTATTTAGTAATATGCCTGTAAGTGCTCATCATCTCAGTTATAATGAAAAGTAAATTGAGGAACAAACAATTAGGATGGTTTGGTCATGATTATAAAATGTTGCCTGTTTAGATAAGAAAATAACAAGGATTATTATCACGCACTATTGCTCACAAAAAAAGCGCTACATCAGAGCTGTAATTCTATTAATAAATTAAAACCATGGCTAAATTACCTCAGCTATGATATTTTAAAGAATACAGTGCTATTTAACCACATTTGATATTTTATAGTTGGCATCATTAATTACAAATCGCTGTTCAATTTTTCACCAGAAAAGATAGAGGTGGAAAATGCTGACAATTCACTTAATTAATAATTTATATGCTGTTAATTACTTTGACTCAGATTGCTACATGTTATAACAACAGTAAGTAAACCATCTGCTGATGACACAGAGAAAGAACTTGAAATTTTATTAATTGAAAGATTTTTGATTAGACAAGCTTAGAGTCTTTATCTGCAAGTTTATGCACTTTGAGCAAGGCCCAGTCTTTGGATGTGTTCTTGCTCAGGATTTCTTGGCATTAAACCCTTCCTAGGGAAAGGAAGGGGACTAGAGGAAGATACTACTTGCACACACTGAAATGGTAAAAGGACAGAGAAGCAGAAAGAATTCTATATGATTCTGGATTGAATCCTATGGATTGTTCTAGCATGTTAGAGGAGTGGCCTAGGTATTAACATAACTCATGCAGTAAGCTTTAAATTAGCTACAGGTAGTGACAAGCTTGTGTGTTCAGGGTTTAACAGTGTCAGTGAGATTTTATGTACTCCCAAAATTATGTTTTCTGGTTGTTAATTGTGGGCTTCTTTGTAAAACCATAGTCTGTATTTAAGTGGTGGACCTTAATAATTTAAGTGATAGATGTCATCAAAATTATCATGGGGAGCAGAAAAATTCTCCTCCTCAGTAGAGGTTTTCCTTAGTGACTTTAAAAAAAATTGGCAGAAGAGGACTGGTGACAATGCCAATGTGTCTTTGAAGAAATCTGAATAAGAGTGTAAATCCTTCACAGAGACTTTCTTACTTAAGTAGATCAAAAAGAATGATGGGGTGATCATGGGGCATGTTTGAGTAGGGGTGCACGTGTGAATGTGGCTACAGGGTCTGAATGCAAATTTTGAGGGTTTACATCCTTCTCCATAATGACACCAGAAATGAACTTGTCATTTAGGTATCCTTAATTTTGACAATATTATTTGCATTCAAAAGAGAGGTCAGAGAAGTCATTAATCTCCTATTCTATGGAGAACCTCTGTTCAGTGAGACAGGCAGGTGTTCTTGCTGGCAAACAGAAGAAGCATTTTAGTACCAAAATACAAGCCAAGGAAGACAACCCCAAGCTGCAGCCACAAGGGGAAAAACCATATTCTTTCATGTCTCAGGCTGCAGAACATAAGCCTCCCAGACCGGTATCCAGTCAAAGGTCATTGGGAGACCCAATGACCATTCTTGTCATTTACTTAATCTTTTAATTTTCTGGCTACAGTGCTGTTAATAGAAAAAAAAATATATATATTTGTATATGGAATATATTTATTACATATATATATATGTAATAATGAATTAATTTCTTAATGAATTAAGCAGCTAAACCTAAGTATTCAGAGTTCTTATACCTTTATATCTTCCATGACAAATTTTTAATGACTGGAAATAGTTTCAAATAAGATTTACTGTCTGGCCCCTATAAATAGTACGAGAATTTTGCAAGGTGTTCTATTTATTTATTTGTAAATATATCATTTTATCACCAGTTGAATGGTTATACCTATTTAGGCTTTGCAGGAAGTAGGACAGGAGGGAAGGAAACTCTCTTAAGGAATGTAAGTGGGCTGCTCAATGTCTAAACAGTAAGGAAAGTTTTGGTAATGTGAAATGCCAAGTCCCTCACTAGCAGTCAGGTACTTCAATGCCACAATCTGTAAATAAATAAATAAATCACGCTGAAACTTTTTTGTTCTTATTATTCTTTGGGAAAAGCTTACAGGAAATGCATACACTTAAATATTCAGCTTGCCATATGTCTGTTTATGGGAGGTAGGCAAAATTTAGATGTTTCAAACAGATCATCTGGAAGCAGATCAACACTCTGCTTGCCTTTATTATCACAGAGGTAGTTTAGAAATGAGCTGACAGTTTTGTGCTTGATAGGTACCTTTGGTTACACACACAAACCAGAGCTTTGCTGGAGGAATTTAGGGTCAGTTTGGATGTCAGTGGTGGGATCATCACTTTCCTGTGGCCCATGAAATGAGTGTGAATGCTGTTCATGACTTGAATGTACTTAGCTCATCTTTTCTTTGAAAGTGGGAAGAAGGAATTACCCACAAGCAGTTCTCTTCCTGACAGATCTTGAGCACTGATATCTTCTTTTTCCAACACACAGACAGGAAGCCCCTCTCCCGCTTTGGTGCAAGCCCTTATCACTCTAAACACTCTCTGATAAGTGCTGACAGATAAACCTGTGTTAATAATGTAGCCCCATGTTGCCCACCCTCAAATAAAGTACAACCTTTTTCCTTTCTCCTTCATGGTTTTTGGAGGCTTATTTATTGGACAGCTAGCCTAAAATTAAACACATTAGGGAGACTGGCCACTCAGTGAAGTTGTATTTTATTCCCATAAAAGCTTTGGCATCTAGTTCATGCCAAAATGCTGGTTGAGATAAATTCTTGTAGTTTTATGTTAAAAGTTTAGAGTAAAACTAGATTGCCTGTAATCCTCAAATTAAAGTAAAACTACCTTATCTCCAGTAGGTTTCTACCATAGGATGATTTAATGTAATACTTTTCTTTCTAACTTAACAATGGAACCATTTGTAAGGTGATAAACGTGTGGCCTCTTGTTTCTCTAGTTTGAAGAAGCTAGTTCAGTTGAAAAAGTGCACTTTTTTCACATATACTCAAGGGAGAGCACAAGGGATTGGCTTGGGACCAACCACTTCGTAGGTGGAACTGAACTGGAGCTTGTAGAAGAAATTATCTAGGTGGATTTGCTATATTTTTCACCATGATAGTAAGTATCTTAATTTAATTGGAGAGCATTAAATAATTGAGTTGTATTTTGTAGTACTGAGCTTGTCAGCACAGTTGCAGATTATAACAGCCCCACTGTGTTGCTTGATAAATCGTTGTCTGCTAGGATTCAGAATAAACTGATTTAAAACCTGTCTCAGTCAAAAAGCATAACAACTTTGTGTCTGTGGATTTTAGTGCAGATGAAAGACTTATAAATATAAATCGGGGGTTTTTTTCTGATCTTCCAAGAAGTAATATATTCAAAAAATGCACAAAAATTGAATCTTATAATAAAAGCAAACTGATCTTTAAAAAAACTTAAACACCTACTCAGAACAGAAATATTTCTCTCCAGATTAGATGGTGTTATTTACTATTCTTGCTTGAGCTAGTTGCAAGAAAACTGTCCCTCATAGCAGTCCTTTATTATTTATACGAAATCAGGAAGGAAATCATCATACTCCGGTATCATTGCAATAGGAATTTATATTACCTAGTTATAGATATACTTTTTTCAGTACATTAGAATAGAGAAACACCTTCCCATGTGTTTGAATGATTATTTAAAATGCTATATAACTCCAAGGTTTGGAAGAAAATGCAGATAGGTTTTTCTTTTCCATTTTCTCAGTCTCATTGCCTCCTCATTCTTTCATTTTAAAAATCTGTTTATTCATATAAGTTGCCAAAAGAATTGAAAGAAAGTTTGGCTTACTTGTGCAGAGTTAGTGGAATCGTGCATGTTTGTGTTTATGTGCAAATTTCATGCTCCTTAAAGGATTTATTGAAAAATTCAGGTCTGTTAATTCCCATGGAAGTTTCAGACAATAAGCACTTGACATTTTACTTGTTTTCTTAATTCATTCTGGTCATGGGACCACAGAGTCATTACAAAATATGATAGCATCAATATGTTGTTTTGTTCAAGTAGCTCAATTTTAGAATGCATATAAAAATTTCACTGTACGTCAGCTAAAACTGAACAAACTATATAAGAAAATTCTGTTCACTTAATTCTCAACAGAAGCTGAAAATAATAAAAGTATCCCCAGGGAGATAGTTTTTTTGTGCAATTTCTTGTGTCTGGGTGTTTCAACTTATTAAAAGTAGTTATTTCAGATTTTCCTTCCTTCTGTAGATTTGTGCTCTAAAATATACACTGATATAGCATTTTCTGGTTTAAGTTATATTTATTTTCATTGGGTAAAAGAATCTGACTTTTTCATACTAAATATCACTATTTTTCTCATCCTTTGTTGAAGCGTTCCTTTTTCATTATTCCAAAGATCAGCACAGAATTTTCTCTTTACATTTCTAGATGCTTTAAAAGTCAGCCAATCTGTTGTCTCCAGTTCACGAAGCCTGATATTTTTCAATAGAAAATAAAAAACAAAATCAAAAAGTTATTTAATATGCACATATCAGAATTTTATTTAAGCAATGTAATCAAAGGAAGGTCTGTAATATTGGCATTGTTGCAAACAAATACTGTGGAGGTAATGCTTTTAGTTTGTGAATAAAATTGCTAAAGTCAATGAAGACATTAGAAGATAATAAAGCATTAATTATATTTTCCCTTCTAATTTAAAGATAATATAAACTACATAGTTTCTTTTTCAGTATGATGAATCTTTGAGAAATCAAACCAAATTCTGTTTTTTACAGAACTGTCCAAACTTGTTGAAGATGGTATTTTCCCCACTGGTTCTGACCTATTGTAAAAGGCAAGATTTAAGAGATGGATTGAGGATTGCCCTGCCCCATCTCACCTGTGTGAACTAAGAAAGGATTGGCTGGCATTGGTGCCAAGGATGTATGAACAGCCAGAATTCATCCCACTTGGGTTTGACTAAGGCATCCAACCCACTCAACCAAGGCAGCACAAGGATTTACATTTCTGTGGTGCCACTGCTACAACAGCCTCACCAGCAGAAGCATCAAAATCAAGGTAAATTTCTTTTGAATCAGATAAAATTCTACAGTTTTGCACAAAAATTCTTCCATTCTGGACCTTATCTACAGTTTTTCTTTATTATTTTTGACTCTGCAAATTTGTGTTAACTAGAGAAATCATTTTTTGATGAAGAACATAAAGTAGTGCAGGCACTCTGATAGCCCTGAGCCAAACTGAAAAGATTTAACCACCACTGAATTAGTATCATGAAAAAAAGCAGTTCTGACTCCTAAAATGTCAGGATATCTCTATAACACTGGTGTCTGATGTGACTGTGGCCTTTTAATACTGTGCATTGCATTCCTGATTGCCAATCTGTGGCAACACACAAACTGCTAATTGCATTCAGGTAACGCACTGTTGTTTAAATCCCCATTTCTCAGCCTCAAAGTCATCCTTAAACTCTGCGTGCATTTTTCTTTTGTTTTGTTTCCTATTCAAACTGTTTGAAACAATATGAGAACTGTGCTGCAGCTCAGCAGAGTGCTGTTTTATAGCACAAAACTCAGCAAGTGTCATGTGTGCTCAAGGGCAGTGTGGTGGCATATGGAAGTAGCTGAAATTGTAGCACTTGATCAGACAGTTTCTGAGGGTTATGGGTTGTGGAAAGAGCCAAACCTGGAATAGTTTCATTGCCTTGTCCATTTAGCATCTGCTAAATGGTGAGGAATCTTGGATACACGTTTGGATTTTTTTGACAAGCAGACAAAATGGCAAAGCAAAGGGTATATATACAACTAACACATGGTGTGGGTGATGACCTGGGAGTAACTAGAATCAGCTTCAGAACAGCTGTGGGTCAGCTTGTCCTTCTGAGTGTTCCTGCACCCTTTATTTCAGATGATTTTCTGTTGTCAACTATTCTCACCCTTTCTGCACCAGCCGCTGAGGAACACAAATTTCCAAAGCCTGCTGGCCCACGTGGAAGTGTAAAACTGTGTAAACCTCATTGGTGTTCTTGAAAAACTCGGCTGTTTTAGTCAGCCTTTCTCTCCTCCTCACAATATGGTAAAGAATTAAGAATCACCTCTTCCTTTTTCACTTGAATACTTTGTGGCATGGCCTTGTCTGAGACGTGCAGTTTGGCAGTTAAATATTTTCTACTGTCATGCTAGGAAATTTGACTTAATTTTGTTCAGCAGCCTATTCTTCCCAAACTCCAGCAAGCAGGATATTGAGGAGCTTTTCAGCTGCTCTTTTTCAGTCTAGCTAGATGTGAGGCTTCATGTGGAAGTTTGCAAGGTTGCAGGGAAATCTATCAGGACTAGGGCATGCAGTTTCAGAGTTTGCCTTTCAGTTTATTTGCTTTATTTTATTGAAATATTCAGTCAGAATAAAACAAACTCTGCCTGTCTAATTGAGTAATGGGTACACCATGCTTATTTCTGTATCTCTCCTCTCTAAGTATAATATAAAGATAAATATTTAAGGAGATACATTATCTTGGGAATGGTCCTTACTTTTCATCAGGATACACACCATATAATCTGTCTTCCAAACTATAGCAATAGTGGCTGCATCTGGAGTGTAATAACACAACATTCCATCTTACAGAACAGTCTAGGAGTTTTAATCTACTGAATTATAGAAATATTATTGAAATAAAGGCTCTATGGCAGGGAGAAATTTTATTATGCTGTTAGGAATTTTTTTTTTTTTCTAAAAACATAGACACTTGGAAAAGCGTCAGAGATTTTAGGCTGCCCTAACAGTAAACTTTCCATTAAATTCATCCTGATCACAAGCAATGGTTTCATGGTGGCATTTAATTAGTTGTAAAAGATCATTAGATGTTACTATGAAAATTTTTATGCTTCAAAAATAATAATTTGTATGCCAGTGTTTGGGTTTTGGAGCTTTTTTGCCATTTTTCAAGACTTCAGTGATAAGAACTCTGTTACCAGATTTCTGCTGAGAGACCTTGACAAAAGGAAGATTTCAAAAGAAAAGGTCTGAGACAGATAAGAGTCCTTGGGAGTTACAACCCAGCTATTGGAAAGGCTTTTCTTAGTCATATTACTTTTCAGACATTTAAAGAGGATTAATCCTTGATTATGAATGGGGTTCAGCAGGTGGAAAGAGGAGCAGAAACTTTGCATTGTCACACCTAAGAATGAATCTGAGTAATTTACCAAACTCAGGTACTGACAAGGGATTTTTCCCCTCTTGCTTCTTGCAGATGAAAGATGTTCCATGTGTCCTTTTCCCTTCCTGATTTCAGTCTTCAATTTCAGCAGATTGTAGTTTTCTACTGGGGAAAATATAGATAAATTGGTATTTATAATATCTCTATATCTTATGCATTTATGCATGCATATGTCATTGTTGCATTTAATTGAAAAAATAAGGTAACTATTATCTCTCGTTATTATGATTTTTTCTAAATGAAATAGAAAACTTCTGATTGTAATTAAAACTTTGAAATATATCTTAAACTTTCCTTTTAAGTGAAAGTCAGTCTGCAGGCAGAGCAAAACTAAAAGGTTTCTCAGATATTTTCTTCCACAAAACAAACAAAAAGATCAACAGCATAAGTATTTTAATGCAGTTTTTACAGAAAAATAGTTGGAAAGGCTAAAAAGCCTGATGACTGTATAATTATGGATGCTAATAGAATCAGGGATCAAAAGAGAAAAGAGATAACCAAGAGAAATCATAAATATAAAAAGTGCATATCAGGCCTCTTCAGAACTCTTAGCAGAAATCAATAATGCTAAAAAAGAATATAAGTCACTGTAATATTTTCTTGTGTAGCACTGACCCTCACAAGCTCAATTTTCTAAAAGTGAAATTTGGACAGACTGTGGAACATTATTTGGAGGAAATCATTGGTCAGACAGGATGGCTGTATACCTGAAGTATATAAGTAGGAGCATTTTAGCCTTTGAATATGTAAATATTCAAAATAAATAATAATAAATAATAATAAATAATAATAAATAATAATAAATAATAATAAATAATAATAAATAATAAATAATAATAAATAAATGGACAAAGAGAAACTTTTACCAAGGTCTATGATGACAGGACAAAGAGCAGTGATTTTAACCAGAAAGAGAGCAGGCATAAATAAGGAAAAAATTCTTTAGCATAAAGATGACGAGATGCTGGCCCAGGTTGTACAAAGAAATTGTAGATGTCCCACCATTTCGAGTTTTCAAGGCCAGGTTGTATGGGGCTTTGAGTAACCTAGTCTAATGGAAGATGTCCTGTTGGAACCCTGGAAACAGGGAGTTTTGAACTTTCTGCACTTTTACCCAAAAGAGCACCACATTTGACTTGAGGCCATGGAGAAGGCTTCCAAAATTTAATGCTAGAACTAGAATCACTGATTTGTAGTTTGAATAGAAGTGTGTAATTTCACATGGTGAAAAGTTTAGAATTTGGGGTTTTAAAATACAGCAATAAGGCAAGATGGAGGTTTTAGGGTGGAGGTTTTCTTTCTTCTTCATCTTCTTCTTGGGTATAGGTGGTACTTTTTAATTGGATAGAAAATGCCACACTGCAGGTCACAGGTGTTTAGTCATTAAGTGAAAAGTGAAAATAATTTAGGTGTTAGTTTTTAATTGAACAATTAAGCCTTAAAAGACCTTGTAATGAGCAAAATACATCACCATTTCTCCATTTTTAGCTTGTTAGCTGGAAGTTCTGTAGCACTCACTGTGCTATAGATAAGAATTTATAAACATCTGAGTCTGAACACGGAATTCCGTCTCTCGTGCTTTTAATCCTGACTCTGACCGAAGAGAAAAAAGAAGGCAAAAAGCAATAGTGTCCCTGCCCTTGACAAGAAGGTTGGACAAGGTGAGCTCAGAAGGTACATTCCAAGCCAAATCATTCCATGATTTTAATTCATTTTGCAGAATTACTTATGTTTAAGATGCATGGTTAAATCAACGTTAAATCAAATCAGCACAGATGTTCGTAGACCATGAGTGAAGAGAACTGGACTTACCAGTGAATATAATTTCCCAGTTCTGCTGTTCCTACTCCTACTGTCTTGCTGACAGAATCTGTCCTTTTTCTCTGTTGCTTAACAGATCCTGTGTTCTGTAGCTCTCCTCTGAGCCTGCTCCCAGCATCCCATCTGGGCCAGCACTCCTGGTTCTCTGTCTTACCTCTAACTTTCTACCTAGGAAGATATTACATGGTTGAGTCTGAAGTTTGTGCACATATTTGTTCATTATTTCTCATACCTGGCATAATATGAACCTCAGCACTGCTAAGGATTTTATGCAGTCTAGGTGCCAGTGTTTAATCAGGTTTACTCTAGTTAGATACCTGAAGGATTATTACACTGCTGTTCTGGTAAACATTTTCAGCATGTTATAAGCTGGGTGAATACATCAGGCACTACTGTTGCTCAGACTCCCCATTACAGTCAGCAAATAACCTCAATAGTGGGATGACACAATAGAGACAGTAAGAGAATTGTAAAAGAGGAGGAAGATATGAAGATGGAAGCTAATTTTGGTAATATTTCTACTATACTTCAGTTTTGCAATCAGTTTGGTTGATTAGATTGTCATTCCCTTTACTTCTGTGGTAGGAGCCAGAGAGACTTTTGTCTCCCTGGAATGCAATTCCTTTCTTGGCCTTACACAGTGCTTGACTGCCAGATTGATTGAACACTATTTTCTTCTGACTATGCAATGATGGTCTTAACCAGTTCCTGTTCTTCTGCCTAGAATTTGCCCCATGACTATTTTACCTTCCAATAATCCTCACACAAGTGATTTTTGGTACAAAACTAAGATCAAGTTACTCTCGGGGGTGCAAAATATAAACCAGCCAACAAATTGCTAGTTCTTTTTCCCAGGCTCTGCAGTCCATTTATTTACCATATTTGTCTTACTTAAAGTTGGCACAATATTTCCTTGCCGGATACAAAAGCAACAAAACCATGATCTAAGTAATTGCATCTAAAACAAACAAATAGGAGTCATGTTTATTTCCAGTTTCTTTCTGCTTCTATCCTACATCTCCATTTACTAATTTATCTATTTCTTTTTTCAATTCACCTTTTAAAGTAATTTACTTGATGTACTTGGTCCCCTTTGAGAGACAAATTCTTGCTACCATCAGTTCTTAATTTTGTAGATTGTTTGCCTTAATTTTTGTTTCTGCTTTTTAATTGTTTTCAATTAAGAAAAATGTGAATTAAATCTGTTTATTTAATCTTTTTCAAAATTCAAAACCTTTAATTGCCATATTAATTCCCACTTGTATCTTGCAATTTCTCACAGTCTGCCACAGCAGTGCTTGGATAGGAACAAATATTTCTATTAGGAAGCAATAACTTGAATGTTTTCAGTGGGCGTTGATAAAAACATTTCACAACTGGGAACAAACCTTTGACTTAAGACTTAAAACTTAAATTAACCTAATTAAACCCCTTTAGACAAGTTTAGACAAAGTATCCTGCTCTTTGGAGATGTCTCATGAGAACAGGTTTCTCCCAGGAGATTCCCAGCACTTTCGGAAGTTTAACACATATATTCCTCATCTTTCAACTTGCTGCTGCATAAAGGGCTCTTCTGAAAGATAAGCAGAGGAGAAAATGAGGTGTAAAGTGTCTTGAGACAAAGTTGGCCTGAATTTTGCCTGAAAATATATGCTGATTTTCATATAATCATCATTTTCTGGCAATTATCCATGACCATAATGATATTATTTAAATGTTCAGCCACATGTTCAGTGTTTTTTTGTAGAGATTGCTAGTTATTTTTCTTCTTGGAAGAACAGGCTTCCCTCATTCTTGTTGAACCCACGGGATTTGTTTTTCCCAGAGCAGAATTCAAGCAAACATTGGTTTTATTTTTTAAGTTTCTATTGCCTTGCACTTTTGATAGTCATGATTATCACTATGTGGTATTATTCAGATATATAAAATAAATTAAGATTTTTATTATAATTTGTAGTTCTCTAGTAATAAAAGCACCCAAGATTTTTAATTTGTGTTATCTTGGGTTTGTTTTTTGTTGTTTTGGTTTTTTTTTTGGTTGTTGTTTTTTTTTGTTTTGGTTTGGTTTTTTTCTG
>JANRGV010000051.1:7249283-7264854 GCA_024734035.1 Alethe castanea
TTTGTTGTTTTGGTTTTTTTTGGTTGTTGTTTTTTTTTGTTTTGGTTTGGTTTTTTTCTGGGGAAAACGCAGAGATTTAAAATTTTATTAATGTTTCTGTGAAAGGTTATATCTGTCATGTATAACTTACCTTGCAAATAATTCCATTGACATCAGTTGAAATTTTCATAAAGATTATCATCTTAACAAACATGAGTTTTTCTTTAACTGATTTCATAGGTAATCCTACTGCTGTCACTTATGATTATGACTTAAGAGCTATTCAAAATAAATTGTTTTTTTAATGTTTAGTATTATGATAATAGTGGTTACCAGAGTGTGAACAAACAACTGACCATTAAATTCTGTGTGCTCAGGTTGTTTCAGAATACGAAATTGTGGCTGGATTTCAATGATTCTCTTGCCCAGCTCCTCTGAAAGAATGGATTGTCAGTTCTAATTGGTAAACTGATAAACTAACCTGGTAAACTAGTGCAGTTCTCCTAGCAGAGGAAACATCTTGAATTTTTAGCTTTTGTTTAAAGCAAAATTTTTGTTTGATATTGCCTTTCAGATCTGGAATCTCTAACTGAGGTTTTAGATGTTTTAAATCATTTTCTAGGCATTAAGTTCAATAGCTAAAGCAATACTTACTTTTGCTTTTGTATTGTTGAATTACGCTTACCAAATTTATATTCCATCATGAACAGAAAATATATCAATATTATTTCAAATAATAGCATAAAAAAAATCCTCCCTGGCATTAACTAATTCAGTCTCTAGTGTTTTCTTCTGTTACAAATTCATGCTTTCTTTTTTCAGTCATTAACTTTGAACTGGTCTAGGTACACAATGAGCTTGCAAGCTGTCTCTATGCTGCCTGCTTTACTCACAATTGCCATTTTTTTCCATTTCCAAAGTTCTTCTGTTAAAGGAACAATAAAAGCTAATGCCTGACACCTTTTACACCTGTGCAGAGTTACCTAAAGCAGTAGATGGAATCACCACATTCAATTTCTATTTTCTCCTTCTTTACTTCCTTTTGGTCAGCTTTCTATCTCTTCACAAAACCTTCCTGTTTTCCAGGTTCAGTTCTGTAGATATTGAACACTAATGCATAACATCAAAAATTGTGCTAGAGGATGGTATAAGTAACAGTCATGTCCACATATTTATTCTTTTCCACTGTAGCAATAGCATTAGCAATTTCTGGTAATTCAGGGGTAAGGAATGGGAATGGAATGTGGATGGACATGACTGTAATTTTTTAAAATTGTGTTACATATTTATGTCCTAATACAATATTCCATTATCCAGCCCCTTATGTCCAGCGTGACTTAGGCTATTACACAAATATTTTCTGGTAAAACACACAGGAGATATCCTATTAAAGATCCCATTTACTCCATTAAGGGACTTAATGGCCTTATGAATCAATACTACTTGGGACATTTGGGTCACAGGATCTAGAACTGTGAGTTTTATTGTTTTCAAGACAAAGGATTAGATTTGAGTTCATTAAAAATGGCTGTTTCTAATGAAGGATTGGCTATAGAGGCAAAAATTTGTTTCTCTCGTACCCACAGGCTTATGCTGTTTGACTTTGTTTATCCAAAGTAAAAGATTCCATTATAAGTATTACTTTAGTTCCTCCAATTACTTGAAATGTAATTAGAGGTCTTCCTTTAACAAATGGAAACATTACTGTGTTTCCTGGAACAGGCAATCCTAGCAGAGAGAGAATGGAAAGGCAAGGCAACTGAGCCACACCTTCTGGCTAGCAAAATATTGTGTTACATTATTTTTTTATTATTATTATTTTCCAGGGGAAAACATTCTTAGCAAGCTTTAGACTATGCTCTCAGGCACATGGTGTGATTCTTGGAGGTGCCCTGTGCAGCGCCAGGAGTTGGATTTGGTGAACTGAGTGGGTCCCTTCCAACTCAGGATATTCTGTGATTCCAAGCTTTTCCTAGCAGTGCCATTTCAGTGCCAAAAGAGAACCTTTAAGAGGCTGTCACATTTTTTATGTTGTACATTGGATTACTGTTACTGAGTTGAGCACCTGGTTCCAAGGCACTAAACCCGACATTTACCTGACTTCTTGGCTCTGAAATCCAAAACCTAGTATGTAGTGTGTTTAAAATGGTAGGGTACATGTCAATTGTCAGTCAAAATTGGTGATACAGGCTTGGCTTTATCCTTTCTGTAATCACCTCTTTTATTTTTTTTTTATTTTAAACTTTTCTGTGATCTCCAGTTGTAGTTTCTGTAGTTTCAATCAAAGTTTCTGACACTTCTTATTCATCTTGAATTTGTTTCTCCATGTTTAATAGATATTCACTTCAAATACGTATTTGATCAATCCTAAAATTTTAGGATTGAGGGCATCAAGGTAGGACAATCTATTGATTGGGGAGATTTTCAGCATATATGGTGGTAAAATTGACTGTTAGATCCACAATTTCAGTGGTTCAGCAATTGAGGCAAATGTAAATGTCTCTCTGAATTGAAGACTTCCATGAAAGACCACCTTCATCCAAACTGAAAATTCATCAGGACGGTACAGTGACTAGAACATTTTGTGGTGTGAAGGCTGAAGTTTTGAGCAGAAAATAAGGGGTTTTTGCAATATAATTATCCCTGACAGGAAGTGCCTCTTCCCAGCAGTAGTTGTAGTTTGCATCACAGTTATACAGTTTTAATATTAATGTGCAAAGTAGGAAGTTATGTAAGATGTCAAATTTGCATTTCCCTCCTGCTTTGAAACCTGCTTACCGTTTCTCTTAGCATTATAACAGCACATAGTTTTGCCTTATTTGTTACTTTCAAAGCAAGATTTCCATCTATTGATTTATTTTCATCCCTCTTCCTCAGTATATCCACTGCCTTAAAAAAAGCAGGTAAAACCATTCCCTCATAGAAAAAAAAAAAATAAAATAAATATGAATACTGTAGAATCCTTTTATTTTCACTGCGGTTTGCATTTCTCCTTCTTACATATAATCTATAAAACCAGTGTTAGATCCCTTGTTGTCAACAAAACCTTGTTCATGACAGAACGGTGCAAAATGTTCCATGGAAATGTGAGGGTATAACCTACACCAGTCTCTCTGCCTGCAAGTGTTTTCTTTCATCTGATTAATCAAAATAAAGTTGCTTAAACTTTCTGGCTTCTCTGAAAGAGGCAAAGATTTCTCATGCTTCTTTCCTTTTGTCAAATGTCTGCAATGCCATTCTGAAGTTCATACAGAAACATTGAACCTCATCAGATAAATTTATAACCCCAGCATGATTTCAAAGCTCATATTACTCAGATGCCCAGTTTTTTTAGTGTCTCAACTGCAGGGCATAAATGGACAACAGGTCCTATAGTAGCTCCTGTTTCTGAAGGTTCAATAGCAAGTTTTTATCGTAAATTGAGACTAATTTTTCACAGCAAATCTCTACAGTCTACTAGTAATTAGACATGACTCACACAGATGCACAATTTCTGTGTTTCAGTAGTGAGGCTGACCTCATTTGCCTCATAGTAATTTTTACATATTTATAGCCTTATCAAGAATGTTATGTTTTGGTGTATTTTTTTTTCCCTTCAGTTACTGTTAACTAGATTTAGGAAAGGATGGATTATATTTAGAAGTTGAGGAGAAAGCAAGATAATATACAGTAATTTAAAAAAAACTAAAACCAAAAACAAACATATAAACAATAGAAAGGTAAGTGCCAGAGGTACCACTTCAGTAGTATTTCCTCAATCAGTTTATTCTAAAGCACGAGAACATCCAGGCATAATGGTGATTACAGCCTTAATGGGCTGTTTTGATTGCTTATTTGAGAAAGCTCCCTGTTTTACATTAAATTCTCAAAAACTATTTAAATATTGATTGAAATCTCTCAAATGGGTGCATAGTAATCCCATTCTTTATTGTCTTCATTGGTTTCTAATGACACATTGTTTACAAAATCAAAAAGAGCAGTTTTAGCTCTATTTATTCCTCATATCTCTGTGCTAAATATGCACTCTTAGCTTGACTCTTTTTTGTTGCTGTCTCATGTTGCAAGTCAGTGTCTTAAGGATTGGTATTTAAAAGGAAATAATATCCCATTGAAATTTCATTGCCTCAGAACATATGTTCAGGCATTTCTAACAGCCTTCAGACTAAAGAAGAAAATGTCCTTAAAGGAGGCACATCTCTTCAAAGTGATCATCCTGAAGCTACAACTTGCCTCTGTTTTACAGCAGGATGTTTATTTTATGTGCTTGTGGTCTCTTTGTTACCCATTTTGACCTCTGAAATGGTGATATATGAATCATTTACTATTGTATTTTTAGCTGTTACTACACCCACAAGACTTTTTATTATCAGCAAGAGTGGAGGTATTAAAGAGATTTGTGGGCCTCAAAAGGCTCAAAGCACAGTAGGGATGAAATTACAAAATTATATTGTTATAAAATGTATTTCTAAAACTGTGTACAAAGCCCCTGTGTTAATGAAAGTAATTGATAGCAAACACTGATTTCTTTTTACATCACCAACAATGCATTTTTTCTGAGTAATACTGAGCTCTTTTTAGTAACAATAGGAAAAAAATGAGTCTCATGAATCATTTACGTGGCCTCATTCATTGCTATTATTACTTCTGCCATCAAACATTTTGGGAATTCAGCCCCTTTTTCTCTCTGTCTTTACATCTTGTGTAATGGCCTTTCTTGTGCTTTTCAGAAGGAAAATTGAACTTTCTTTTCCTTTAATGTACAGAAAAGTACCAGATCTTCCATTCTGATTCTGAATAAATGTTTCTGTTGCTGAGGCTTTTAGCTGTAGGAAGCCATAAAAGATGAATAATTGCTAAAGGAAAAACAAGATAGGGGAAGTAAAACCTAATGTGCAGAAGGAATCAATTTTCAAAAGGTCAACATCTTCAGCACAGGATTTGCCTAAATTGGACAATTCCACAATATTTTAGCTGTCAGTAATTCCACAATACTGAAAATACTCAGAAAGTGCATTGAAAGTGGCATGCCCATGTAGTCTGTTTAATTCCAAGTAACATTTTGTGATGCTTAAAGCAGGACAATGAGTGTCAATAGACTTTTATTATTTTGTACTTTTGGATCTTTCAAAAAATATCTTCTACGCTAATGTTGTCAGTAATTTCCAACTCAATATGGAATTGCTTTTCCCACATTCAGGTTTTATTTCTGGTTTATCATTTCCTAGTGCCATTGTAAATCTTTATTTTATATATTTCTATATGTTTATACATACGTATAGTTCTTCAAAAATCTGTGTGCTCATACTCTAGAATCAGCTGAAATAGTTGGTTTTCGTAATTGATAAATACAGCGGAGAATATCAGGGAGATAGAAAAGAGGCTTTTTTTTAAAAATGAGCCATTCTGAGCTCATACACTACCCCAGAGTACCAAAATGTAGCACACATCACAAAGATAATTTCTGTGTAAATACTAACCCTAAAATTAAAATTAGTTTAGTTTTAGTTCAGTTTTGGTGAGGTTACACTACGACAATTGAAACTTTTAAATTTTTTTAAACGCACAGAAATTTGATTTAGAAAAATTGTGCATTCATTGAAAAATACATAGTATAATCTCTGAATGCCTCAGCTTCTCCTTTTAGAGGATTTTTATTACATTTTTAACATCTTTCCTATAGTTTTGAGGGTTTTTTGGATTGCATTCCCATCAAATGACATGCTCACAGTTGAGTTTTTGCATAAAACTTGTAGCTGCAAAAACTAGATTCTGCCTCTTCTCATAAATAAAATGTGGCATCTTTCAGAATGAACTCCAGTGTTTATCATAATTTTTGAGCTAAATAACTATTTTAAACATTAAGAATTATTGTTTTTTCCTGATATGACTGATAATAACAAGAACCATCGTGCTTTTGTGTGCACAAGATGACAACAAAGTTGGAAGTTACCTACTCTAAGCAGAGCCATACGGTATCCTAAGATACAGCCTAAGATAAAGCAAACTCTTAAATTCACAGTGTTTTACTGATGATTTTTCTTGGAAACGATCATAAAATACGCACTTTTAATCTGTGATCTATACAGAAGTGCTTTCCTATAAACTTACATGAAGGAATTAACACATCTAGTAAATTACTTTTTTTTACTACTTAATGTACATTATGTGGTAAATTTCATGTTTCATAGCCTAAGTATGACCTGAAATGGGAAAAAACTAATCAATGTGGATTAATGAAGGAAAATTATGTAAGTATAAAAATGTAAGTATAAAAAACTGCTGAAGCTACTCAATTACTATTTATTTACTTCTTTTCTAAAGAGAATCTCCTCTAGTCTTTTAAAATATAATTGCAATATAGAAATAAAAAATAGAAATAGAAATAGAAAACTTAAATATAGTTAACACACCTATTTATGTTTAAGGAAAAAAAATCCAGCATACAGAAAAGTGAAATCAGTACATAGTCTCTCATTATTTTTCACTCCCTTCTGTTTAAATTTTTTTATTTGTTTTCTTATTATTATTCTTTCTTGCTCAGGTTGTTCTCTTTTTGGTGTTTTTTGGTTTTTTGGTTTTTTGGGGGTTTTTTTTGGTTTTGTTGTTGTTGTTGTTGTTGTTGTTGTTTTTTTTTGCAGGCTGGAGACAATGTGTTAAGTTACTGGATTTTTATGCTCTGGAAAGCTGCCTAGCATCTCTATTCTAAAGCACAATTCCTGTTTCCAAGCAAGCAAGAAGCAGAAAAAAGATGACCTTTGCAGCTGCCATTTTGAAAAAAAAAAAAACAAAACTCTTCAAAGGCTGTTAAGAGAGGAGCCAGAAACCTGGGATGGCAAAACAGAAGAAAATGAAAACCTTTAGTGCTGCATGGAGAAGTGTTTTGCCAAAAGATGGTGGCAGCACATCTTCTGCTGAGTTTGTGAGGCTCTCTGGGCACGAGGAGCAGCAGCAGGTCATGCTGAGATTGCTTGTGATGCTGGATGACTCACTGGAGACAAGGAGAATGATCCCAAGGCAACAGATTCCAGCATTTTAATCTTCCCACCAGTCTCCCAGAGATTCTTGTTGCCTTCAGCACTGTGTGGAAACACAAGTTTCTCTGGGGTTCTGCTTTTCTTTTCCAAAACAGACCCTCCCAGCAACTCAGCAGTGAGATGTTAAGAATTTAGAGAACAAGATGTAAATTGCTTGGAAGAGATCTGCAAGAGACATGAAGTGACCTCAGCTGCCAGAGACAGAATGTGCCTGGATTGATGGGACACCCCTGACAGGCTGCAGATCAGTATTTTAGGACAGGGAGACCATCCCAGGACTGGGAATCAAAAATCAGGGCTCTGAGAAAAGAAAACACTTCCTCAGACAGGTATTTTCAAACTGCCAGCTGTTAAAATAGCAATCCTATAAACCTTAGCAAGGATGATCCCATTTTATTAGGGTCAGACAGAGAATCAAAAACCCCTATTAGGAATGATAAGAGACAGCCAAAGTGAATAGCATTGGAAAGATAAAAGAAGCAAAAAGCCAATAACTCAGCCACCTAGACTTCAGCACCCACCAGGGCTGAACCTGATATAGTTAACTGCAGGTTTGTTGTATTTCTTCCTTCTGCAAAAATGAAACCCCAAAGCCCACACCACCCTCAGTGCCCTTACAGCTCTCCTGAAGTGCACAGCCAGGTCATCTTGCAGTGTTTATTTTCTCTGCCCTCTTGGACTGCTGCCTCAGCTGTCAAGTGAGGCTCTGCCATGTATGAAGGACCACAAGAATGAATTCTGGTTTTGGTGGCCTAGGGGTAGTTGAAGCTATTGCTATTCAAAACGTGTTCTGTGCTGTGCCTGAGTCACCAAATTTAAATTTGGATTTCATTGATATGAGATTGTGTTTTCTGTGGCTTTGAGATAGCTGGCACTTTTTCTCATGGGACAGAGGTCTTCAGGACAGCATAACGAAGAGACATCTCCAGAGGGTTTTGAGCAGAAAATGTATTTCTCTTGGTATAGAGCAAATTAAACCAGATAAGTTAAAAACCATGCTAGAGAGCATAAGCATCTAATGATTCAAACTGCCATTTTTTTAGTCGATAAATGACAAAGTGAAAAGTAATTAAAGAAAAACAGAAACAAAAACAAAAACAAGCCTCAAAACCACAAACCAAGAAAGGAATCTCAAAATGTCTATTAACTGCTGAGCCAACCAGACATCTACTTCTGTTCCTAACAATGTTTTACATCTCCATCCAACCCCTCATACAAATGTTTGACTGTGTCCTCTGGAAATAAATCTAGTAGCTAAGAAAGGCTATTGATTCACAGTTGTGAAAGATGTATAAATAAAGATATCTTACAGGTAAAAGAAACCTGTTCACTCTGCAGTAATACAGTTCTCTTTATGGAGTACTCCCACAGCTTTTAAGCACAGCTCAATAATGTAGGGATAAGACAGAAAGTGCATGGAGGAGTTTGACAGTTGGAATTCAATACCTAAAGGTGGTGCTCAGCCATGAGTTTCCAATACAAAGAGGAATTGCAATGAGGTCTCTAATCTTTGCAAGCCAAGTGTCACAGCTTTACTCTGACCCTACCTAAAATCACGAGCTGGGTTAGGTTAAGGTGTGATTGCACTCTGAATTTGGTACATAAGTTACATCCACAGAATTTGCCCTAAGAATAAATTCACAAGTAGTAGTAGGCCCCGGAGAGGAATCTTAATCTGGACACTCCTGACAACTTCAGCATCCTGGTCCTCTCCCTCCAGCTCAGCCCAGTAGGAGAGTGCAGGACAGGGCACTCTGATTCCCTTCCAAGGAAGCTGAATCTGGACTAAAATAAAAAGTTTCTGTTATAGCCCAAGAAAGAAGGTTAAGGGCAAAAGGTACACTTGCAACTATGACTAAGCAGGCAGATTTATGCTAAAGAAAGACCTCAGAAAAAGGGGGGTTTGGGCTTAGAAAAAATTAAGGAACAGCTGAGTGCTCCAAAAATACAGTATTAGCAATCTCTAGCAGCAGCAGTATTCATGTGCCAGAAACTCAGCTTTCTGTTATAGGACCCAGTTGCTATAGAAACTTCCAACTGGGAGCTAAATAAAGTAATTTCTATGCTAGTGTTGGTGTCTGTAACTTCAGCACCTGATGCTAACCAAATTGTGCTCAATAAACAAATTTAAACTCTAAAAGCCTGCAATGAGTTCTCAGTGTTTTCTATACAACTGATTAATCCCAATTGATCTTGGCTTAGAACTCAAGAGCATGAGAAATCATAGAAACAGATAAAAGACTACTCAGGACAAATATGCCTCTCCCTTTATTTGTTTCTAACCTTAATTCCTCCTTTTCCTACACACCTCTTTCTCCTGTCTTAGCTTTTTTTTTTTTTCCTTTGAAATTAGCTTTTCTATGGCTAACCCCATAGTTGAGCCTGGCATCTCTGATCCTCTTTTGACAAATTAATTCTGCATTAACCTCTGCTTGCTCTTGCATCCCTTTCATATTTCATTAAACATTTGCTTCAGGTTAAAAATTTGAGAAGCAGTGTTAACAGCTGAGTGCAAATCCTTCCTTCTAGATCTCCAGTGCAGGGTCTCAGGGATGAGGCACAAGGGACAAGTTTGCAGAAGCCTGCACAGGTAACTCATGCCGTGGGAACAGTGAAAAATGCTCATCTCCCAGGGAACACACATAAATCTGGTGAATCTAGATTCCAGGGCATCTAGGGCTGGAAATATCTTCTCTTTAGAAAGGAGGAATTGTTGCTGTTATTACTGTAGCACTTTCCTGTACTGACAAGAAACAAGAGATCACCTCAAGCATTTCAATATGCAGACTCTATTTCTGCATCACATTAAATACAAGTAGCGTTTATTAGAATAAATAACGCTGGTGCCATGAGTAGTCATGTAGAATAGATTTAAAACTTTTCAAAATTTCTTTCTTACTGTTTTAGAAGCTGTTTGAGTATTTCTGCAACATCTGGCAAGATGACAAAGGCTGAAACTACAAATGTCAGAGAGCAATAGCAGTGACTGCTCTTTCTTTGACATATTGGCCCTTCCTTTATGATCTAAGTGCCCAAAGCATGTGAAGGAATGGACTAAACACCTGGGTTACGTGGCATTTCTGGAGCAAGAAAGCTGAAGAGGAATGCAGCAGTGGTGGGAGATGGAGATTTCATCAGTCCCAGCAAAGGTGAGCAGCAGCAGCCATTGCCTTATCCGTGAGAGAGGAACCAGGGAGACTGAGTGGACAAAGTGTGTAGGGTCACTCACTGGAGCCCAGCATGCAGGGTAAGACCCAAGGGGAGGGAGAGGTGAGCAGGAATAGCTCAGTATCTGCTGGAGGGGAAGGGCAGGTGGCAGAGCTGCTTGGAAGAGACCAGGGCTGCCACTCCACAGTGCCCAGCAGCCACCAGCGTCTGCTGGAACAAGAGCAGCAGTGGCCTCAGGGACAGGCTGAAGTGAGGGCAGGGCTTGGGCAGGCTTTGGCAGAGGGATCTCTGGCAAAACAGATCTTATGGCACCTCTCTGGTCGCTGGGCTTGGCCAGGGGGTGGCAGGCAGCAGGGCTCCTGTGCCAGGTGGCCGGTGGCACGTGGCTCCCTGCTTTGGCAGGCAGCACAGGCAGCTGGTGAGAAGGGGCTGCCTGGAGGCTCCCAGGCAGCAGCAGCAGCAGCCAGGCTGCCAGCCAGCTCTGGAGACAGCAGGCTGCTGGCCCTGCCAGGAGAACAAAGTCTAGCTGGCAGAGATACTCGAAGGACCACAACAACTTCCTTGGGAAGAGCTGGACTGTAAAGGAGGGAAAGTCTGTCAGCATCCATACCAGGTGTCTGTCAGAAAGTGTATCAGTGTCCAAATCAAGACCTTGTGTCTGAGCCCAAAGTCTTTGAAAAAAATCTGGTGAATCAGGCTAGACTTTGAAAGCTTTTGGTGGCATTTTTTCCATCTGAGCCAGTGTGGTGATCTCTTTATATAAAACTAGCTGGGACTTTATAAGCAGAGCTGCATTGTTCATATCTTGTCAGAAGCAGTGTGTGTGGGGTGTGAATGCATCCCAAATATACATGTATCTATATCTGTGCATGTGTACACACAGGCATAAATGCATATATGTGTAATCCCCTGCTCAGTGCATCCGGGAAATGGCTGCTCACAACTGAGATGACTCCTGTTGCTCACACCATGGCCAGGCACTAAGAAGATCACTCTGAAGTAAATATGATCCAGCAAGACATAAAAGTTGTGTTTGCAACCCTGCTGACTTCAGGAGAACCTACCCACAAACTGAAATGCTCACATATGCTCGAATGCTGTTGTTGAATAAGAATGAGCTGAAATTCACACATTAAATTAGACCATGCTTAGCTGCTGCCACATGTAGGAGATGCTTCCAAGCCTTTGGATGACAAAGAAGGCTGTGAGGAAAAGACAGGAAGCACCATTAACTATTTATTTCCTGTAAAAAGGGACTTACCTTGGTGGAAATGAGGAAGACAGGAAGGTGAGGATGCTAAAATGAGGAGGCCAGACTTGCTAGGCAAAGATACATTTGTTGTTAAAAACAAGGCACCAGCAACTCTGGAGGGAGGCTCACAGCAGGGAACTGTGTGGGAGTGATCTGGAATGCCTCTGTCACTGAGGCTTCTTATGGAGCCTGGGGATTTCTAGCCCCCATACTTTGATCATGCAAAATACATGCAATTTCACCCTCTTCTTTGGTGAAACAGAGGCAGTTTTTCTTAGTTCTGAAGGGTAAATAAGAGGAAAATGGAGAAGACTTGTATTTTATTTTTTTTTTTCTGATTGGACTGTAAGGAAGATATACTTGAATCTTTAAGAAGCCTTTGAGAGTCTTGCTTTCAATGAACCATGATTTTAAGAATTTCCTTCATTTCAAGAACTGACATTCAGTTCTGATGTCTGTTATTCTTTACAGTGTCTATTCTGTTTGCACAAGCTTATGGAAGACTTGAATGGATACTTAAGTAAAATTATACAGATGCAAAGCTACCTGTTTTCATAGAAGTGTTGCTTTTTACCTTGCTGTTTCAAGAAGATCAAGTCCTTGTGCAATCTACATACACAGTGAGTCACAGCTGAACTTCTACACTGTTTTGTTGTGTTTGCTACATGCTTTGCAAATAAGCCAAAAGGGCCACACTTCAATGCCTTTCAACACTGAAAAACTAAGTTTGTATCTCCTTTACATTGCTTCTTTCCTCTTTCTCTTTGTCCTTTGTTGTCTCTCTCAGTCTCTCCAGTCACCATTATATCCTTCAGTAAGTGGGGAATGGCGTTGTTTATTTGTTCTTTACAAAAGTTTCTGGGAAACTTTTCTTGCTCTTATTCTTTGTCACGTATTTTTTTCTTTATAACACTATTTCTTGTTACCTGAGAGCTGTTGTAGAGTACAGGTATTTTAATTTGCATTCCTGACACCCAAGTTCTTCCACTAAAACTGTTTGTGCTGCAGAGCATCATAGACTTTCCTGTGATTAATCTTCCTTCTGGCAGGATCCAAGCTTCCAAATACTCACGAATCCAGAAAGCTGCAAGCTGGTCTCTTTGCTGCCATCTATCTCAGAAACCTGAAGCCAAGCCTTCAGGTCTTTTTCTGGTGAATTTACAAGAAGAGACAGAGCCATTTTTCTTCCAAAGGTCCTGCTCAGGCTGTTTGCAATGAGTTTCATGCAAGGACATCCCCGTGTTTGCAGAAACTGACTGAATTTGGTGAGTTCCTGATGAAGCACAAAGGACCTAGCCTGGAGAATTCTTTCCATGAAGAGATGGCCAGAGACACTTCTTAGTGCAGCATTTTAGCCATGATGACAATTTATTTAGAAATGGAAGAAATCTTAATTATCACTATTTGCCTAGAAAGAGGCAGGCCATGCTGGTGACTCACACAATTTGTTGTCTCTGATTTCTCCATGTTTCACAAAGGCCTCTCTTACCGTTCTTCATTACCAATCTAAACAAAGTGACTTAAAAAGAAATTGTGTGATAACATAAACTGTGGCCTAAAACCTGCTAGGATACACATGCCTACTTAATTTTATATGCACTAAGGGTCACTGCAATGATTACTCACAGCATATTAATTTTAGCATGTACATAATTGTTTCCAGGATCAGTGAAGAACAGGTCATCTTTCAATACATAGGAAGTTTAATGAGGGATGAAGAGTTAAAATCCCAGTTCTGAATTACTCTGAAATATGGGATTTCAGAATATGTATCTAAGGGTTACATTTTCTGTAAATTTCAGCAGAAAATTCTAGCTAACCATTTTAATATATTGGCTTACTCAGTGTTACTTTACACAACAATCTGCTGTACCTAAGCATATTTTACATTAGAGAAGTGATTGACTTTTACAAGGAGAAAAAGGCATTTTGAGGACATAAAAGTTATATATAAAAAAAGGTTCAGGTTTTTAAGTGAGAAGATGGTAGGAAATTACTAGATCTTTGTGGAAATAATTTCCTCTGGTTTTCATCTTACATAAATTTTTGTTATTTTTGTGTTTCAGCCCACTTTGAAGGAAAATAAAAGCAAAGACCTAGAGGAACAGTATCAACTTTCTGTCATTTCATGAAAGAAACACCATTTTTTTGTTCATTACTTTAATAAATTTGACCAAATATTATTATCTTCTTTTTAAATCCTGCATTCTATTTAATTAAAAAAATAAAAACGAAAAAACAAAAAGCAAAACACTTTTAAAATCATCTGAAAAATGATTACCAGAAAATACTTTCTCAGAGAGAACTTTCTAAACACTTTATTTATACCTCTAAGGGGCAAGCTGAGTTGATACTTTCCATTCCTCACATGCCTGTGACGAGATGACTGGCAGCAGCTGTCCAGGTGGGAAAGGGCTGCATCAGAGCCTGCTTCCCTCAGAGCTGCCAGGTTTCACCTGATTCCTGGGATGCAGGAGGGTCCCACAGCTCTGGGTGCTCAGAGTGGATTGGCAGCTGGATGGGTCAGGAAACCTGCAGGAGGAAGGAGGTGAGGTTGTCTTGCTTTGTTTGTTTTCATGACTTATGTTATTAATGGATTATCCTTTTTTTTTTCTTTTCTGATGAGATGAACTTGTAACCAGTAAGTTTAATTTTTTAAGCTGTTTAGGAATATATTCCATGGAAAGTGAGAGTTTGGGGTTTTTCCTTGAATTATTCATGAGCGTGATTATATTTATTTATTTATTTGTTTGTTTGTTTATTTATTTATGAGCTGTAAGGGTAAATTACCTGCTCAATTGTTTCCTTCTTGTTTTGACAGACTAGTCAATCTCCCATTCACTTTTCTCCTGCATTTTGATGGCATATGGAGTTTGGAGATTTTGGGGAATGGGCAGAAGAAGAAAGAGGTGAGAGAGGTTACATTTTCTACAAATAATGCATTTCCATGGTAAGGGCATGCTTTAAAACACCTAATTCTTTCAGTACAAAAATGGAGTAATAGTTTCATAAAGAAATAAACAAATTACTTTCCTAGGGCTTTAGAGAGGTAACTGTTGGAACATGCATTTGAATTCATGAGCACTGAAACAGAAACTATTCCAGATCTACTTAGCTCTAAAAATCGAGTTTACCTTGCTGGAAGTCAGTGTCCCCTTTGTCCATTGGCAAAGGCTATTGTATTATAATGATTTCATGCAGCTGAGTATGACTCTAGGAAATTCAGAGTTCTCTGAAACTTATTGGAGGCCTCTGTGCCTATATTTTTAAGCACAATCATAGTATCTGAGGTATGGAGATAGCCTGCTTTCTCAAAAGCAAGTCTCCAGGGTTTTAATGAATATGTGTTTAAGTATTTTTAACTGAATACAAATAAATATAATCCATGCAGGTACCAGTAGTAAAAAAAAAAATAATAAAAAAAAGAGAAATAAGCTGCAAAGATGAAAACACTGATAAGGGATTTATCTAGTCAGAAGAAAGTATGGGAGCAAGGAGACTACTTGAGGCAACTATGCTGTAGGAGTAAATTGACAAAGGAATCTCATTTTAGGCAGCTGAATGGGCAAATGTGAGGAAGGAGATTTTGGTCCTTCCATTTGATTACAAGGTTAGAAGTACATATGGGAAGGAGTGGCTGGGTTACTTAAAGGATATAAAAGGCAACTGTCCACAAGGTTGCCCAAGAGGCAAAGAGTGCAGTGGGATAACAAGGATGTAGCTGGAAGGTAATAATGTATGGTATTTCATTATGTTGATAATGATAGACTATTTCATGGAGTTGAGTCAACAAGCTAAGAAATGCGGGACTGGAATTACTTAAATTTGGGTTTATTTCATGTGGAAAGTGGGTACGCTATATACATATATATATACACTATATGTCAATAGCAAAAGTGAGTATAATGAGGATTTAAGTGGCAACATGTTTCACAGTGATGCCATTGCCAAGTCTCATCAAGGAACTCTTGGTGAAATCCACATTCCCAGAAGTATCTAAATCTGTCAAAAATATGTGGGGCAACTGTAACAGCAAGGGCAAGACTTCATTTTGTGGGCAACACCTCTGGGTGAGAACCTGAGACAGGAGGCTGTGAGCTGCACCCTGGGCACAGCAAAGGGCTCAGGGGGCTGTGGC
>JANRGV010000051.1:7265125-7280684 GCA_024734035.1 Alethe castanea
AGCCCAGCAGGGACCTGTCAGCCACTGGAGCCACCCCTGTGAGGGGGTGACAGTGCCAGCAGTGACAGTCTGTGACACTGGGAGTGTGGCTGCTGGAGAGCCTCATGAATGATCTCTCTGGGAAGTTTCCTTAACAATAGGAAAGAGATACCTGGTACTGAGAAGCTCTTAGAAAATCCCTGCAGACAATCTAACTGAGATGTTAATTTTCCTTCCAAGAGCCCCAGGCTTGTCATTGACATTAGGGGAGTACTGGAGTGCAACAGCAAATGTTCAGGCAGGTTGCTGAGATTATCTGCTTTGCTAACCAAAATACAAAAAGGCAGAACAACAATTTTGTGTGTGTATTATCAGCACTCATAAGGGTTATTACAAAGCAACAAAAGAATGATAGAGAATAGAATGCACACTGTGCTTAGAAAAAAAACAAACCAAAACCACATGAGTTAAATGTGCTTAAGAATATGAAACGAGAACTTATGTGGCAGCTCTTTTAACTGGGACCTAAAACACGAAGCATGAATATGAAGCTTTCTAAGTGATCACAAACTTATGAGGGGAGGTTGTTGAATTCCCATACACTGCAGATATTGACAGACAGCACAGGAGCTCAAAGCTCAGGCTCAAAGTCACTTTCTCCTAGATGGATGTTACTTGATTTCTGACAGAGCTGGCAATGTTCTCTCTCCTCTTACACACTTATAAGCTCTGTATGGCTTGTCAAGCCAATAAAGTCTCACTGAACTGAGACTGCTTTCTAATTATGGTATATGACAATACCTGTGGAAAATCATTGCCTTCAATAAAATTGCAGAGGTGGAACTGATTGGAAGTTAGTGAGAGATCTGGTAAACAATGCTCAAGAAAGAATAGGATTCAGCTTTCTCACTCTTAGTTCAGTTGTTTGCACAGAGCTAATGAGAACAAAACCTGGTAAAACACTCTGTGTGATGTGAATGGCAATGCAATCCTGCTGAATATAAAGATGCCATTGCCACAAAGAGAGCTTTCAGCATAGAAGTACATATTTAAACAATCAAGAAAGCCTCAGTGCTTCTCTGAGAACATTTGTCTTTCCTCTTTTAAATGTAGCTTCTAATGCTGTCATGTCCTCACAACAGGTGAGGTTTCAATCTATGCAATATGGAAGTCATTACTTCTCATCTCTTTAGCATTTTTATTTAATTTTTTTCTATTTTTTAACTGTCTTTTGTACTTTTGCTCTTTATTTTACTTTTCTTTTGCTGTGGAGAAAAAGCTTCTTCACATTCATACATCGTTACTCCCTAATGAACACTTTGCATTTTTTTTTTTTTTACTAAAAATGCAGGGTGTTTAATGGCAGATTTTCTGCAAAGAATAACATGTCAGGGTATTATATAGAGCAATAGATAACAGTATATCAACAGATTTATCAAGTTTATCTGTATGCATATTTAAAAATGCCAAATGTGCTTTCAACTCTCTTCTGGCGTGTCTTTTGAATCTCATTACAATGCAACCTGGAGGGAGTTTGGAATCTAAAACAGAAGTAATTAGTTCTTTCTTTAAAGGAAATTTGCCCTTGCTAACAAAAGGCCATTATGATTCTTGCAGTATTTAGTACATAGAAACTACTGCAATTCTAAGTGTAGGTCTTCTGTGTTTGAAAAGGCTCAAAAAAAAAAAAAATCGAGGATTTGCTGCTGATATAACCCTGACACCACAACGAAAAACAAATATTTCTCGTTACAAATAAAATAGCAGGTGTGGTGACTCTTAAAGATTTCCATCCCAACATATTGCTTGACCCCACATGTTGTTGGGATGGACTGTTATGATCACAATACAGAGAGTGGATTAACATAACTCAGAACATATATGATAGTCAAGGATGGAACCTGACAGGGGTTTTCCATGTTTTTCCCTTATTTCTCTTTTGCTGGTGCAAAATTAATACTTCATTCTTGATACTTAATATTCATGTCAGGTTTGCATACTCATCTGGGGAGCTGGACTTTGTTCACTGTAGGCAACCTTCTTTTCTTGAGATTCTCATCTAAATAGATGCTGAACTGAGATCTGGAAATAATATGGGGTATTCTGAGGGCTTCATTCTAAATGCCATTGCCAAGCAGAAATAAACCAGAAGAAAAACATCTTTTCCCAAGGATTTTGTGAAACTCCCCAGTTCTGCATTTCTGGTAGCTCAAGAGTGGCAGAAGTGGCAATTTCTCAGCCCAGCAGGATTAAACAGGATGTCACAAAACAGGTGTCAAATGGAGCATTCTGGATCCATGGGTTTAAAGCTGAGGAGTCTTTGGCACAACCTGATCTGGTTGTACATTTAATATTTTACTTGTATCGATTAAAAGAAAGAAAAAAAATTGGGGTTTTGTTTTACTGATTTAGCATTTTTCCTTGCTATTCTCTCCTCATTTACTTCAACAGAAGTGCTGTTAATGTTTCCAATTCTTAAATAGGGAAGTCTCATCTAACTTGGTGTCTTGGCTTTTTTAGAAACCTTTTAGAAGCAAGAAAGTACATGGGTCGGCATGCCAGATTAAATGTTTCACATTGATTAAAAGTGCATAAGGCAACATCTGGTGACAAAATGAAGCCAGTTCTGGACCAATTGAAAATAAACATTCACTGATATTTTTTTTCCTCCCTGCTAGCCTCAGAGTGATGCAATTGATATCTATTTTTCTTTCCCCATGGTTAGTAAAGTTTCTAATGCTTTAGCGAGGTGCATTGTGATGTCCATGTTGATAAGGCAATTTTGCTTTGTCCATACATATATAAAATTCCTATTTTTCTTGACTATCCGTTAGTGCATTCTGTTACTGTCAGCCTCACATTGCAACTCTGCCACTCCCATTTGAAAAAAAATCTTCTTAATTATAGAGGGTTAAAATTCTAATGAATACTTAAAAGACATTTTAAAGTACTGAATGCATTATATTAATGGACACCTGAGGGGGAAAAATGTAACATTTTTACAGTTCTCTGGGGGTAGAAATTTTACACATCCATCTCGCAGTCCATCCTCATGACACTTTGCTGGCACATCCACCAAAGCTGCTACTGCCATTGGAAAAGTGAGTTGAGTGATTCTATCAGTGACTGGTCATAATGGAGCAGGAGGATTATGCAGCTGTAAGAGAATCACAGAAGGGTTTGGGTTAGAAGGCACATTAGAGATCATCTCATTTCCATAGGCAGGGATACATTCGGCTAGACCAGGTTGCTCAAACCCCCATCCAGCCTGAACTTGAAAACTTCCAGGGATGGAGAATCTGAAGCTTCTCTTGGCAATCTGTTCCAGTGTCTACTCTTTTAAAAATACCCCCACAAAACTCATGTCTTACTTCAGTCAGATTTCTTCTTTTTTCTTCCTTCTGCTCTAACTGCAGTTGTTATCTCTTGCTGGACATTGCTTTTGTAAAAGTCTCAGTCTGAGTAATGTTAATAGAAACCCTTTATCTTTCAATGATGTTGATCTCATAACTTTGTAAATCTAGGATGACTAAAGTGTTGTTGTTTGTCTCTCTAAGGTGAATCATTATTGGTTAAAGAAATGTTGGTATCAACAGTTAACAACATTTCATTCAAAGGAATGTGAGACACATGCCTGTCACAAGTTTTTTTCCTGTCAGTCTTTTCCTAAAATACCATTCATAATATTTTTATTTATACTAGTGAAATATCATGGTGTCTATATTTTGCTAAGATTAAACTAGATTTTAAAAGTTAAAGGTTAACATCCTGAGAAATCTTGTTTTTCTGAAGTAGTTTTTCCAGTGTGTTTTTACAGTGTCTACTAAAGAGCTGCAAAAGCAGTCTTGGGCTAGTTCCAAGGGTTTGGCATGTGTGTGCCTGCACTCACACAAGGGAGTGTGTGGCAATACCTGCTCCAGTCCAGGAAGTGTGATAACCATGCCAGAATGGCATTTTACCTGACTCAATAAGCTCAACTTCTGAGCAGGGCTTCCTGTTTCAATTCCGAGAGTGTCTCAAACAGAACATTTCATTTCTGTGCTGTGTGACCACTCAGATGCAGTCTGTGCCCTAAGGAGTGGTTGAGCCTTTGGGCTGTGGGGATCCTGGATCTAAAAAGCTGCTGGAAATGTGCTACACTGAGGCAGTCATGGCTTTGAGGATATGCTGGCAGTCACCACATTATCAAAAAGCCAATGACAGGAAATTTCGGCACGATGAGCCTCTGCTGGCAAATCCAGCTCAGACGAATTTCACAGGCAAGTTCAAGGTTCTTTTTGAGGTTGTCCTAGCAGGGAGGAAAGCAGTGTGACCCTTCTTTTTCAAGCTCATTTGCCTCCAGATTGTTATCATTCCTGCACAAAGTGATGAGGAAAAATTGCATTGATAGAAACAAGAGCAAACAGATAAAGTGATGGGAGTCTCAGACATACAGTGATCATTGACTCATAAATGTAAAGCCCATGGAAATTGTCCATCTCATTAAGAAGTGGTGTTACCATCTTTTTTTTATTCAAAACTCTCAGGATTTAAGCATTGTGAAGGCATTTTATTTTTTTCAAATTGTCAAAATTTCGTGCTACAGTTCCTGCTTTACTGCATTTTGAGTTTTGGATGGGAAATTGGGAAGCTTATGAAAATATTCTCAAAGATTACCTTAATTTTTAAACCAGTGTGGGGATCAAATGTAGCAGCCTCTGTTCAGATATGGCACAGGAAAAGGGAGTAGGTCTGATGCTCTGCAGTGTTGGATAAAGCATAAATGAGTGATACATAGACTAATTTAGATGGGAAGGACCTTTGGATTTCTTCTGGACCACTCCCACACTCAAAGTTTGTCATGGTTTAGATAAATGGTTGATCATGACCTTATATATCCATTATAATTTCTCAGATTTAGGCTGATTTAATTTTCAAAAGGTGCAACAGTATTTCAAAATTTATCTCATTGCATTTTGTACCTCCTTGATTGCATTTCAGTAAATAGTGTCTTGGAGATTGTGTGCTCTGTGTTGGTTTATCTGATGGGGACGTCCCAGGACTGAGCCTGTCCAAGTCTTGCTGTTTAAATATTGGCATGGGGAATTGGGAACAATGGGCTTGAGATGTTGTATCTACTCCTGAATAGATCTTCTACTTTGCATTGGCAAACAGATGGTGGGATCTTTCTTGGACCTGTAGTCCTGCTCTTGGTTTCTTAAATTAATTGAACTCTAATTTCTGATTCTTGATTGCTTCTATCTTTGAATACAAAGTGCAGGAAGCTAATGCTGGCAGCTGGCTTCTCATTTCCTAGAACAGGAAAAAACGTGAAAGATAGATAGCAGCCCTTTCTTTCTGATCTCCATTGACTGTGTTGCAGCTATCTTTTGTCAAACTGTGACTTTATTTCTGCACATTTTACATGGATAAATGTAGTGATTAGTAGCAGCATTAAACACCTCTGACCTTTGACTCTCCTAAACAAATGTCCCATTCTTTACCTTTTCCTTTGTATTCTTATAGCTTTAAAGTGGCATTGTGTGCTTTAGATATTAAAGCATTACATTAGTATGACATGTCTCAAATGCAGAAATATCAGCTACACAAAACTTGGCTTGCTCTGAATTCTCAGGGAGGTGGTTCTATCTATTAAGTCTTATTTTTGCAGTGTGAAGTACAATTTGCTGGAGCAGCTGTTTAAATCCTCTAATGGTGTAGTGCATTTAACTTGATATGTTATCTTCCTCTTAATGAATCTTTGATCAATTTGTATCTAGTTCACATGTTTTTTTCTGTTCTTACTGTCCACAGGAAAAAAAAGAGTAGGGGGGCTTAATTTAGAAAGGTCAAAATGGTAAACAAATTTAAGAGGGTCAATGTACTTCAGAGTGTAAAACCATGTCAAGTTGTGGAAGGATTGTTTTGGTCCTAATTCTCTGCATCACCTAAAGGTGTCAGTCCTTCTTAGAGCTCCCTGATGCTAACAAAGGCAGACAAGAGCTGGCTGTGAGACGGGGCTTTGCTGTGGTTTCAGATTTCTACTTTTTCAGCAGAGTATTTCAGTGTGCCACGGAGTAGGAATATCCCTTCAGAGCAGTAGCACAGAGCTACATTACTTGCTACATGCGCAGCAGAGCCAATTAATAGTGATGAATCTATTTGGTGGATTTAATTTGGTAAGATGTGGGTTTGTTTTGTTTTGTTTCTCACTTCCACTCTTGTAGCCAGCACATGTACTTTCCACATGGATGATATAATTCTTAATATTGGAAAACTACTGCATGCAAAATGAAGTAAACAATTTGCTTTAAGCAACAATTTTGGGGGCCCAAATAAATTTTTCAAAGAACTTGACCTTGGAAGATGGAGCATAGGAGTTTGTTTTTTAAAATAAAAATGGTTTCATTGGAGAAAAAGCTCTCAGATCCATGTTTTCAGCAAGCTCTGTAATCAGACGCATTGTTGAAATGTTTTTGGCCAACAGACAAATCCTGTGATGATTTCAAGGCAGGGTCAATTAAAATAAACAAATGTTTTTGCTTTCTAGGGAAGCTTTTGTGTCAGTAATGAAACAAATTATGAAGTACTTCAAAACAAAAATAAACACAGACTACCAAGAGTTTTCATTTGGGAACAAGTAGCTGATAGAATGGCAGGGAAATGTACAGCTTATGTGCAAATCTTGTATTGCTGCTGCTCTAATACCAGCACTAGTAGTCCCATTAGATTAATTACTCTTGAATTCAGAGAATCTGCTCATTTGTAGAAGTCCCCTTTAGTGTAAAGCAGGCCTGTAGCAACGAACTCAAACGAGGATTAAGAGCCATAAAGAATAGATTTGAGGTTTTATTATACTTTTTTTTTGCAATGGGTACTTTACAGACTCTGTCTAACAAATAAGTGACAGATTTTGCAGTGTGTGGTCCTTTTTTGCAATGTGACCATGTGGTTTAAGCTGGAATATATTGCTTTCATGGCACAATGGTAAAGAAAGAGTTTTTCTCCTGCAATTCTCTATAGTAATTAATAAAAACACTCAGGACTAGATAAATATATTTGTTAAAACATACCCGTCAAGGGCATGTATTTGGGGACTCATCACAGTGATGTGACTTCAAAAAGGCAGAAGTCTTCCCATCTGGAGCAGCCTGAAAGACGAAGATCCTGCAGTCAACTCCAGACAATGAACTGTCATTTTTTGTTTCTTCTATTCCCTCTGTGTGTTTAACTACTGTTGTATTTTATGGGATTGTGGCCTTGTCCACGTAGTGACCCTACATACTGATGTTGCATGTCAGAGATCTGGGGTGGGATGAGCAATGATTAAACTGATTACTTCTGCCTCTTTGACTTATAGCCAGCTTACTAACTATTCCTACTATCATCAGTAAAGACAGGAGCAACTGCTCTCAAAGTGTGCCAGCAAATAAAGGGGAGATTGGGAGTGGCTGCTCAGCATCTGGTGGGATAAAGAGGGAGCAGCATTGCCTGAATAAATAGAAGGCAACCTTACTGATAATTACCAGTAAAGCCAAGATGGCAGCAGTAAGAGCAGTACAGGAAAATAAACACAGGCATTGTGAATGTTAGCCATTAATGTATATATTACTGGGAAATAGTATGTTTTGCAGATATTTCTGTAACAATTGAAGGGAGGTATAGTATTTAGAGGTCTTTTTTTCTTATTTCCAAAGCATCAGTACAAAATATACCATGATTGTGTGCTTTTGCCATGTGATGATACTTTCAAGGCTGTGAGGAGAAAGCTGCTATTAATCCTGTCCATGGGTTTTCTTTGTTGTGTTTTTTTTCTTGAACTGTATCCATCTCCTGTTTTCCTGACTTTCCTTTGTAAATCCAGCTCTGTAAATTTGTGCCCCTTAGCATGACCTAATCTAAGAAATGTAAGAGCTCACATGAAGCTCCTAGCCCCAGAAGCACAAAGCTTTGCTTGGGTGAGGTCTTGTTTGAAAACAGAAATGTTGCTAATGTTAAGAGGAGAGGAGCTGTTCATGTTATCTGTAGAATGTGAATTGGAGCTGGAGCTCAGAAACATTTGCAAGATTATAACACTATATTCAACTCTAGAAACATCTGATATATCCAGCTGTTTGAGAAATGAAGCTTAGGCAGCAGCCCAGCTTGCAATAGCTCAGCCTTCTTTTTGAGACTAGGATGAGGGTCATGAGCACATGATGTGAGATGTCACACATGCACAACACACTGAGAAAATTTCTTCAGTTCTCATAGGACAAACTATATTAGATACTGGTTTGTGCACATTTTTTGGTTACTCTCTGTTGATGTGGACTATTCACCTGCAGAAGAAAACTAGAAGACCAGTTTAGCTATCTGTATCCACAGCCTTCTGCAAGTTATTCTTGGCTTCTAGGCAACTGCAGTGAAATATTTGTAAAATATCTAAGCAGGATAGAAGATTATAATATTTAGGTAGTCCTTTGTATGTTATCCTGCCTTATCTGGTGACAGAATGTTATATTCAGCTGATTGTGTATCTGTTCTTTCTGCAACCTTGGCAAGTGTAAACTGGTAATCGTCTGGGGAAAGGGAAAGGAAGGGCAGAATTGGTCCGACAAGTATGGATGCTTACTGCAATATTTTTTTAATCTTGTTGCAATATTCACTGCTAGTTTGAGTTTCTAGAAAAATTGAATTGGCAGGCTTCCTACCCAATCTACAACTGGTTTTAGACAACACTGTACTTAAGTGTAAAATAAAATTGTTTTATAAAAGAAAAGTGAAGATGTCATTTGGAGAGAGGAAAAAGAAAATTTAGCTTCATCCATAATTTTTAGGGAGGAAAAATTCTCTATTTAAAAGGGTTGCAGAAAACTCATGATTCTTTGAGTGGTAACTGTCATAAAGATGGAAACATTTTGCTGTGCTTTGAAGAGCCCCACAGCAAAGATCTTTGAAATGGTCCATCTCATACACCAGCTGAACAGAGAACAAATCAGCCAAAGGCAAGAGAAACTTTGGAGGGAGAATAAGACACCAGTTTTTCATAGCATCATCAGTACAATTATGTGGAATGCAGCAGATGTATAAACATCATGCCTTGCTGTTGCTAATTTTCTCTCAAAAGAGAAGAGGTCATTTACAAGAAGAGGACCTATGTAGATTTTTCAACCAGCTGTGTACAGGGCTGGTAATTTGGCAACACCCTTTAAAAACAAAAGATTCTTGGATCCATGGAATATTTTTTGTTGTTAAAATATAATCACTTGTTTATTTTTTTATTTATTTAGGAGTAGTGTCAGCAGAATCATTGTAGTCAAGCGGCTGCTCGCTTTGCAGGGCTCTGGAGCAGTGCACCATTAAAAAATTTTCTTTATACCAGAGCTCCTCTGGGCATGACATCTAAGTCTCTGGAGCCCCTAGAGTCACTGAAGAAAAATGAAGCTTCAGATTAGAAGTGCACAAATCTTCCCTTCTTTCACTGTTGCTCTCCTAATGCTGTGAGAAACTTCTGTACTTGCTTTTCCTGTTCCCCCTTCTCATTCTCATCTTGACTGCTGTTTGCTTCCTCCTCTTTTCCAGCTCCCATCACTCTTTTGTTCCCCCTCTCTTACTTACCTCTCAGATCTTTTCTTCCTGCCTTTGGCTTCTTCCTCATTTTTTTCATTGTCTCAGAAAAATAATTTATTGTCCAATTTGACAATCTTTTCAAGTTTTCTTTAGTCAGTAAGTGCTTGCACTTAGAAAAAGTTAGAAAAGTTAGAAAAAGTTTATTGCCTATAATATATGTGCATAACTAATCAGTGTAAATTGAATAATATGGAATTCTAATTAGTGTTATAATCTGAATGAAAACAGTGAGGCCTCTCTTCCAGCTCAGGTTTTCAGCTACAGTCAGCATGTTTCTGACTTAGAAACTGCTGGTGTTTTCCAGAGCAGGAAAAACAAAATTTTGCTAGATGTTCCAATGCTTTATGTCTTCCTATTTCTTACAGAAAAGCAAACAATATACCATTGTCTTTTGAAAATGCTTTACAGCTGTTTTGCACAAGATTATCTGGGTACATAAGGTCACTAAGAACTATAACATTTGTCCTTGAAACACCAGACACAGCTATGGCAATGTATGTAAATAGTTAATTGGGCAAGACACATGAATTGTAGAATGATGGTCAGATTACGAACGTTGCTGTGTGAGTACAGGTGATGTAATGGAAAGTTTTGCTTGTACTCTACACTCTTTATGTCAGTATGGAAACTCTCTGATGCTTTCCTGTAATGGATGTTTCTAATAGCACAAGACAGGGATGTAATCAGGTTGAACAGTTCCCATTCTCGTTCACGGATCAGGTTGATAACCTTACATCCTGATTGTGAGTGATGTACACAGCAGGACTTCAACAGCACACCTTACCTAAGAATTTAACTCTGGTTTGTTTTTGTTTTGTAGAGCCTTTGTTTATTCTAGAAATTGTCATGAGTGCCTTTTCCACAGCTGAAAAGGAGACAGTGTACCACAATCCAATTCTATTTCTCTTTCTGCAACTACAGCAGTCACTTGATTCTCGTGGGCTTCTGCACACCTAACAGAATATTCAGGTTTTCATTGTAGTGTTTGAAGCAAAACTCTAGACAGTTAAGCAGCAAAGGAAGAGATACCTGTGGATGAAAAATGTCAACCAAGCAAGTTTTCTATCAGGAATTTATGTATCAATCTAATTAAGTTCAGGCATAAATACATGGTGTGCTTTCTCTGAGACTTTTCCAGATAACTCAGCAGCTGTGGATGTCCTCAAAAGTATATATACCAGTAGTGAAAATATTTTCTGAGCCCTCTTATATCAAAAGAGCAAAGCAGCAGTGACATCGACTTTCTGTCCTCTGCTCGAAAAGATGAAGGGTTTGTGAGGTGGGTAAGGGCAACACCTGTCCTCAGACACAGAAATGCAAAGTGTTGCAATGGAGAACAAGTGATTGCATCTTTGAGCTTTGTTATGCTGAGTTTACAGATATTTCAGCCAGTGGGACATTATATTAGTGCAAAATGAGAAAATGAAACCAATGGTGCCAAACAGAGCACAAATACAAAATCAGTGTCTGACCTGATCCCATGGAGTTTTAAGTAAGGTGCAAGAGGAACAATTAAGAGGCAGGGTGCATAGGAGCAAAGAACAATGACTTTCATGTCTTGATGGTGTTTTTATGGTTAGCTGTTTTTGTGCTTTTTCTGTGGATTCATGTTAGGATAAGAGACATTTATTTAAAAGACAAAGGGAGTGTGTGCTAAAATAGAATGCTAAAGTAAAAGATTGACATTTCCAATCTGACTGAAGTAAGGACTTTAAAAATTTTTGTATTCTAGAGGTACACACTAGGCATCATTTTGGGAGATGTTTGCTCCAAAGAGTACAAAAGGCATGGTTTCAGTCCAAGATGCAAATTATTTATGACTCAGGTGAAGGAGTAAATGCCAAATCAGGACTTCTTTTTTTCTCCATTTAAAACAAAACTGGAGGAAAAAAAAAGTTATTTTTTGATGTTCAGTTTATTCTGTAATTTATCTCTGATATTTTTATTTGCAGTCTAATCCCAGTGTGGTGTTTAGCCTTCTTCTAATTCCCTGATGTCTGCAACATAATATTGGAAGTACATTGAGTTATTCCAGCTTTTGCTTCAGATATGCCTTCAAGAATATATAGACCCTTTTTAATAAAAAGGAGTAATAGAGGTTAGGATTCATTAACTAAAGAACAGGCTGCAATTAAGTAAACTAATTTTTGAGGTGCTATCTGAAAATTCCCCTACAAATTGTGGACTAATGATTTTCTATGTGTTACAAATACAGTCTTGTATCAACAAAAAATAGTATACAAATTTATTTTGTGTATGCTAAGTTTTTCAAGAACATTCTTGAGATCAACTTAAATTCTGAATTTAGAAAATATGTCCTAGAGTTTATTTCAAGGCTCAAGTAATGCTGAAAAAAAATTCATAGTGAGGAACAGCTTGTTTAAGAAACTCAGAGTTATGGATTAAATATATCAGATGATTTGGATGTCCATCTGGAATTCAAGTGTGGAATTCTCTGTGCATTACACAGGAGAAGATGGAAATATAAGGACAACTCAAAATTCAGTAGGTTTGTGGAGTAAGTTACTAACAGGAAAGATTATTGTGTCTCAGAGCATTATTTTCTCATCAAGTACAGACACATCCAGCTGTTTTGTGGGGTTTTGTATTCATAAGACTTATCTGGAAGTGCAGCATTCATTACTTTTCTTTAAGCATATTAGTAGCGTGGGTATAGGACACAGATTTATGTCTGAACCTGACCCAAGTTGACGAATTGACTAAAAAATGAAATGATGCTTGGGCAAACAAAGTTATGTGAGAGTAAAAGATGCATCAGCTCAGCAGTCACGTAGATGGGAAATTAAATCTTTCCTCTGGAGCTACTCAGCATTTTTGTTGTTGTTGTTTAGGGTTTTGGTGGGGTTTTTTTGGCTTTTTTTTTTTATTTGGTTTGTTTGTTTCCATCTATATTTCTTACATTAGACTCCATTCTATGTGCAAAGATTTTTGGACTGCTAAGAGGTTTGTTTTTTGTTGGTTTCTTTTTTTTTTTTTTCACTCTGTCTATGAAACAGATAATGGACACCTTTGGAGAGAATCTTGGAATCATTTAGGTTGGAAAAGGCCTCCAAGATCATCAACCTAACACTGCCAAGCCCACCATTAAACCACGCCCCCAAAAAACACATCATCACATCTTTCAAACACTTGGGCAGCCTGTCCCAAAGTCTGACCACCCTTTTGGTGAAACATTTTCTTGTACTCTCCAATCTAACCTTCCCTTGCTGCTATTTGAGGCCATTTCCTTTTGTCCTGTCAGTTGTTGCCTGTGAGAAGAGACTGATCCCACCTCACTACAACCTCCTGTGAAGGAGTTTGAAGAATTACAAGAACCCTCTGAGCTTTCTTCTCTCCAGGCTAAAACATCATCAGCTTCTCATCATCAGATGTGTGCTCCAGACCCTTCCCCAGACTGCACAAATTGTGCTTGTCTCCATCTTCTGGTTGGATTAGAAAAGATCCTAAAATATGTTGGAGATTTGTTCTGTTTTCTGAAAGTTTGTTTTTGTTTGTTTGTTTGTGTGTGTGTGTGTTTTTGTTTTTTTTATTTTTTTTTTATTTTTGCAATGTAGGTTACACAGAAAGCTGCCTCTCTTCTACCATCATATAAAGCAGTAAAACAATTGATAGGTGATTCCTGGTACCAAATTGGCCCTGCTAATATGACAAAACTGGCTCCTCTATCATTCCATATACTTGCAGAAATATGTGTTTATGTGTACAAAGCCACATGCACTACCCTCCTTCTTTCTGAAGGTATTTATCTCTGTCCAGAAGGTGTCCTTTAATTTTCTAACTTGGAAAAGGTAACTTTGGATTGTACCTTTTCCTTCTTTTCTCCCTATTTGTGCCTCTGTGTACCTGTATTTGAAAATACAGTCTAGATATATGGTGCACGAGAGGAATTTGGGGCTGGTGGAAGGGGAGTGTTGGGAGTGTGTTACTTGCTCACAAGATTGCATTTCTTTTTTGCCATGAGCTTATTTTTTCCCCATGAGATAAGACTTGGTACTGCATGAGATCTTGGAAAGGGGTTTTGAACAACCTGGCCTAGTTAGAGTTGTCCCTGTCCATGGCAGGAAGGTTGGAACTAGGTGAGCTTTAAAATCTCTTCCAACCCAAGCCATTCTGTGATATTTAGATTCCAAAATAGCACTTGTTACTCCCACAGTTTGAGGCACAAGATATATATGTGAATATTAGTTTCTTTCAGAACAGTATTTTCCTGGAACACATTTTTTATCTTAAATGATCCTTAGAGATACATGTGTATGTGTGTGTGTAATACATATGCATAGATATATTTGCAGGCAAAAATATGATAGTAATATAAAAATAGCTGAGATCTGATTCAGATAAATTTGATCTTTCCTTCTCTTTGCAAAGTCTTCTGCAAACCAATTAATCAAATAATTTTTGCCCCCATCTGTGAAATAGTGTTCATACTCATCTTTAAGCAATTTTAATCCCTGTTTAAGCATCACTATCTGGAAGCAGTGATATTAATTAGATCAGTGAAAGTTCTTCCTGGGGATAATGACAGCTATCTAGGAAAAAAATGGCTTATCAGGTATTTTTGGCTTCATAGAAAATAGAAAACCTTACAGCTTCTTTGAGTTTTGGCAGTCACTTCACAGTCTCAGTAACACTGCAGAACACTCAGGCTTTTTAGACAGTAATCCAAATGGGAAAGCAAACAAAGTGTTTCATCCTCAAATTTAATGCATGAGACAAATGACTGCACCTTGGGACTCACAGTATTGGTAGAGGAAAATTGTGACTTTTAGAAAGTGTTGGTTTAAGCATTTTTTAAAATACTGCAAGACAAAGAGGAGCATTTAGAAAAGCTTATTTAGAATAATGAATGGTAAAGCTGCTAATAATATTATGATAATTAAAGGGCAGAAACTGTATCTGGAATCAGACTGAATGAACGTTTGATACCTATAGAAGAGCTCTAGAATTAATACTAAATATTTTTTACTACTTAGGATACTGTTACTGGTTTAGTGATAATGAAATTTGTGGCTTTAAAATGTTGTTTGTTTGTTTTCTGTAAAACTGCCCTCCACTGCTAATATTGGTCACAATGCTTACTCATATCTAGGTGTTGCTTGAAAGTAGCTTTAAATGCCAACAATGAACAACCTTAGAGGTTCCACATGTCACCAGATATATGCATTTTTCAGGCCTGAAATCTGTTGTGGGCTCAAACTCAGAGTTTTGTTTTTTTGTTGTTTTTATTAAGGAAAATAACTTCCTTTGTCTAATACAAGTTCTTTCCCCCCTTTTTTTTTTTTAAATCTTTGGGTTTTTTGTTGAAGAAAGAGGGGCAGTTTTGTCTGCATTATGTCATCTTAGGTAAAATCAGAGCATCTCAGAAGCTTTTATTCTCATTATGCTATAAAGGAAAAGCCTGGGAAATAATAAAACCCTTATTCAGGCAGACTGGAAGATTTTCATCTCATCTTGAGATGTGCCAGAATACATCATAATTGGCAAACAGCTGCACTGTCATTTCCTTTAGGTGCAATTTTGTCCTGAGCACTGAAGAGGAGGCAGTGAGTGGTGAGGGCATGTCCTTAGGTGAGAGGAGTTGGGTACCTAAAGCAGCAGGGGCAAGGTTTCATTCAAATGGCAAAAATATTTTCTGACCTTCTGATATGCTTGGAATATTGATTTGTTTGGGTTTTAGGACATTAATTCAAATGAAATTTTTCACCCCAGAAATATAGTGCTTTGTTGCATGAAGAGAATTATTTTTTTTTCTTCATCAGATGTTCGCTAGCAAGTGTGTCACCAATGCTATTTGTTATTTTGAGATGAAGTAATGTATAATGTTCATAACACATGATCAGCTATAGATTGGTAAATAAGAGCAGATTAGGGTTCCAAATGTGGAGTATTTTCTTTACTTCCAAAAAACCCAATTTTTTTCCTTTTTTCCCTGTTATATCAGTTTGGTTTTTGAAGTTAAAATGTCCAT
>JANRGV010000051.1:7280784-7334939 GCA_024734035.1 Alethe castanea
AATCAGCTATAGATTGGTAAATAAGAGCAGATTAGGGTTCCAAATGTGGAGTGTTTTCTTTACTTCCAAAAACCCCAACTTTTTCCCTTTTTTCCATGTTATATCAGTTTCGTTTTTGAAGTTAAAACTTCCATTAGTTTACAGGAATTTTGCTAAGCGTACTTCACTTAGAAGTTTTATGAAGTATGCAGCACGTATGGAAATTGGAAAATTTGGAAGCAGATCTTCCAATTCAAACCCCAGATTTAAAAAACCAAACTAACCACTCTATCCCTTAATAAGGTGTTGCAATTCCTCTGCTAGGTTATAACATTCTGAAGTATGGACTGTGGAAAGCCTCTGTGAGAGAGACAGGTATTAGAGAGAAAAACAACATGCCATTCCAGAGAAAACTTATATAAAATAATTTGCTTAGCTGTGGTTTCTTTTCTTTTGTGTTTGCTTTTGCAAATAATCTGCCCTTCAGAGCTTAATATTTGCATGGAGAAAATATTATTACAAAAAGAGAGAGAAAGGTTTGCAAAAGAAGATGATTTCTAAATACTGTGACTGTAGGTTTTGTTTAACTTTTAGCAGCAAAAAATTCATTTTCTTTAATGTAACTGCACCCTGTTTTGCATTTGTATGTGTGTGAGAGCAATGATGGTGGAGTGTGGTGCTACTGAGGAAGAGGCAGTGGCTCTTCACACAATAATGGAGAAGTTTAGGAAGTAGTTTCCTAATTTCATGTAGGAATGAGTTTGCCCAAATTGATTCCACCTTCACAAGGGCAGAGGTTTCCTGGAGAAGCTGCAGTCCCCTGAGATGGATGGGGTTTTCTGGGGACAGGCAGCATCATGGAAATGGCAGTGGGAGAAAGACGTGGAAACAGAATTGGTAGCAATGCCTGTAATTGCAGAGAAGAACAGTGATGGCAACTAGGACTGATCTCTTAGAAACCCCTTAAAGACTTACTGGTAATACATCATAGAAAAATATTAGCTCAGGTGGCCCAGGGGACAACTGCATCAACAGAAATGGAAAAATTAAGCCATGCAATGTCCTCAGCCACCTATTGTAAACCCCTAGCCTGCTTTCCATCTTCATGTTAATTTTTCACTTCTGCGTTATCCCTACTTGAAAGTACCTCAGTCCTTGCACAAATTCTGCAGCTGTGAAATAAATGCACCTACAGCATTAATTAAGGATTGAGTGCTCCCCATAATGCATTCCTTGCAGATGATACCAATAGAGTCTCTGAATGCCTCAACTGAAATCCACTCCAGCTCCAAGGCAGCCCTCACGAGCAGACTCACACAGATGCACCTCTTGTTATTCTCTGGGAGTCAGCAGAGCCATTGAGGAGAGGAGCCAGGCACGGAGCTGAGAAAGGCAATCAACTTTCTTTTTGTTTAAAGGTGGTGGGAAGGCTTTGTCCACAATTGCAGCTGCACCTGGGCTCCAAATTGCTTCTCAGCCAGAGCTCTTTGACAAGGCCAGGCACACCTCACTCCAGTGTGACAGCATGTCCTGTGAGCCACGTTTGCACAAACAGACCAGACCTGGTGTCCTCATCCAGAATAAGGTCCTGATTAGCTGGTTTTTTCCTCTAATTAGCCAGACAAATGCCCACTAACTTTCCAAGTGCTTTGTTTGAGTAAGGAAGGCATTAGTAATCCATTTGGTATTTATACTGATTTTATGAAGCATTTAAGTATCCTTCAGAAGGAATCGAATTATGCACATATCAGCAACATATAGGACTGCTACATATAGGACTTGATTCAGCAATGAAAAAACAAACAGGGCAATTTTATTCTTTATTGCCCAGTTTTCCCCCTCCATTTTCACTTGCTTGTCTGAAATGAAATTAATAATAATACTATTTCTAGCATGTCTGAATGTCTATTGAACTAATAAATCAAGCTTCCAAGGCACAAGCGTGACTTTAAAATACATAAACATTAATGATCTTCATTTTTCTCAGCTTTTCTCACTTTGATAGCATATCAAACCATGCTTAATAATCCAGATACCCAAGCTAAATTGTGTACTGCGTGTAGAACAGTTTTTACCATGCAGACACGTAAATGGGCTTGGCAACCACATTGAAATATAAAGAGATTCATAAGCAAAATATTCACCCCAAAAACCTACAGTTCAAAACATATCCAATTAGAATTCAGAAAGCAGATGAGTTTTTAAATGCAATCTTAAGCTTGGAAGGAGAATCTATCAGGACATAATTGATTCCACCAAACAGAAACAATCATTGAAAATGTTCTGCCACCAGAGGACCCTAAGGGCTATAGAAATGGTAATAACTCTATACTTTTCCTTATGATATTTCTGACAGATTTCTACAAGCCTTTGTCCCAGCTCACTGAGCAGGCACCTCTTCTTCGTCACGCTACATTGCTCTGCTTTTGTCCTATTTCTCTCCTGGATGATGAAGACAGCTGGGTTTTCACCTCCCTTTTTCCTCCAGCAGAGCCAGAGGAGAGCCACACACCCCAGAGCCTGTGAGGGCATCCCTGTGCCTCAGCAAAGGTGTCACAGGCCAGAACAGCATCACCTTGAGCCTCTAGCACTGCTGGCATTGACAGAAATAACAGGAAAGGAGAGACAGGACCATCACCTCTCTTACCCCTTTGTAGCTCAGGTGGTGAAGGAGCAATATTCTGATACTTGAAAGGCTTTCTCCTGCTCTTTCCTTCTAAGTCTTCCTCTCTCAGGGGAAAAAAATGTCCTATGCCAAGCCTGGGCTCTGTGCCCTGTATGTGCCACAATAAAAATAATTTTTGCCTGCCCATATGAGAAGCCCTGGAGAAGGGACTATTGGTGTCTTTATTCCAAACAAATCATTTTGATGGAAGTCATTAGAAATAAATGAATGTGTTCAGACTTGATGCCTTTTCCTTCCTCTCAGGAACAAATTGAGCAGATCTCTGACTGCTTTAGGTTTACGATTTCTAACCTTAATTATTTCCAAAACAACAGAGGAAGACAAAGATTTTTCCTGATGCACTCAACTTTTGCTAGGCTTAGCAAAAGTTGGACAATCTGCCCCTAAACAAGAGTAGGATATGTGCTTTGATTTAATATTCTATTTGTCTTTCTCTCGATCTGTACAAAGAATGTGCTTAGACAAGCCTAAAAGGAGTCTGTAGAATAATTGTTCTGGCCCATATGTAAACAAGTCATATTTTACCTCTTGTTGATGCTCAGCAATTTTACTGCTTTTTAGTTTTGCTCTGCCCTCTTTTTCATCCATGATTTAATTCATTTAGATCACTTTTAATAAAAAAAGTTTGCTCTGTGGGAGAGAATGATTTACGGTTGGGGGTTCTGTGTGTATGAGTGTGGATATATCAAACTTTTGTTTCTCTCTTAGTGAGTTTTTTTGTTAATCTAGAGTTGTGCTGACTGCCAGTCTTTCCTGGGAGAAGGAGTTCTTGGAGCCATTCTGGTCAGGTCTAGTTTCAGTTAGATTCAGCCTGAGCATATGAGCACATGCAGATTCTTAGTGTCTTTTAATGACTGCTTGCTTAGAGAGGGAAAAATAAAGCCATGACTTAGGCAGGCGTATGAGCTGTGGTCTTAGTCTCACAGACATGAAAGACTGTGATGTTTCAGAGTAAAGGAACCAACCCAGCAGGATGGGTGAGTAGGGAAAGAGAATTTCCAAAAGCACAAGCAAGAGGAGTTGCTGCTAATTTAAGCACCTGCTTTGAGGTGTAGTAAGAAAAAAACAAGAAGCATTTTCCTCTCTTTCTATATATTTGAGACATAACGTTCTTATGTCTCTCTGTTCTGTTTGCTTTTATCAGTTCTTCTAGTTCTTCTGAGCCCCCCAGTTGGGCTGATTTCAATACTAATAATTGAACTCTTTCTGCATTAATGGTCCCCAAAACAAAGCCAAAATATTGCTTCCAACTCTTCTGGCTCAAATAAGGGATTCTGGATGATGTATTACATCTTTTTTAAGAGTTAAAAAGCTAAAGTAATAGTTACAAATAGATGTATAAAATCATGCCACTGAATGTCGGAAGCATGCACTCAAGGAGAGCAATACAATTGACAAGCAATTTAAGCTAGAGTGTGAAAGGATGCAGAAATAACAAGATTTGCATGAAAAATATTGAGATCATGAGAACATCAAATTTGAACAAAAAACTCGTGTGCCTCATGACTAAATCATGAGAGCTGGCATTGCCATTATAGCATTCAATATGCTTGGCTTTTGAAAATAGCTTTATAATGAGGGTGGAGTGTATCTATCTGTACAGAAAATGAGCATTGTTTGTATCTAGCTAGCTCATTACTATGAGAATCAGGAATGCAAGACTCTCAAATCTTAATACAGGTCAGAAGATCTCAGATGCTTCCAGCTATGGTTGAGCCCACACTGTCAGGAAGATAACCCCAAACAAGGACAGAAACTGACCCTGCTTTCAAATCAGTCAATCAATCAGTGATTAAACAGTGCCACCAAACAAGGAAAAAAAATTAAAAAAAAAAAAAAAGGAATTTTAATCAGGAATCTCAATCAGGTAGCTGATTGTCTATTTATTTCATCTTATCAGTGACAATCATTTATCTTGGTACAGAATACAGTTACATCAGTGATGGTGGCAGAGGAGTCTGAAGAAGGGTCATTGGAAAGAGACTCACTCACATCCATCCAGCTTTACTCTTGCATGACTTACATCCACCATGACAGATTTCTTTCATTTTCCTTGGCTGCTGTTGTGCTTTCTGACATGCTGCATGGTCAAGAAAAAGCTGACACATACTCATCATCTAAGGGGAAGTACAGACTTTCTAAATAAGTTTATGCTTTCATTGTATATCACTGCAAATGGGGGTGGTACTTCCAGGGATTCTTGGTTTAATTCCATGAATGAGTTGTCATAAATTAAGGTGCTTCAGGGGCATTGATATTTTTTAAATTCTTTGCCAAAATTGAAGTGTCAAAAAAATATCTTGCAAAACCATTTAGCTCTGGAACTTAATATCCCTCTTTTAATTTTAGTGGTGCTCACTGAGATTTCTTTAATACCTTACATTCTGAATATTTTAAATAAGCATGTAAGATGCCCACATGGGGATTTTTCAGTTTGTTTTTAAAAAAGCTGTCATCCTCATGAAAATGAGGAGCAGCATTTATATGGACAATCTTTTGTGTTTTTTTTTTTTTAACTGAATATAGAGGAGAGTAATTTCTGCTGTCTGCAAGTTGCTAGGCTCAGCTGCTTCATAGCATTGTACTGAATATGAAATACACCCCTGGAAAAGATTCAGACTGCTCCCCTAAAGAAGCAACTGACATTTTCTTTTTTTTTTTTTTCCTTTCATTTTAACTTCACAAATTATGAAATCATGGACACTTTATGCCCCCTTATATCTAATTAAAAGCAGTTAAATCAAACAGGACACTTGGCTCTGTGTTATAATTCCTGGCAGCCATGTCCCTTTTGCCATGTCCCTTTTCTTCATATGCATCATATCTGACACTTTGTAAAATGAATGTTTTTGCCCTGAAAAAATCAAAAATACAATCATATATTGCAAAGGCTGCAGAACTTGGATCCACTTAGTCTAGATAAGAATGTCACCCTTGTTATTGGTACAGAAAAAAAGAAATATGGGTCCTGGTTCAAAAAGATGTGATAATTGTATTGAGTTTTGTCTTTTTTAGTTTTCAGCTTAAATTACTGGTTGGATTGTATTTGACATCAATAGGTCTTCAGTGTGTTTGTTTAACACAGGCTTAAAATGTTGTGACAATGATGTGTCCAGTGTTACAAGAATTTTGTTAATAAAACTGCAGCACAGCAGCAGTAAAATAAACCATGAGGGAGGAAAACTGGATGTTAATGGGCAATTTCACACTGTTCACCATGACTCTGGCAATTAGCAGTAAAAATGAGATTATTTTACCTGGAAAAGGAGCCTCTTTCCAAACAGTGCATTTTACTATTCTCGTCCACACTTGTGTTGGAAACACCCCAGGAAGAGCACACTTTTCTTCTTGCCAGAAATAATTTCTTCCTGTTGGCCATGAGGAAGGGGAGGGAGAAGGAAATTTCTCTTGCTTTGTACCCTCCTGCCTCTGCCTGCCTTCCCTAAAACGTGTATTCAGTCAAACCTCTTGTCCTTTGGGACAGAATCCTGTTCCCTGTGCTGCAGAGAGCAGCCAAGGCAAGGGAAGGATGGTCTTCAGTGGATCCTCCCTTGCAAAAAATCCCACCTGGCCAAAAATCCCTTCCTGCTGCCTTGGTCAGCTCAGTCTTATGTGAGGCAATGCCATTTATTTTCTAGGAAGTCTGCCAAGTCCAGGAGAGCTTATGAGTCTGGAATGCTTAAGCCCTGAAAAAGCAAAAAAGTCGAGCAGTTTTGGGGTTCTTTTGAAGTATCAGAAGTGACTAATCTTTGACATGACTTATGCAGCCAGAAGACTGAATTGCTCCACACTGGGGCTGAGCTGGGGAGGAGAGCCTGGGAAGGGAAATTTGGGATGTATCTTTGTGCCCCATGGGAAATTTGAATGTTTCATGAGGAAGAGATAGACCAGAATCCAAATTTCAGGAAAAAAAATTCAAATGTGGGTTAAAAGTGAGCTTTGTTGGAAGGCTTCAACATTAATTGTTTTTTAGACAGGGAAATAATTCTACTCCCATAATACAAATTCCAGCAAAATAAAAAAGCCTGGAGCCCTGCTGGATACTTTGCCAAATTTTGGTGTATTTAGAACCTTAATAATCATCTTCTGCTTCCATGTTTGTACCTTACTCAGAGCAGTACTGGGTTTTTGTCATTTTTTTTTCTTTGCATTTAATATTGTATATATTTTAAATATCAGCGTCTATCCAGGATTGAGAGAGAAGTGTAAAAATAGTTCTTGGCAAAGATTGATTTATCTTTGGAGTTGTGTCCATCTTACAGAGCTGAGTACAATTAAAAGACTGTAATTTGGGGGAAAATCCTGTTGTGGAGAAACAAAATCTTACCTCAACTATACTTCTCCTGTTTGCAGAAGCAAAAATGCAAGAAAGAAAGGCTTGTAAAAGCTTTAAAGCCTTTTAGTGCTGAAGTTTATTAAAGGGCAAGTACTTTTGTATATAAACTGGAGAAGTTGTTTTGATTTTGTAGGTTTTTCTTTTGCTTTTACTGTGTCTTTCATGTTAGAATGTCCTCTAAGGAAAAGCATAACATTTTCAAAATTATATAATCATTTGTTCATTGTTAACTGCAGGTCAAAAGGAATTATTATTCTTTATTTTTTCAGAAAACCTGTAATTTTACAAAACTTTTCACTGCAAGCAGTTTCTTTCCCTCTCCTCTCTCTCCCCCTGGATTTCCATTTTAGAGAAACTGCTGGAAATATCTGTCCTGCTCTTTTTACATCACCCCAATTTCTGTACTTCTCTATTGCTGGACTTTACACATCACAAAATGTGACTGAGTATCTGTCAGATGCTGTTATCTCATTGTCTCCTCAGAGGAAGAAGTATGGGCAGTGAAGTGATATGTTTTGATTGGGACTTAGGTTTTTTAATTTGCACACGCTGGTCTGTACTTCTGTTAGCATGTTCAAGGTCATAAAAATGTGCTTTGTGCTTCAAGGGAAAAATAATCCTTTCTTCATCCAGGATTTCTTGTCTCAGGGCCTAAGAAATCTGTTTTAGCTCAGGTCACTTTGGCTCAGCCAGAAGAGCCTGTCAGCCACTGGTTTTTACTCCGGAATTTGGGGGCAATTTTTCACACCTTAGACCAGTAAATGTTCAGAGCAATTATACTTTTTCATCTCAATTATTTCTTATGTGGAGAGTGGAAGAGAGATTTTAGTCTTCATTAGTTTGTGGTATGGGGAGATGAACTGCAGTTCACCAGCAGCAGACAGAGCTTCCCAGGAGGTAATTTTTTAATAAATAAATAAATAAACTCACTGATATGTTGCTGTAATGTAACCAAAAATTTGTGATGAAACAAAACAGAGGTCAAATATCCATTTTGTTTTGTAAAAGTGAAATCCAGGTGACCATGCTGAAGGAAAGAGTAGCTAATATAGATGACACAGAGAACTCAGAAAAAATCAGAATTCATTAATGAAATATGAGAAAAAGCTGAATAAATGTAGCTTAGCATCCATAATGTGAGCACATATCCTGCTGCAAGATTTTCAGAGCTCAAATCCTCATATGCCAAAAATTCCTTTTTCTTCTGAGACTTGCTTTTAAACTTAGAGCAAGTTTCAAGCACTCTGCTGTTTAGGTAGAAGGTAAGGGGTTGGAAGTAGATGTTTAAGTCTCTTCTCACCCTAAGCATTTTATGGTTCTGTGTGCCAGGGAGAATATACAAACCTTTAGATATTGGGAGCCATTGTATGGCTGCTGACTGTTTCACCGACTGGGTGTCTGCACATGTTGAAAATCAATGTTAAATTAGGAATAACACTTTATTTTTCAGTGATAACGAAAAATTCTGTTTTGCAGCAGATTCAATTTATCAGTCAGCACACTTTGCTGGCATTCTCTTAAGAAGGACTCAAAACAGTCAGATATTAATCTCCGTTTTTTTGTTTGTTTGTTTGTTTGTTTTTTGTTGTTTGTTTTTTTTTTTTTCTTTTGCAATACAGTAATATTGTATGGGAGAGGCTTGAGGCTTCTTACGCCTGCTTCCAGGCATAAGAAGTTGAGAAATATGTTTGAATGTCTGCCCAAACTGACTGATACAACTCATACAACTACTGAGTTGAAAAGCTGTACTCCCAAGACTCAGTGAAATTACTTTCTTTTGAATTGCTTGAAATATATCAGTTAATTCTGTTAGCTAGTTGCCTTGATTGCCTATTTGGATGCTAGAGAGAAGCAGGCTGTGATTAGTCTGATTTATTTTAGATGCCTACCCTAAGTCAAGGTCAATCACATCCCTCGATCCTGCAATTTCCTTTAAAGAAATTCCTGATGAAGAGCTCAAATGCACATTCCAAAAGTCTGGGGGAAACGTGAACTTTTTATTCATCTGTAGAATACTATTTTATGTATTTTTCTCTTGCCCTAGGCTGTCATTACATTTGTATTAGTCATAATAGAACATATTGTCACTTGATTTAGATTTCTACCATTCAGAAGATTGTGCTGGTGTGTAACTGTAAAGAAACCTGGTCTGGAAGGCTACCATTGATTTTTAAGAAAATGTCTAAACATCTGTCTGAATTCCTATCTGTGCCCTTAAAGAGAAAATACTTTTTCTAGCTGCAGTTCTTATTTCTTTGAAAAGCCTTGTATCAATTTGAGGTGCAAAGAGAACTGGCCTAAACCTTGGGAACTCAATTTTATTCCAGTACTTTTATCACTGCATTGATAGACATTTTGCTGCTTTTCACTTATCTTCTTGCCTGATCTCAGTGCACAAGGAAAAATGCACCGTTCCTTTAAGTTTGGGGTCAGGGAAGTGTGTCTCCACTGCTCCATGAAATAAGGGTATGGTGATTCTACTGATGAAAGCACAACTGTTCATCTACAGTGGAAACAAACACCAACAGAAGGGTAGAATTTTCCATGTCAGAAAAATGGACCTCTCATAAACTATAGCAATTATAAACAGCAGATTTTTTTTGCAACTACAATTAAACTTATTTTTTTTCTTTCAAAATGAGAAACAGCAATACAGAAGAATTTCCCTTGTGTTTTATGAGCATAATTTATAAGCATTTATTTTGGGAATCCTGTCTCTACTGATGTTTAAATTTGTGACACTGATCTAAGTAGAGAATAGAAATAGTAATGGTAGTAGGTTTTACGTTAATTTAATAATGCACATTTCCTTGTAGGCATATCTTGGTGATGTCATGCCATCAAGAAATCCATAGTGGGCATTTTGTCTTGCAAGGGGTTATCACAGACACCTTGCTGTCACAACCAATTATTGTCCCTGTTAATGATAAATAGGGGAAGATCAGATTTATCATGAAAATGCATTTGAAGCTTCCCTAACTCAGCCCAGTAGAGACAAGAAAATGTCACAAACCTCTTAGCATCTGTAATGGTGTCAGGTTTTTGTTAAAATCACTATAAGGGAAGAAGTCAGAGAAATGGGAATGAAAAGGACAAGTAGCAAACCAAAGACATCAACTAAAAGGATTTCTTGGATAAGTTAGTAGAAACTTACATTCCCACTCTCATTTGAAACAGCAGGGTTTTTATCAGGACAGTTCATGCCCTTACACATGCCTGTGAGTAGGAAAAGGGCAGCTGTGACAGCTATTTGAGACGACCTTATGTTACACCCTTGTTAAAGCTGATGGCAGTGATTTCAGCAGAGCTGGCATTTTGCTCTCCCTCCGGTGTCCCCTGCTGGTGACACATCACAGGCAGGTGGCAGCTGGAAAGGGTCTCAGTCCAAAGTTAGAAAAGAAGGTAATTAAAAAGCACTTGTAGTAAATGTTCCATGCTAAAGCATCGTGGAATAATTATTCAGTGATTATTTTTTCAGGAGTTCTCATATTAAATGGGACCAGCATAGCAACCCAAAAAAGAAATCATAAATTCAAAGTCTGTATTTTGAAATAGTTGTTCTTTCTGAAAATGCAAATGTGAAGTTGGTACCATAGGAATTCTGTTTAGGCAGGAGGAAATGGTACTGTTAGTTATGCCTGCAGTGGATAAAGTATAATAAACCAGTCATGCTTTCCTAAGCTTGCTTAAAATGGAAAAAAAGAAAAGGAAAGGATTGAAGAATACGCTTCCAAAAGACATCCATACAAAAATACCAAGTTTACCATTTAGAAGTCATAGATATTGTTACAGTAGTGAAGCATCTTTGAGTTGCTGACTTCTCTTATGTTGAGGAAACTATGTTACAGCGTGTCAAGCTATACTTGATGCACCTAAAATGTTTAAGATACTCTGAATTATCCATTGCAAAAAACGTCAGACACACACTCTCATGCATTCACTCTTGTCCCACTTATCGTATTGACAAGTAGAAAAGACCTTAAATGGAGTATAAATGATACAGAGCCTTGTGAAGCAAGGAAACTTGACTTGATGCTCTGCTTAGCTGACAGAAAACCAAATTCTTGACAGCAATCACAGTAGCATGGCTGCTAAAAGTTTTAAAATACTATCTAGTGGAAGCAGAAATACACTTCCAAATCTGCTCTGAGGTACACATACAGCATATGTGAAATACACACCAAAATCTGAAAAAGAACCCTTTAATCTGCCCAAAACTAAATGCTCTCTTTCAGTTCAGTTGTTCAGTTCAGATGTTGCAAGTCTCAGACTTGTTTGGAAACAATTTCTCTGTGACTGTTGAGAAACAAATCCTATGTCATACCCTAAAGAGCTGAATGTGCTTCTCAGTGATCATTTTCCCATTGTGTTATTTTCATGTTACAAAAAACATCTTAGAATTCAATAGTGATATATAGTATTATATATATATATAGTATAATATATAGTAATATATCAAATTAAATAATGTCTAACTGATAGATTATCACTCATCAAGGTATACTGAAATGATTATTGCAGATCAATTAGGAAGGAAATATTTCAGTAGGGAAGATAAGATAACAAAGTGTGAGGATTTTCTGCATTTCTACAAAAATGCAGAAAGTATTAGAAAATCATAGGTAAATTATGAAGTAAAAGAATACTGCCTCAGAGAATACTATGTAGGTCCTCTCTGTGTTCTGTCTTAATTTTTGTTTGTTTGTTTGTTTGCTTGTTTGTTTTTTGTTTGGTTTTTTTTTGTTTTGTTTTGTTTTGGCTTGCTTCATTTCTTAATGGTATCCTGAGTTGACTTGAGTAACTGTGTGGGGTAACTCCACAACCCAGATTGTCTTTTCAGAATGGTAATGTACCTTGGTTTATCCTTGCTCCTTTCTTTGAATCCACCACAAGGAAATTTCCAAAATACCTTTGGCTCTTATCTGATATGGAAGGGGACTGGATTGGAAAGCTGAGCAAATTGGAGAGGAATTAAACCAGCTCTTCAATCCCCAATTTTGTGGTGCATTCTTGTTAGGGAAAGACATCCCTGCACAAAGTTGGTGCATGTGTGGCTTAGCAAAGGAGTTAGGTTGGGTCTCTTCCCACTCTATGCACATCAATATCATTTCAAATCTACAGTGTTGTTATAACAGATGTAGCCTGCTCACAGAACTCTGTGGTGTGGTGTTAGTAACATCTGAGATCTCTTATCAAATCTAAAAATACTTTTTGGTTTTTGTTTGTTTGTTTTGTTTTCTTGTTTTCAACCTCACTCACCAGAGACTCATTCCAGAGACTGCATGAGAAGCAGTTATGACCAGTAGAGAAATTGCATCATTTGAGTTCTTATTGGTTTTTTCTGAACCTCTAAAATCATCCAAAGAAGGGTCCTAAGGTTCCAGTGTAGAATTGATTCCATCTTTATTATTTTTTAAAATTTATTATAATCTTGTCAATCTAACTAATTGTTGTAGGACAGTGATAGAGAGATGGAGAAGTTGGTGCTAACCTATGATATTTTAAGAATATATATTGGGGGAGATTCTGTTCGTATTTTGCTCCATATTTATTTACTGAGATAATTCCTACCACAAGTTAATTGTTTCTATAGTAAAGAGTGTGCTGCTCTTTACTGATTCATGTACACTTCTGTGAAAGATATTGAGTATTGATATGGCAGATCTGGTAGCCCCACACTTCACTGCCCATGAATCAAACTGAGGAAAAAAGAGCCCAAGGTTATGTACACGTATACAACACATAGGAAATGTATTTAATCTCACAAGATGGGGTATAAGAGATAACACATTCATGTATTTACACTGATGAAAGGTGAATAATTCTTAGCTAGCAATGAAATATATAGGAATTGTCACTCCATGTTCAGAGGTTGGGGTCATATTATTGAGGGTTCCTTCATCTAGGGCTTTTGCAAAATTGTTTGCAGCAGGCAAACATGAGTTTCCTGCTCTTCTGTTCCTTTATTCACACAACATACCATTTACTGGGCTTTTAATGCTAGTATAGCACTTTGATATCAGAATTTCAAGTGAAATTTGCTGCATCTTTACAAGACACTGATTTGTTTGCATGAACTGGCCCTGGAGCACCTGAGTACAACCAAAGAGATGCATCACAAAGGGAAGCAGAATCTGGTCTGAGGGCACTGGTGCTATCTTAAAGCACCAGTGATCTGCAGAGAACATCAATTAGTCTCATACTCCACTGAGTTCACAATAACTGGTTTTGGTGACACATTGTTATTAAGGTTTTCTGGGATTCAGTTGTTCTTGTGTTCTTGTGTTCTTCAGACAAGAGATTATTAAGTAGTAACAGGTGTTAGCAAGCCATCATTACTAAGCTCCCTCAGAAACAATTTATGATCTATTTTATAGATCCTACCACAGTCATGAATCTAAGCTTCATTCCTGATGCAATTGATCAAACTAAGCCTTGCAAAGGCAGTAACAAGGCAGAGGGAGGGGATGGTTTTCAGAAGATTCTTTCAGCAAGTGAGAAAATGAGGAGAAAGGAACAGGATTGACACTATGCTGGTTAGTAAACCCAGCTGATCAATAACCTCATTATTAGAAGAGGCTAAAATGTCCCACTTTGGGAGCTTTTTGTACAAACACCATTGTAAGGGGGTGAGTGTGAAAATGGGAGCTTGTGGGGATGCACAGGGGAAACAGACACAGTGTTTGGGATTTCAGGCCATGCATTATTTACAAAATGCTTGTGGCTGGCAGTGTTAATTACTTCTAAAGAAAGTGGAGGGCTTGTTCTGCTTTTCAGTTGAGAAGAAGCTCTTTACTATGGAGCATTATTTATGTGTTTTCAAGGAAGCAAGCTTGGCAGTTGATCTCCTTATTTTATTTAAAAGCTGAAATCATTATAAACTGATGAAGCAATAGTTGAGGTGAATCATGACTGTTAGGGAGGAGGAATAAAACCATGCAAAGCCCTTGCCACAGCCATACTTGCCATTGGAAGGGGCTGAGGCTCTTGCTGATCCCATGGGAATTCACACCACGGGGCAAAGAGGTGGCTGGGTCAGAGCAGTGGCCTCTGCCAGAGCAAGACAAAGAGAGAAGGAGAAAGAACGTGTTGCAGTTGTTTGACAGCCGCTGGTAAATTATGCCTCTTACCTGTAAAGTCTCTAAATCCCCTTTCAGCATCTCACAAAGAACAATAATTGTTTATTGATCTAAACGTTAACAATGTATCGCTTGTTCTTCAATAAGGTCTAGAAATGTAACTCAAGGGCAATAACTGCTTTGGATAAACAACAGACTTGATGGATGTGTGGCTTTTTTTTTTTTTTTCCTTTTTCTGAACTACCAGCATACTGTTGAAGCATTTTGTTGTTATCTTGATGTAATCCTTGTACACACCTGTATCTGTATGGGCTTCAGTCTGTCTTTCAAAGAGACATTTTTCTTAGCAGTGTTTAATACTTCCCTATAAATGGCTGTTTTAAAGCACATAAAAATGCAGAATTCTGTTTCAAATAGTTCTTTTTACCTTCGTGCAGCATCTGTGCTTTGTCAGCCGCTCAGATGTTATATAGAAAAATAAAAAGCAAAGTGATGTGAAATAAAACACTTGGCAGCATAAACATCAGTGGAGGAATTTTCCATACACTACCAATATTATAGTGCACTAGATGGGCAAACAGGAACAGAATGTGTGTCTCAGATAACAAACAGCCAAACTTCTGGGGGCATGTAATAATGTGGAAGTTTGTAGTTGTGTATATTTAGTGGATTTTTAAATGAGTCTATTCTGCTTAATTTCAAGATAGAGTGGTAAGTTTAAAATGAAAGTGATTTGATGGCTGCCTAGCAGAACACCAGGCTTGTCCTGGCCTTTGGTAATGACACCAGTAGCAGGAGGCTCTAAGCAAGTTATTATAGAAAACTCTGTCTCATGCAGAATGAGTACAACAAAATTTCCAGATGTAAGGCTTTCTCCAGCCTGGTAGATCTGGACAGCTGATAAACCCCAGGGTATCTCAGCAACAATTAGTTACTTATCTTCAAATCTTGAAAATGGAGTTTGAAAGCTAAGTAGCCACATAAAGCTAAACACCTCTGGGAGACGTCTCAAGTCCAAGCTAGGCAGGAATGACAGAAAATCATTGAGAACTGAAGACATTAAAAGGTCAGAAATAAATTGTGATCCAGCCCTGTTTGACCAGTTTATCAGTTGGTATTTTGGTCTCCTTTTAAGAATAAAACGACATTTTCCCTTCTCTGAAGCTGTTTGTGTTGGCATTAAGGATTTACCTACCATCTAAATATGTCATCTTATTTAGATGTGTTTCATACTCAAGAAGGGTCATGTTGTTAGAGGAAACTTTGATTCAGGAAAACTTTTAGTGGAAATATCAGTGATGATGTAAGAAATGAGTGGCATAGGACTGATGGAAGATGTGGCTGTCTGACTTAGTTACACTGCAGCATATTCTGGAAACTCCTCCTTGAAACCCAGTGAGCAAAATTCTGGCCACAAATAAGCCAAAAGTGAAGCTCTTCTTAAAATCTTTGGAATCTCAGATCTTTAGCCTATACAACTTCTTTGCAACTCGGCAGATAGATTTATTTAAGCAAAGACTGTAAATTAAAATACAACTATTTTTTTTCTGGCTGTGTCTTTTAAATCATTCATATGTGGACCTTTTAGATTTTGATCTTTCTGGGAAATTTCAATTACTAAAGTATTTCCTCTGCCTTATCTATCGTATTTAAAAATTCTCAGAGGCCAATTCTGAAAAGGTGGGCTATTCCTAGAAATTTTAGACCATTCCTATGAGTTTGGAAATAATAATTCACTTTGCTGCTGTAGTCCATGAGGTTCTTGGAGCTGCAGTAATTTTTTGCTAAGTCGCTGGGACCTTGGAATGAGTGCCTAGATATAATAATATTTGTTTTGATGTTCACATGGTCTGTGATCCATGGTTCTCCTTAGCTCCCATTTCCAGATTTCAAGAAGGAATTAGTCCCTAGGCTTGTTCTGCTTGCTAAGTCATGCTGGTAGCTCAGCATGATGTCCTTCAAGGGCCTCAGCAATCTCTTATAACAAAGATCCTCATCTTTGCTTGTACCAACATACTCAAAATAGAGGACCCAAAACTCAGACTTTAGCAAAGATCAAAGCTTTCTCTGCTGCTTGAACTTAAGTTGTTGCTATCCATTATTTGAAAGGTTCTTAGCAGAAAAGCTCAATCTCCCTTCTCAGGCAAAACTTTTTTTTTCAGATACTTCAGTTGCTTTAAGTAAATAGGTGGATTTATATGGAGACAGCTGGTGGATATAAACTAAAGTTAAGATGGATTTTTAAATCATTATTTCTTCTATTCCAATTATTTGCTACATTTCAGTCTTTATTGTGCTTTTTTTTTTTTTTTTTTCTTTTTCCTGAGGCTGAAAACTGCTTTTGGCTTCATATATTGACTCAATTGAGATGATGTTTTGTTCTTCACAACTGTAGTACTTTGAAAAGAGTTCTGACAAATAACTTCTTTCTATGTGATTTCATTAAATTTCAAGATTATATTGCCCTGGAAATTCTTGGACTGAAAATGGTTTAAAAGAAAGTAAAAAAAAGAAAACACGAGGAATGGCTTCATTGAATGCAGTGTTACTGGAAAGGTTTCTGGAAATCCTGTGTGTTTCACAGGATACCCCACTTTCTTCTAGGTGAACAATTTCCTAATCTGTGCCAGCCAGAATGAATCATTGTGTTTTACTGGCAAAACAATTATTAGGAAAATTAAACTGAAGATGAAAAGAAAAGCAAAATAGAGAAGAAAATTTAATTGTCTGGTTCTTTTATTCTGATTGATTTTAATTACTCTGTTCCTGTTTCTTTAAAAATCTTAACACTGCATTTGGAATATATGGTTCCTTCCCTAGTGAATTATATTTTACACCTGATGAATTTAGGGGTTGGTTTTGTTGATAGGTAATGGTTCACATTAAGACATGTGCCATCGTTTCTCCAGATGCTCTGAGCCACCAACACCCTAAATATTTAATGCAGAGCATTACAGAGTTTAGAGGTAAATGCAGGGAGGGAGTTTAGAGGGAAATACTGTTTGGAGCACCCTAAATCTATTCTCTTTGGTTTTGTGCCTCCTGAAATACATGCTGCAGTCTCTTTTAAATAATTCTTTAGGAAATGTACTGAGACATATTGGCCATGTCACTGTGTGTGGTGTGGAACTAGGAGTGATTTAGAGGGCCAGTTCTACTTTCTAGGTAGAAGCTTGTAGTTTAAACTCCCCTACAGGTAGTTGTGGTAATGGTCACTCAAACTGTGCTAAAGTTGCTGCTTCTTTTCCTTCAGTCATGTGCATTAGAACTTCAGCATGATTCCTGTGGAATATTTGTGGTCAGTATTTTTAAATCAGCTGTCTCTAAAAGTGTGAACTCTTAAACATCCAGCTATAATTCTATCTCATCTCTTTTATTGTCTTCCAATCACAAAGGAAACTAGTGAATTTGTCTTCAAGGGCACAAATACTGCATTTGCTGTGGTTATTTGGTTCCTTATAGCTTGTCAATGGGATTGTCTGCCATAATGGAATTCTTTGCTAGCTGTGATCCATTAAGAAATTCAGTGCTTGCTGGAACCCAGAATGGGCTAAAATCTTAAAGTATTTAGGACTGAAACTTTCTGAAGGGTAAATATTTTGTAGGCATTCAGAAGAGAATCTGCATATGCTTTGTTGATGTTATTTTAAGTTTGCTTTGGGATTTTTTTTTGCTACTCTTATTTTTAAATCCCTGTATGTTTCTGTGTAGGTAAGTTTCATGTTGACCTGGCAATGCTGGGCATTTCTGTATTTACTGTCTGGATAACTGTCTTATAAACCAGTTGTTGATGATTCTGCTTTTGTACCTTAAGCCAATATGGGATTCTTTATTTCCTGTAATGGACCTTACTCTGTAGAGCTTAGTGTCAACTGACATTCATTCTGATTTATCCCTGAATTCATTTAAATGCCCAAAGGTCTGAAGCTACTACTGCAAATGGGCAAAAATACCTCTTTAATATCTGCAGATATCTTTTATCTACTTACTTCTGATATAAAGACAGGACGAAGGACTCTTTTTAAGTTTACATTATTATTTTAAGGGATGATGTCTAGGATAAAATGTTTTTCTTTGTTACACTCCAGAAAATGGTTTCCTTCTCTCTTTTTGCCATTGTCCCTGTTCTCACTTCTGAGACTGTAGCAAAGGAGACATCATATCTAAGAGGATTAATTTCAGAGAATATCTTTGGGTGATATCTAGTGCTGGAGATTATCCAAATTCTAACCAGTTGCTACTGTACACATGTGAACTGGGATTTCTTGAAGTTTGCAACTTAGCAGAATAGGAGGATATTCTTTCAGAGAAAAATCTGAGTATTCTCATATCAGGATGAAACCTTAGTCAAAAGTAGTGTTATTTTTTGGATGAAGCAGAAATATGTTAAGTGACATAGGAAAGAGAAATAAAAAAAATTAAAGAAAAACTTGAGCCTTGGGGCTAAAAAATCTTATAACTACAGTCAGCTGAAGAGATAGTCCTGTCACTGGAAGTGACTCATTGATTCTACTTCTAGCTGCTATTGTCAGCTCTGCTTACAATACATGTAATACATGAATGAACACTTAGTTGGTGAAGTGAACGTTTTATGAGTACCCATTTTTTAAAAATCTGAGCATACTTCAAGGATGAAGTTTGCAAAGTAAAAGAAATATTACAGGCTTGTGTCCTGCAATTCCTTTAGCACATGCATCATTTTATGATAGAAGGTAACAAGCTAAATTAAGAATATTGTCTCGCTGGTTTTGAGTAACATTAACACATTATTTGCTGTTATTTTGCCAAGCTATTAAAAAATGTCTTTATTTTTCCTCCTGCATTGCTGTGATACAGTTTCTTACATTCAGCTCATAATTTGTGCACAGGTCTTTGTGGTAAAAATAATTTAGTAGTTTACTGCATGTGAAGGAAGTGAGAGGAAAATTTGAAGCAAAAGGAAATTCAAAGTGCCACACCTGGACAAGAAGAAACTGAAACACAAATAAAGACAGAGGGCTGGCTGGATGAAAATCAGATGTCCAGAAAAGGACCTGGGGTCACTGATGAACCTAAGCTGACCATGTCCTGACAGTGCAGCTCTGCTATGAGGTAGCTATGGAGGATCTGTCTCATAGATACAGTATGGTTTTTGTCTTTTCATAAGAATTCACTCCCCAAATGCTTTATTTGTACATATAATGTACTTAGAGACATAATTGGAATGGCAAAAATGGGTTAGGAGCATGAAGAATAAATAAGGATTTCACCTAAGACATAATGTTAAAATGGACAAGAAAGCAATGGATTATTGAAGAACAGAGGAATTAAAAGAGCTCGCCTTATTCCTACTCTTATTTACGAAGAAACTTGCTTATTTTTTTAAAAGGGCTGTTAAATATGATGCAGATTTGCTGTAGTAAAGGTGAAAAGAGATTTTATATACCTTTTTATTTCCCCCATCTCTGATATATCTTTGCATAAATGATGAAGAAAGAATTTTTGTAAATTTTAGAGCTGGAGATACAGAAACACAAGGCAAGATTCAATCAAATATTAATCTCCATCAGGCATAATTTGTTCCATATCTTTCAATAAATTTGAAATTCTCATCGACTAGACCTCTGGTCAAAGTTTTGAAAATACGTTTTTACTTTATATTTTAATGTCAGCTGTGTCTAAAGGTTTGTTACCTTGCCATTTATTGTTCATCCCCTGCAACTTTTCAAATGGTAGTTCATACTAAACAAAGGAGACTAAGTTGGACTGCATAGAATAGAGTCTTGATTCTTGGTGCTTTTGGAGCAAGTTTTTTCTTCCTAAAATAAGTTGTATTCAAAGCACTATAACTCTGCTTGCTCTTAACGTTTGATTTTTTTCAGTATTTACCAAAGAAGCATTGCAAATGGCCAGCCTTTATCTCTGTGGCTGTGTATGTGCCTGTATGTACAGATAGAGAGATGTAATGAACAGTATTAATTATAAAGCTATACAGAATATAACCAAAACTTAATTAAATCATCAGTAACTTTTTTCTTGTAAAATCTATATGGATTCCCATGGGCTTGCTGGGAAGACTCTTTGGATACACATGTTCAGGTGTGCAGGTCAAATTTCTTGTCTGGAGTTATCTAATGAGATGACTGACACACTTCCTTAGATAAAGTCATCTTTAGAAGACTTTAAATCTAAAAAGAAATAAAAAAGCTCCTTAATTTTACTTTAAGAATATGATGACTTTTCCCTTTACGTTTGAAATCTCATTCATCTCTTTTCACTTTTTTTCTCTCATCTGCTTTTTCTTTCTTGCCCTTTCTGGCAGTGACCATGTCTGTGAGCTAATTGCATAAGCAACACCCGTTATTTGCTTATTCAAGTATTGCAGGATATTTAATTTCAGATTTGTGAATTAAGGAGAGAGAAGATGCCTCCCAATTCTCCAGGTGATGCTTAAAAGCGCTCAGAATTTTATAGTTCACTAGTTAAGATATCTTTCTGAGGTTAAGCTAATGACATTTTTTATACCTTATTAGCTATCTGATGGTGCACTAACAAAAATATATTAAACTTTATTTTAAAAAAAAAAGAAAAAAGATAACTAATGCAATCACATGAAAAATCAGTTAGTACTGAAAGCCCCAAGCAATATTGCAGAGCTGCACTCTAAGTTTGAATGTAATATATTATGAAAAAACGAATGTTTATGATCCAGTGTTCCTGTAATTTCTTTTATCTCTAAGTAATTTTTTTCATTTTCTTTTTTTGCCTATTTTATCATGAATGAGTTAAAAAGCAGAATGAGTGTTCCCAGCCATGATTTCTTGTCCTCAGTAACAGGAAAAAAAAAAAAAAAAAAAAAAAAAAAAAAAAAGAATCTTGAAGAGTTACATTAGTTAAAAACCAACAACTACTTTGGGGTCTCTGGAATACCAGGGAGCAACAGGATAAATGATCCAAAATTTTATCTTGTGGGATCCATCTCTGGTCTGCTTTAGTCTGACTGCATCATTCCTCTAGCAGAAGTCCTAAGTGATGCAAATATGTCTTTTCTCTTGGTTAGAGATGTCTATTTATTTTAACACCTAAGGGTTCAAGCTTTACTTCTGCATCATATTCTGTACAATTATCCTACAAAAGCATAGAAAGAAAAACATTTCTATTCTGCAGAGCTTCAAATTTAGATACTGTGAGAGGTAAGTGATATTTCAGAGTAAGGAAGGAAGAGTGAGTTGGGAGTTAATTCTGGGGGAAAAAAAAAGGAATTTTAATCTGAGGCAATATCTTGTGATCTGCTAAATACCTTTGAGGTGTTCACAGGTCTAAAAAGGGAAAAGGGTGAAAAGCAACACGTTCAGCTCCATCTTGTTTCTGAGCAAAACAGAAGCAGGAATAATGAATATGGTTATATGCATTAAAAAATGGTGCTGCTGCTTCCCTTCATATTATTCAGATAGTCACTTTTACCATCCAGCCTTCAGCACTGATGCTGCTGACAAGAGCAGCTATAAAATGGCAAATCCATAAAATATCTTATACTCAGAGAGGAGCTTGCTGAGATAAATGAGGGAGTTGATGCCAGAAATCTATGAGCCAAAACAGTTATTTTGGCAGAAAAATTTGAGCAGATAGAAGTGAAGACATATGGCATTTAGGCCACAGGGGTGGAAACTGCAGCAGCTGAGACACACAAGAATGAAAACTTGGATGAAAACTCATTTCTCCTCTCATTCCAGACAGCTCAAGTGCCTGAAGAACCTTCAAGATCTAGATTATATTGCATGACAGTATATGGATGGACAGCTAAAAAAAAAAAAAAATTACAAATTATGTAACTAATTTGGAGAAAAGTTAAGGTTTTTCTGAATCTGAGACTTGACTAATAGAAAGATATTTAGGGAAGGAAAAGTGAGAGGGCTCTGTTTGAATTGTGCTGAGGTTGGAGGAGAGCTGGGCAATAGCAAGAAAACATTAGAAAATAAGGCCAAGTCAGGTACAGAGAAAAGAAGGAATTCACAGTAACCTGGACTTCCCTTTAGGAAATATTGCATTAATAAAATATAAAGTGTGTGTCTACTCCACAGATTTTCCCAAATGCCCCTGGTTGCCATGGAGATGAGAGCCTAAGGACTGAAAAATAGTTTGTTGAAATTTAAAATTCTACTCTGTAATGCTAAATGTGGGTTTTGCCTAAAGTGTGGAGACTCTTTGGGTCAGAAGAAGAGCAGCTTTTGCTTTCAGAAAGAGTTTGACAGTGTCAGGAAAAGTATTTCCACTGGTAGTTACAAACAGCTAAATGCATTGAATATCTTCTTTCTTCCTGAGAGGAGAAATTGTAAGAAATTGGAGTGCAGTTGGTGAGGTTCACCTCCTTTTCTCAAGTTGAAGTGCTCTGACACATGGAGCAGTGTCAACAAGGCAGCACAAAGCACACTTCAAGCCAGTAATTGCAGCAAAATGCTCCCTCATCCATGCACAGCGAGGCCATAGGGATCTGTTCCCCCCATGTGCAGATCACATAATCCAGCACATGGGAGAAAGGGGATTGCTGAGCGAGGATACACCCAGCCCTCACCTTTGTATGGCCAGCACAAAGCCAGAAAACCTGTTTCTGAAGCTATGAGTATGAATATTCTGGCATTTCCTAAAAATGGCCCAGGAGGCTTCCTGCTTTGGAAGAAAAGTGCAGCTCAGGAAATTTCAAAATAATACTGTTGCATTTGCTATTGCTCCTCTGTTTCTTTCATTTTCTCAATATATTATTGAAAATTGGAGACAAGCTTATGATATGTACATCAAAAGAAAACTTTCCCTGTGATGGATGATAGCAGGACAAGGTCAATAGCAGAAGTGATTTAAGTATTTGCTAAGATCTTTTGCATTATTCCCCTGCAAAGTCTGCAAAGCAAGAACACTAGTAAATGCTGAGCCTCACTATTCTCCTTCTGTCTCTCTGTTCATAAAAAGAAATATTTCTGGAAATTCCAAATTTGACATTCTTTCCACAACTTCAGTAGGCTATGATTTCATGTTTGCTTGAAAGATGCTCAAGAAGTGCTTACAGATATTTAGGAGTAACCAAACCATTCTATGAGCTTTGAAACAGAAAAAAAAAATGTAGATTATTAAAGCTCATGAAAAAAAAAAATTTACATTGTATTACCTTAATACTTGTATAAGAAAAATAGCATACATTTTTTTTTACTGTTAAAAAAAAGAGAAAATTACTCCCAAGCTGAAGAAAAAGAGTTTACATAAAATGATTGGCTGAACATATTGATAGTAACAATAACAAACACTAGCAAAACATGCTCCCTTTGGGACAGTATCACTGTCATGAAGAGATATAAAAACATGTTAGGAAGGAAAGGGAAGCGGAAGGAACAAAGAGAAAGATGTAAAATGAAAGCACATTTACACATTTCATAACTATAGCTACCTCCTCAAGAGAAGCAAAGAGGGAGAGGTGGTGCAAACAGTATTTTCCTGATGAAATATTATTGCCAGGAGGAGAGTCTTGATGTAGCACAAGCTCCCTATAGTGTACATTTTTTATTCTACAGCCTGTTTCCCATAGCACAGTGCTCCTCATAATTACACTAATAGGTTTTGACTTCCTGGAGTGACCAAACTTGTCTTGGCAGGAATCACACAGGGGAGAAGGTCCAGGCAGCATCCATCATCTGTGACCTTTCCCATGTTCCCATAGCACAGCCCTCCCCTGGTCAGGAGGGACCAGGCACATGGGGCATGAATTGTTTGGGTCCATAGGTCTGGGAGGAACCCCTTAGGAACTTTTAATTCCCTAGAAATCAAATCTGCCAGCTTAGGACTTCTTTGCCCTATTGGTTCAACAATTCAAAAATTATTACACCACTGTGAGATTCCTTTAATAAAGATTTCATAAATATTTAATGCATATTAGGCCTTAAATAGAAAATATTTATAAGGAATAAATGGTGTTCAATTAAGATGCATAATTTCCAGTAACTTCTCCTTTTTATTAATATTTAGAGAATTTCTTGTCTAACCCTTTTTAGCAGACCATTTTGCTTGGGGCTGTTGTCTCAATGGGGCTTCATTCTTGGCCTTGTCATTTAAATTCCTCACTTAATTTAAATATAAAAAATTCTATCAGTTTAATGTTCTAGTTTCTCATTGTTTTAAATTAAAATGGAAAAACACATCCCTCTGTATACCACTGAACATTAGAGCCATTTAAGCAGCTTTAAAGAAATTTTTTTACAAAGCTTTCTTTATCTGTGTTCTTCCATCAGATAAAGGGGAAGAGACAAGTAAGATGATAAACTTCCTTTAACTGAATCTTGAATCTGTAAGAAATATGATGATCAATAATAAAACTTTGCTTTGCTAAGGCATCTCTAGGATTTGCTTTCCTCTGAATTAACCCAGCCCACCAATTTCAGTGAGTTTTTTTGTTGTTGTTGTTGTTTTGTTTTTTGTGTTTTTTTTTTTTAATCAGATCTCTGCTTTCACTGTTTATGGCACAGATTGCTCTTGTGATAAGTTACAAGGTTTAAAAGACCTTTGCTTTTTCACAGTTGTGGCTACTGCTGTTGGGTTATATGAAACCCTCAATTTATGGCAGTAGGAGCATTGTATCTCAGCAGTGCCTGCTGCCTCCGAGTAGGAAGCCTTGGTTTGAGTCCAGTAAAAGCAAAGAGAGAGTGGTGTTAACTTCCTGGAGACTCAGGTCAGAACCTGTGGGAACACCAAATCTATTTACCCACAGAGTGCTCAGAAAGCCCTGTCACAGAGGCTGGTTGCAGTTTTTAATCTATTTCCATTCAGAGCTTTAACAAATCAAGTCTGAAAGGCAGAAACTACCTCCTGTTCAGAGAAGTACTAAAATGATCAACTTCAGTTGGGTAATCTTGCACTAGATCAGAATCCCTCTGGGAAATATTTACATTTTGCCAGTTTACTCAGAGGAACAGCTCTGGGATCTGGAGATATCCTCTGCATATATATTTTAATTTTTTATTTTTTTAACTGCAGGAAACAGTGCTGCCAGAGCTGAAGCTAGTGATTTAATCATAGGATTGCTAGAGGCTGCAGTACCCTATCTGCTCAGAAATCAATATCTGTACTCTCATTTATATTAGAGAAATGTTTACTTCTTTACCTGACCAAGATATTAATTTCTATATGCCGTGTTTCTGATTTTTTTTTTTTCCCCGAGCTGATGATTTGTGGGGAAAGTAGCCTCATTAATTTCACAATCCTTTAATACTGCACAATTTTCCCGTTATTGACTGGTTATTTTGTGTGTATATACAGCACCGTTCACATGCACCAAGATGCTCTGCAGAGGATTTGGAATGCTCTGCGTGTAGGAAGCGATGCTCTTTGCTAAAACACAGCCATCAGCAGGGCAGGGTGTAGTAGCAACCTTTGTGTGCCTGGTGCTACTGATTTCGGCTCAGGAGGTGAATAGGAGAACTCAGCTGGTGCATCAGGAGAATTTAAGCAGGTGAAATGCAATTACCTGTGCTGGAATATGATCAGGATGCCGGTGCTGAGCTGCAGTCGGGTGAAAAGTGCTGTGGGACTTTCAAAGACCACGAGTCAGAGAATGTTTTATTTCTCATCCTGAGGACAAAACCTCTATTAGCAGAGTGCCTCCTGCCACTCACTGCAATGTTGGTTTAATTTGGACCCCTAGGGAACAGTGTCACCTCCTGTGGCAAGTCACCACTGCCACACCTGCTCCCGGTGCAGGGGAGGGGGACACGGAGGAGATTTGTTCAGGGATTTTTCTGTCGGTCAGGGGCAGCCTGTGGCAGGGCATGGGGCTCAGGAGGATGGCAAGGGCTGCTCCAGTGTGGTTTTGGGGATGGCTGAACACGTTTCCTGGTGGGAGCTGTCCCCAGAGGATTCCCATCCATGGACTGACCTACCTTCACTTCCTTTGCTTAATGAGAACAGATGAGATCGCGGCTCAAGGTGCTTGGTTACGAAAAGCACATTAAACATGTCAGGGCAGGTGGTTCTCCCACTATAAAAATTGACAGTGTAGGATTAGCTGGTGCTGCGTTGGAAATCTATTAACATTTGAAGCAGTTTGAATTAGAAGTCTTAATAGAATTACAATTACTTTCCTTCTCCTCAGTGAATTTTGTTGCTGTCTTTGTATACCTTGTAATGAGAAGACGTATAAACCAAGGAAGATGTTTCCCAAAGTCTTACATGGAGCCATATTTCTCTGTCAGATTTACAAGCCTGTATGGATAAGGGAGTAGGAGAGAATGGACAGAGGAAAGCAAAGCCAGTGGTTTTCTGCTTATCAAGTCTGACAGCACACACCAAAGCATGGAAGTGGATAAGTGGGGAGGCATAAAGGTCACAGCCTTGGAAACAGGCAGGCACTGGTTATGTTCAGAATTACCCAGGACATGGGTAAGAGTATCCTGCTTGCTGTACACTCACTGTAGGGTGATGCAGGTAGAATAATAAGAGAAGGCATCATCTCAGTCGGGGAGATGGATTCGTGTAACTTTTTCTGACTGGGATTCTGTTTCCTTTTGTGTTCAAGCTGACAGACAGAATTAACAATGTGTGCTAGTGCCAGACTTTGAGGATATACAATGATTTCCTCATAGCTTCATCTAAAAAGTTAGGAACCTGCAATCTTCTTCACTCCTCTGGTGACTCCTAGACAACCTTATAGCAGCAAAGTAAAAAAATTACTAGTGATGATTTTAACTCGATGTGGGTGGCGTGGTGCCAGAATCAGTGCAGCATGAGAGGAGGTAAGGCAAAAAAACAGGAGGTGGGCAAGTGAAGGCACCTGGCTGGGGAGCCTTGGATGGAAACCTGGGAGAGAGTTTTGAAATACACATTGGCCTGCTGGGCAGCCAGAGAAAGGCTAAAAAGAGAGAAAATGATGCCTAACATAATCTGGGGGGAAAGTGAGTGTCCTATCAAGAACGTAACCCCTGGGCCTTTCAGTGAGAGAAGGGCTGTCAAAGGAGGTTTGCAGACAAATTGTGAGCATGAATAAAACCAGAAGGACCTGGTCTCAGGATTTTGATATGGAAACAGTGAAATAAAATGCACCTTATGGAAATACGTTACCTGCTGTATGGACACAGATGTGTTATTGAATATTTTCCCCTGGACCAGAGTTTGCTTTTAAATTAATGCAGACAAAAGAGAGGTGACCATCATACATGAGCTGCAAGAAAGAGAAACACTATTAGATGATTATGCATTATTTATGAAAACAGAATTTGTTTCTCATACTGTATTTCAGATCTCTTATAGAAACTCAAGGACATCTTAGATTTCATTTTCATCAGACTTATCATTTAATTTTTTTACTTCAGAATATTTTGGCTCAAAATGTAAAGCTATTCTTTTTGGAACTCAACCTCTGTGTGTCTCAAATAACTCACCTTTGAGTTTAATTTGTATCTTGAGCCTTACACAAGTACAGTACCAATATACTCAAGCAAGTCTATCTTCTGAATAATCTCTGTCTTCTCCTGGTGGAACATTTTAACATATTCCAAATTATTTTTGTCTTCTGTGTCTCAGTCTTCATCTATGGATGTTAAAATATCATTTCACACAATCTATTCACCATAATGTACTTCAGTCCTTCACCTGGCACAGCCATCTTTAAGTCATGCTAGCAAAATAATAATTTTTTTTGTAATCTCAATATACAAATTCATGAGCAGACCCATTTCCATTAGGACTTGCAGACCTTATCTCTGGCAGGCAGCAGGACATTTCCTGCAATTTTCACCTCTTCTCCAGCAATGTCAGGGTTGCCTGTATTTCCTATTCCTTTAGATCCTTCAGGTAAACCTTCCTGCAAAGTTCTACCAGATGCTCATTTGAGGGTGTCCACTATATATATCACATTGCATTCAGTTATTTTGGTTCATAGAGGCAAAAAATATATTAATCCCTTTATCTAAATCACAGTTCGTCTGCTGATAATGTCTGCAGTTTTAAAGCTCTTGAAGTTCATTGCTTAAGGGTTATATTTCCTTTAGTTGATTAAGAAGAAAATCATCTATGAGATCAAAATATAGTATTAATATTTCCTGAATATAGCACAGGTATGACAAAGGAGAACTTTTAAATTTTGGATGCTCAAATGTATCCTAATTATGAGGGGCAGAAACCTAATACCATTGTTGATAGTCTATCCAAAGTGTTTAGGGAACTGATATTTACTAATCACTAGCAATCTGGGTTTCCAAATATCATAAATTTTGATTTTTTTCATCCATCAATAACTTGACTCTGATATTACTGAAAATATTGATGGTGATCCACTTCTGAAAACACTTTGTTTCATAAAAACAATAATTCCATTATATCATATGAAATTATTAAATTTATGTCGATCATTTAATATAATTTTTGATTTCTACAAGGAATAAAAAGATTCTATATTAATTTAGTCAATGTACTATTAGAAAGTTTTAAAAGTCCTGTAGCCCACAGAGGTCATGTTGTCAAATATCCGATAATGTATTTTATTGTACATTCTAAAAAAAAAAGTAATTAAGAGTTCATGAAACAGGAGCAAATCAGATAGAGACACTTCCTAAAATCTGTAATGGTAAGTCCACTGTAAACTGCAACACAGAACATTTGAGGAAAAATGGAAAATACTTATGTTTTAGTTTATAATAAAATGCGGAGTGGAAAGAAAATGTAAGACAAGTATCACATTTTAAGTAACATGTGAACAAGTCAATATTTGCACTACATAATCAAAATGGACTTAACCACCTTCTATGTACAGGTCTGGGGATATAAATATCTCAAAATTTGATTCAAAGAAAATATTCCTCCTTCATTTTAATTATAAATGAGCTTGGAAACTAGCTGTACTTATTTAAAGAGGTGTTCCTTTCAATGTATCTTTTTTCGTATAAAATTATTTCTGGGCTTTTTAAAAAATAATTATTTTAATATAGTGAGTAAAAATACCTTAATAATATTGGGTAAACTAAAATAAATTAAATTTTGAGACACCTCTGTCTCCACTTGAGGTTATAAAGAGATTGAATGTTTCAGAGAATGGATGAATGGAACAAATGATTTATCAACTTGATGAATATCACTTGTTGTATCTAAAACCAGCAACATGTGAAAGGAGAGCAATATTTTCTGGCAATATTTTTTTTCTCCCTAAGTTAACCTACAGTGCACCTTGGAGTCCTGTAATATTCCTATGTACCTAGAAGATCCTTTACTTATTTAGCTGGACATCTGTCAGGCAATTTGCAAGCCATTTTCTATTCCTGGCTTATTTTCATGCCTGTAAAAGAGGGATCCCCCAGAAGATGGTGTGGCCCAAAAACTCTGCCTTGTGCAGATCTGTCCACATATACTGGAAGATACACCTGGTGAAGTCACTTGTAATTGGATAACTCTGGTAAAAAGAGAAGAACCTGGGTGCTGAAAATGAATGCACAGGTGATGCTTTGAAGGGTGAGTGGTCACTGCTCTATTAAATTTTTTCTCTCTTTTGAATTCTTTTATAATGGAATTACTGAGTTAGTCCACAGCATCTTACAGCTGCTCTCACTTTCCTCCAATGGCTAACTAATTTTCTCATCTTTTTGTAGCTCTCTGACCTTTATGTTCCTTGATCAGTAAAAAAATCATTCTCCTGACCAGACTTCATGTGTGATGGATTGTCAGCAGGCCCCTATTTGCATTAGTGAGGCTGACAAAGACCAGGTAGCAGAAAAGGAATTTATTTACTTCTGTCCATTGCCCTTACAGCATGACAGCAGGTGTCTGCTGTTTTAGGATATTGGGACCTCCTCAGTGCAGCTCTTTGGTCAAATTTCAGGTTGTACTTAAAGACTCTGTGGCTCAAATTTTAACTTCTGTTGCATTTGGTGATCCTGGTCACCAGGAAATTTCATTTGTTAGTTCCTTCCCAGACAGAATGAAGACATCTTGACTTTCTTGCCCTGGGAATGAAATAATTTTCACTACATATCACAGTGAGTGAGTCCATCTCCCCCAACAATAAGATGAGCTATAGACACTTGGTGTTATAAAGACTTATACCAACTTCTTCCCATAAGAGATTTAAGCTGAGGAAAAATCATTTCCCCCTCCCTCCAAAATCTTGAAGAAGGAGACCGAATTCTCCTGAGGACCTACCTTGTATATAGAGTTCAGGGACGAATGGGAAAATAATGACCAATATTGACAGAAACTTAATATATAAGAAATGCTTAATTATTCTTGTAGACTGTAATTGTATACTTAGAGCATGTTTAACCTAACTACATGCACATATAAATACAAGATAAATATAAAGTAATATACATCTATGTAGATAAGCTGTATGATATATTTTTTATATATATATAGTTATGATTACATTAAGAAATAAAGGGTAGATGCTTTATAATTAATAATCTACTACTTGTGGTGCTTACCACTTTTCATGCCAAAATGTCTTACACAATATCTAAACACAGAGAAAGAGTCAAATTCCTTTTTTGGCCATTGCATATTCTACATCAATCCATATCTTGTAATTTTGGCCTAGAGATAGGGAAATTCTCTTCTTTGTTCTTGTCAATGGGAAAACTCCCACTTCAGTGGGATCAGAACTTACACAAAAATGTTTTGTGGTACATGTCACCTATCTGGTGAGACTAAGGCAGGAGCTGTAGCACTTCATTCCCTCCTCTGTTTTCATGCAATACAAAAATAACCTTATAGCATGTCATCTTCAGGCTGAGGGCTTTGCAAGCAAGGAAACATGAAGATTTCAGCCTTTTTGAGCATGAGGCTGGAGAATATGTCATGTTCTTTTCCCTCACTTTAAAGCTTGCTAAAGTGAATAACCTCCATGCTTCAACATCTTCCTTTGCTGGCAAGGAGAATGTGAGGGCTTATAGCTGATGTGCAGAGTGGATATGGCATGATGGCATAGCTGGGTTTAGGTGAACAAAATAACTGTGCTCAGGAGCCACTTGACATTTTGTTTTGCCTTTTTCTTTATCCTTGTTGAACAAATGGTTGTGTGCTCCTGCTTACCTCCCACCGGCAGCCATCCATCATTCAGAGATGAAAATGTGGAATTTTTTGTTCTGGAAATAAACTAGTTTTTGAAAGGAAGGTTATGTATGGAGGGAATTGCATATTCCAGTGTCATTTATGAAAATAATTTGGAACATGTATTGTGAAAAGGTTTATATTTGCAGGACTTGCATTGTGAAGCAGTTGAGAAGTGCCAGGGACAATGCACTTCTCTTCCTTCTGCTCTTACAGAGTGATGCTAATCAGAGCAGATTTATGGAGTGCATTGTAAATAAAGCCTGAATAAAGGGATGTATCCTCAGAAGAAGCAAAGAAAGTACTGACTAGTTGTTATGAAGAGTAAAGTGTCTATTGTGTGTTCTGAATGGCCCTGGTGTTGTAGGGAAAAGGAAGATCACAGGGTTAAAGCCAGCCTTTAAGTACAACCACAGCATACCTTAAAGTTTCCATTTAAAATTCCCAAGGCAACTTCAAATTGCTTTTTTCTGGTCTTGGTTTGGTGGGGTTTTTTTGTTGTTTGTTAGTTTGACGTTTGTTTGTTTTGTGGACTTTTGGGGGTTTTGTTTTGGGTTTTTTTGGTGGTTTTTTGGTGGTTTTTTTTTGTTTGTTTGTTTGGTTGGTTTTTTTTTTTGCTTTCTTGCTTTTGGTGTGTTTTGGTTTTTGGTGGGGTTTTTTTTTGTTTTTTTTTTTGTTTGTTTGATTTTGAAACATTAATATTCTTTAAAAGGGGAAATTTTTGCTTTCACTCAGTATAAGTGTGTCCATGCTGATTCATAAGTACACTTTCTGACAATAACAGCTAGCCTTACAGATCTTTGAAGAAAACTTGTCAAAGAGACCTAAGGTTAATGCCTGGTATGAAGGTGTTATTCCCAGCCTCACGATACACACAAAATTACTGACCTGCCTGAATAAGAAAATTGCTATTTTATCACGGGTTGATCTGCAGGCTAGATAGATCTCTTTAGCTTAAGAACTTTCTGTTTAAGTAATCCTAGAGCAATTTGTTTTGTTTCTAGCTAAGCCTGAACAGTAAATGTATAGGATAAAAAATTTATGCAGAGAAACAAAACGTTTGAAAGTCATAGTGGATCAAAAATGGCTACCTTACTAAACTACCATAGGCTGGGGTTTACTTTGCAGTGTGGCAAAGAGTAAGTGAGAGATAAAAAAAAGAAAAGTTTAATTATATATGTTGCAATACTATATCAATGAAAATTGCACAATGAAGTTCTTTACTACAGCAATTCAGATTCATTCACAGCAGGTGTGTAAACACAATAAATATGATTATGCTATTTGGTTAAATATATTAGTAAAGACTATAATTGGTTTTCCTTCAATTTATTAGAAGACAAAGAATGAACAAGTGACCCAGGATAGGCAATATAGTGACAAAGGATGTGGAAAGAGACTCTGCCTTCTTTGGCTCAGTCTTTACTGTGGCAAGTTCTGTGTCCAGTGTCAGTCCCGGGCAATGATGACTACTAATGGTGGAGGGGGACCAGGAAAGGGATAGCTTAAGGAAACAGGAGAAGCATAAGCCTGTGGGACTAGAAATGTTTGAGGATGATGAGGGAACAATCTGAAGCCATTGCTAGGCTTCTTTCTGTCATCTTGGAGAGGCTGTGACCATTTGAGAATGTCACAAGTTATGAGAAAATGGCAAATCAATCTGCACTCGTTAAAAGCAAGGGTAAATATTCAGATAATTATAGGCCAATCAGTCCATCATTGGCCTTGAAAAAGTCTATGGAGCAAATTCTGTGTGATTTGCTGTGTGTAGAGACACAAAATGCCCCCAACATGTTGACTTCCTGTCTTCTTTGTCTTGCCTAAGGGAAAGTTTTGTCTTACAAACCTCTGATTGCCTTTGCAGATTACACAAGTGACTTGGTGGATGAGGAGACAACATAGGATGTTGTTTATTCTGATGGCAGCAGTGCTTTGGGCATGGTATCTCATAGTAGTATTTCTGCAGCCAAAGTGGTAAAAATAGGCTGGACAGATGGAAAACTTGCTAGGCTGCCAAATATGATCAGTAGTGTGGAGTCCAACTGGCATGGGATTATTAGTGGCACTCCTTAGCAGCTGATACAGGGGCAAATACTGATTAATGTCTCTATTAATGAGCAGAGTGGTGGGAATGATGATAAATCCTCATCAAGTTTGCAGATGACACCAGTGCTGGGACCAACAAATAAGTTGGAGGGAAGGACTGTCATTCAGAGATAATTCAATAACCCCAAGAAATGGGCTGACAGAAATGTCATGGAGCTCAATAGTGGCAGACTGAAGAACATAAGGCTAGGGGAAGATCTAAATGTCACTTTCAACTTCTTAAAAAGGATTTATAGAGAAGATGGAGCTAGACTTCTGTGAGAGTTTCACAGCAAAAGGGCAAGAGGCAGTGAACAGAGGCTGCAGGAAGGAAAAATGTAATTAGATCTAAGATAAAAAATTCTTCCCTGTGAGGATGGTTGAACACCAGACCTGGTTGCCCAGAGAGTTTTGGATTCTCCATTTCCAGAGATTGCTAAATTTAAATTATCCCTGCATTGAGATGGGAGTTGGATTTAGACAACTCCCAAAGTCTTTTTAACTTGACTTATTTAGTGACAACAGGAGAATTGGTGATCACAGAATTCCAGGACTCAAGTTTATAATGTTAGAAAAGGCCTGCTGGATGGTCACATCTATTATTTACTAAGAGGAAAAAGAGATAATTGTTTGATACAGGTACAAAGGAGGCCTTAGACAGACTTTCCTGTTTGTGTGAATGTAGGACAGGAACTACCACAATTACTGCACTCCACAAAACCTGGTTTTGATCTCTGAAAGACAAATTGTAGGAGAGCAGCACACCACACACAGCTGAGCTTTGTTTGTGATGTAACTGAGAATGGAGCTCACCCTAATTTATGTCCTGCTGACAAAATAGGGTCTAGACTTTTAGAAGGACTTGGGTAGGAAGTATTAGCTGCTTTTACTGGCTGAAAACTGCACAAGTTTATGTATGAATCTTGTGGTAGAAACTTCTCAAATTTTCCCTCTTATACCACTAGAAAGTATTTCCAAATATCTTCTTTTAAGGGTTGCAGTTATCCCTAGAGATAAAATGGAGCAACTCTTTGTTCTGTATAGTAATTAACCAATATGTAGTCCTACTGACTTAGATCAGATAAAGCCAGTTTCTTACATTTGGCTTACTCTATTTTAGTTTTGACCTTTTCATGCACATTAATCTTCTAACTGGCTTAATGCTGATCTCCAATATGCTACTCACATCATTAATGCAGGTTTTCATGTCGTAGACTGGTGTATGAAATTCAGTTTTAAAACTAGTTTCAGTTCTTATTAAAACTACCGTCATCCTAAGTAAAGATTTAATAATTTCGAAGAATTTAGGATGTGTTTGTAAGTATTGTGATAATTTTGTTTCATGCTGTGACATACTCCCTGAGGATCATTTTGATTTTGGCATTTATGGTCATTTGTCCCTCAGCATCACTCTTTAAGGAGTGTCATGAGACATGAACACCAAGGCATACTTGCAAAATAGGTTAATTTAAAATACATTAAATCAATAACTTCTTGTTTATGCCACTAAACAAGTATTATAAGTCAATCTTGCATAAAATCATTTGCTGTATATACACTAGCTTGCACTATAAAATGAAGTTAGATTTGAATATGTTCTTTTTAAATTTATTTCCTTTAAGAAGGAAAAACCTATTCCTTTGAAAATTTTTTGAGAAAGCTCAGTACAAGATGCAAATAGCTATGTCCATTTTCTTGTGACAGTACAGCCTTCAGCTAAAGGAACTCATTAATGACATTTATTTGACCTTGATTCTATTCACTTTGCAGAGGTAAAAATCATTGGGGTTTTTTTGTTGTTTGTTTTGGTTTTTTGGGGTTTTTTTTGCTTGTTTATTTGGGGTTTTTTGTGTGTTTTTTTTAATTGCTGTTGGTTTTGTTTTGGTTTTTTTTTTCTTGTTCTAAAGGGATGTTTTAGCTGTGATAGTCACAAAAATTACCAAAGAAGGAGGATTTATGTTGAAGGTATCTCTTTAAAAATCAAGCATGACTGCAGGAATCTTAATTGATCCTTCAGTCTGTGCACGTTAGATGGACATTGAAAAGAGAATCTTAATTTCCTAACATTTTGTTAGGAACATTGAGATCTATTCTTTCCAAGATGTATGCAGGACACTACATGGCTCAGGAAACTGGTAATGCAACACCAAGTCTATCATTACCCTATTCACAGCCTCAGATTCAGACATGGTGATGACTGAAAGTCATTACCATCTGACAACTGCTCCATAAATTTATGTCAAAGGCAATGATGATTCCAGCCTGGTTTGTTAAGGGCATCTGTCCGCTTAATAAAATCATCTCTGTTATTGGTTTGGATTTCAAAGACTAAACAGGCATAGAAAACAACCATTCAGACAAAAAACCCAGGAGTGCAGAGGGGTTGTGCAAATAAACACTCACAGCCTGTGCTCCTCCCAGGAGCTTTCTGGAATCCTTAATTGATTCCTGGACCTCAGCCGCTCTGGAACGATCAGCAAACTAAAGGCAGCTTGCCTGGCTGTTTTCCTTGAGAGTCCCTGATATTTCCTCACAAATATAAAGATGTTACATTCAATCACTGAGGTTGGAATGGGGATCTGTCTCTCCCAGAAGCAATAATTTTCTGATACAGAACTTAAAGATTTTCTGAAGTTTGTGAAGAAGTTTTTCAGTCCCACGTTCCCACTGTAGCAGTTCAATGTTTATAGGATTGCATCTTCAGTGTGAGGCAGTGATTAGCTCCCTGTTTCAGAGTAAAACAAGACATCTGGCAAGCTGTCAAAGCCATATCTTTTAGTACATGTCCTATGTTCTTTTGTTCTCAAAATAAGCAGCATAAATGTGATGAATGTATAGATGTGAGCATATAGATAACTAGTTCAAGACTTCTTTCATGCAGACTTGTTAAAGGTATGAAATTCAAGAATTTAGGCCAGCTTATTTCCATAGCCTGAAAATTAGCTTCTTTTATTTCATTTTCCACTAGTAGAAACAAAACAAAACCAAAAATGAAAACAATAAAAAAAAGCTTTATTTTTTCCCCTATTTCCAATTGTGTGGGCAAATTTGCGGATATTTCATAAAGTAAACTTATTTTTTGCAAAAGACAGGAAGGGTTTTTTATTATAAACATAGGGTTGATTTTTTTTCCATTGCACTGCATTTCCAAGTGAGATTAAACCTGTTATGAACTGATGCTATTCAAAGGTAATTTCATGTAGCAGCTACAGGCCAGTGACTATTCAGCATTTCTTTGAACAGGCCTGGCAGGTGTGCAGGTGGTGGTTGCCCTGTTCATTTGCATCTTCTTAAGCTAGTTTCCCTGCTGATGTGGACCAATGTCACTCCATGAAACTCAAAGGATATGTTTGAATTTAGTTACAGGTGCATTATATCAGGATAGCACATTCTGAGTATGCATTCTGGATGTATTCACACCGTGTCATCAAAAGCTGAGGCAAGACCTAAATATGAAAGCTGCAGTCCAGCATCTCCTTAAGAGAGGAAGAAAATGGTAAATGTAGAATTCAAAAATATGTATTGTGGGTTTGGAATGCCTAAGAACGAGTGTAGGAAAACTGAAATTTTAGATTTCATTTTCCTCGCCCTTCTCCCCTTACATTCCCATTTTCCTGTTGCCATGCAGACGAACATCCTCAGTTATGTTAGGATGCCTGTTTGCAAAGGTTTCTTTCAACCCAATCAGAGAATTGATTTGGGCTAATAAAAAAGGCAGTCAGGGAAGGTTTTTTTAATTTTTAAGAGAGAATCCTCATCAGAGCTCTAGCACAGGGTATCAAATGATTTGCCAGCATAGTAGAAAGCAAAATGCATCATGAGATAAGGTAAGGAATAAAGGTACCAGTGTCACCAAACACTTTGCATTTGAAATTATATCTTTAGAGGAGTGCCTACAAACACATAGGTACTGCTGTGTGTTTGTCCAGCAAGATGCTAACAGCTGCCCACCAAAGACTCCAACCAGTGCAAAAGGGAAAGACAAGTGGGTTTGCTTATCAGAGATTCAAATTAAGTGGGGAAAACTGGGCTGATAGCAGCTGTATGTCTTTACTTATAAACCAGCTACATGGTATTTTAGAGATGCTGTTTCTAAGCTTCAGGGTACAAGTCAAGAAATTTGACTCATAACCTGACATGAAATAAAAAGCAAAGCATATGAGAAAGCAGCAGACCAGAGGGATCAGATTTGCTGGCTGCTACCTTGATACTTTTTTGGCAGGTGATAAAGGTTAAAGGATAAAGGATTTTAAGCAGCCAAGAGGGTGCATAAGTGAAGCAGGGTCAATATCACAGGAGGAAATAAAAGACATGCTCTGCCCCAGAGTCTAACATATAAAATTGAATAAGCTGTCAGCTTTATGTAATATTTACTCTGGAGTGGAAATTAGTAGTTACCTTAGCAACACTAGTATTACCAGATACATAGCCAGGCTGACTGATTTACAGAGATGCATTTACTTTGACAATGTATTAAGTAACCTTTCTGAATGTTTTACTGTGTTTTCATGACGAACGAGGCACACTGCACCCAAGAAAAATGGTTTCTCCAGATTTCAAAACACTACATGTTGGTCAGACCCTTACCTGGCATAAATCTAAGGCTTCAATTTCCAAGGAAATAACGTTGATTTATTGCAGTGGAAGAACCAGCTCATCATTTTGAGCAGCACTATGGTCTATTACCATTCACTCTTTTAACTTGCCAGCTATGAAGGGGTTTGATTTTGTAATATCGTGGTCATGAAAATGAGAATGGTTAACAACCCTCAGTGCTGCCAGATCTACTGGGGCAATTTAAGTGTGCCTTTTAGCTCTAAATTCAGGGTTGGCTTAGATTTATATCTGTCAGAGAATGCTTCAAATATTAAGAACACAACAAATAAGTCATTACTGAAAGCACAGCTTTTTATCAGGAAAGTTCTGAACTTGGTCCTAAGATACTGCATGGTTCATATTATATGCTAGTTGAATTATTTAATCCAATAAAGTTGTCAGCAGTCTGAGCTTCCTTATACACATACCACACAGCCATCTTCAAAAGATACATTAAAGTACACTGAATTTTATTTTAAGTACTCCAAGCAAGAGAGAGTCTGCTGTCTTCCAGGCTAAATTATGAGCTCTCAATACATGGAAACTGCTCCTTATTTGGATGCTGAATTTACTAAATTTTTAGCTTCTTTAGCTCATGTATTGTGAGTGAATCTGAGGCTGCATATTTTCAGGTTACTTTAAAGTAACACATAAGTACATAAGTACACTACATACTCCGGAAAGTTTTAACATTATTTTCTTCATAGTAAACAAACCAGATTGCATTTATGGCATGACTCTCTGAGTTATTTTGGGGATCTTATTAGAACTCTACTAAAATCTCTCTTTGAAGTCCAAGCACCAAGTGGTAGTACATGTTATCCTTCTACCAGCAGTAGACACCTTGTCCCCAGAGGCAAAAACACATTCCTAATTTTGTTTCATTTTTTTATGCCTCCCAGGTCTACAGCTTATTGGGTGCAAGGTAGCTAGGTATTGATTTTCATTTTGTTTCTCCAGTTATATATTCTCTTTCCACCTGGACATCTTGCCTGTCAATTTTGAGAACTTGTTCTTATGGCCAGGATTTTTGGGCATGTGTCAGCCAATTCTACATGGAGGGTTCCAGCCATCAGATGGAAGTGGGTCATAAGATGCAAGCAGGAAGCCACAACAGCTACCACATGTACAGAAATATGAGGCATTTTCCAGGGGAACACACTGTGCACAATAAAAAGAGATGCAGAGTAACCTCATGGCTAAAATGTGAAATTTGTCTATAGACTAAAAATATAAAAGCCCCATGTTAATACACAATGTTGCTTCGACAACAGCCCCATAGGTAAATTTATACCTTTATATAGCAGATCTTTTATTTTTTATTATTGCTACTTGTGATGCTGTAGCCTTCACACTACCTCAAGACGTCACTAGGCATCACATAGACTGCTAATAAAAATTACTCAATAACTTTGGATGATAGATTTATCCTTACTGGACTTTGTTAATAATGCATTTACACTCTATAATCAATTATGTTTTTTAGAGATCTGTCAGTTATTCAACTCTTATTTCATATATTGCACCATGTTAATTTTTTGTTAAAAATCTTGCCAAGATGAAAGTAAAACAAGGTAAAAATTTTTAAAAAATGCTGGTATATTCCGTTGCCTTAGCAATCTCCTTATCAGAAACCTTTTCAAATATCAAAATTTCATTTTGACTTTTAAAATCCTTTAACACTTTCTCAGATTGATTCAGATCCTTGATCCAAGACAAGGTCCCTTGTTTGCAGGGGTGAACTCTCCAGCTATTTTTTTTTAAAACATCTGTTCCAGCCAGGTTAAAACATAATATTTTTAAAAGGTTATAGATTCTGATATTGAATCATATTCTCTCATTATGTTAATAATTTTATTTTTTTTCCCATCCCTGTATTAAACTTGCTGCTCTTGCCATAACATTTTATTTCATGTGGAAACATCCTCTTTGTATCTGATTTTTCTGTCTATGGTTGATAATGGCCTTTTCATCATCAAATATTTTTTCTTTTCCTACTATACAACATATCTATCTCTTTCTTTCTTTCTTTCTTATTGGTTATAAATGTAGCTTTGATTGGTTTTGGTTTTTTAACCTACGATCCTAAACTTGCTTATTGTCTTCTAAAATTAAATGCTTAAAATTAACTTATGTTATTATGTTACTATTAAAAAAATGAACTAGTAACTTTATGTTACTAGCAAAAAAATTGTGAAACATATGTTCAAACTAATGAGTTAATTTGTAGTCAATACTTATCAAACACAAAAGTTCATCAAATATTAAATATATGTATTTTCAGTGGGAATTAGCGGTTTTAAATAATCAAAAATTTAATGGCATTAATCTGCCCACTCTGGGGTAGCAAAGTGTGTTAGTCATTTTCAGGGTTTGAGTATCTTTTGGTTTTTACCTGCCTTCTATTTTTGTTCATAATCTTACCAGTTTATTTTGCATATGGTGTCATCATTTGAGATTAAATCAATGTTTGTTTAGCTTTTATTTATTCTTCACATTTCAAATAATTAAGAATCCCTGTGAGATCCTTGGTCCTGTATGATATTGCTGTGATTTGTGGATTTTTAATTGATGCTCAAAAGATTACTAATGGTGCAGCATAACCCTGGAGAAATTGTGGGAACAGGTGAATATCTATTCCCTTGTTTTCCTAAACATATGGAAGACAAGATTATTTAAATGTGCCTGCTTGCTCCTGATATTAGAGATCAGACTTGTATTCCATCCACCATGAGTTATTTGAAGCCTTTGTGGAATGAATGGAGCAGATTAATTCCTGAACTGGTTACTGTACCACTGAAACACTTGTGAGCGAGATATGTGTTTGTGGCTCTCCTTTAGGTCACTTTTTGTCTTCTGGGTGAGTGTAATCCTGCTCTTCACTGCTAATTTCCAGTTCAAATCCATCCTGACTGGTAATATTCTTGTACTCTTTGTGCTTTCTACTGCACTCATTTCATCCCACAAATGAGCAGTGCAAGACTTGGTGGGCTATTGATAGAACCAGATCTTAATGGAGGCCACCTATTTGTTTCCATTTCAATAAATTTAGCGTGCAGGCATCTAAGCAGCTGCACATAGAGTAGAAACCCCCTTAAATGAAATGTTTGGGCTGTAGAGTCAGTCTTCAAGGTGCACAGCTGAACACAGTGCTCCTGAGCCATGGCTCACCCTCTTGCAGAACAAAACCTCCTTGCAGAGCAGGTGGGTGCAAAGGACACTTTGAGGTTTCCATTTCTTGAGTTACTGAAATATTCTTTTTTGCTAGCAAGCTACACTGCAAAACAGATGCCATATATTAGAGGTGTCAACAGTTAAGAAATTACTTCCTAAAACCACAATGAACTTGCAAGCAAATCTTCAGGGGTGGAGGGGAAAGGGTTCAGTGTAAGTGACAAATGAACATGTTTTTAATTGCTTTGAGAGCTGCAAAGTTCTCTAGAAGTGTCTAGAGAACAGATGATCCTCTGTATCCTAGTGCATCTTGCCCTGCAGTGTTGCAAGGGTTGAAAGTCCATGAAATAAGGCAGATCATGGGTAAAATAGAGATGTATAACAGCTCTGGGGGAAAAAATAAATGAATTAGAAATATGTTTTTCTACTTGTAAACACATGGATAACAGTAACAGTGCCACTTCTGAAAATAAAGGTTAAAATCAACTCCTTAGGTGCTAAGGAGGAAAAGCAAACAGTTTTTGCATACATTTCTGGATTCTGTGGATTTCTCCCATAACAGTTCCATTGGAATTACTTGTTTCTTGATAGGAGGAACTAATTTTTATGTACAGGAGCAGCGCCTGAAGAAATCATTAGGGCAATGAATATTTCAGAAAGAGCATGGGGAGCACTTCGGGGAGAAAGGCATATCAGCAGGAAACCTGTTCTGAGAAAGTTTATGGCATTTTAAATCATTTCCTGGCCTCTTTTTTGCATGTTAGAAGATCATTATATTGGCAACATATTCATCACAACTTTGAAAGCTGGATTTTTCCCTTCTACAAGGGGGGATGGTCAACAATAGCTGTATAAAAAATGTATTATATTTCTTAACTTATTTGCTGCAGTAGTGCTTGAATTCTGATTTTATTGTTTGTTGACTTTTCTTTTTTAATAGGAGTTATGAATGACCGAAGAGCATAAAAAGCTAGATCTTGTCAATCCACAGATGATAATGAACACAACAAGATGTGGAAGTTTGTCTCTTGCTGCTGATCCTGTGCTTGACCCTCTTGCTTTTGGAAAAAACACCAGCTCCTCCTCTGCCTGAGTTCCCATAGAAGTGAAATGTGCTGCTGTCACCAGAACAAATGTTTGCATTGTCTCTGTGCAAGGTAGGGGCTCTGAGTTCCTGCTGCTCATTCCTTTTGTCCTCAGGAGCAAGCCCAGTTTGTGATTCCAGTTTGTGAAGGTAATCCTGGGATATTTTTTTTTCCCCCTTCTGCTAGCCACCACACCCCAATGACAGAATTTGTGGCCACAGTGTCCTTTGGAGACCTTCCCCACCCAGCCCAACACCCAGACCCATCTCAGCACATTCACCTGCAGCTTCAGGAACTTGTGATTTTGGGTCCTCCACACTTTTAAGGCTTTTAAGATGGTTAAAGAGAGCAGGAAATAACCAAACTATGCTTAAATCTTCTGTAATATCTTGGAGGATTGTGGATAAACCACTGTGTCTCAAGTCTTGTAAAAAGTCATCCCTGGATTTAGCCATTTGGGGCAGAACTGATGAACCTTCCTCATGCTAAAATGTCTTCACAAGGGATGAGTTGATCTTGGTTGGCTGCCAGGCACCCACCCAACTTCTCTCTCCCTCTCCCTTTCTCACAAGAACAAGGGGTGAAAATGGAAAGAGAAAAGCTCATGTGCTTAGGTAAAGACAGGGAGATCTCTTGCTAATTACTGATACAAGCAAAACAGTTGTCATTAATTAATTAATTAATGAGGTTATTAGTTAATGTAAAAATTAATTTATTTCTAATTAAATTAAAATTGGATAGCGCAAAACAAAAACAAAAGTATCTTTTCTTCACCCCATCCCTTTCTCCCAGGCTCAACCTCACTCCTCCATTCCCCACTCTATCTCTTCCCCCTTCCTAGCTCTGTAGGAGGGTGGAGGGTTGTGGTCAATCCAAAGCAGCTCCTTTCTGCTTTTTCTTTCTCTTAACATCACCTATCCCCTGCTCCAGCACGGATCCTTCCCATGGGCTGCAGTCTTTAAGGATAAACCTCCAGTGTGGGCTCTTCTCAGGCCACAGTTTCTTCAGGAAATATTCATCACTCTAACATGGGGTCTCCCACAGGCTGCAGAGTGAATATCTATCTATTCCAGCATGATTTATCCAAGGGCTGCAGAGGAAGCTCTGCTCCAGCATCTGAAGCACTTCCTCCCCCTCTTCTCACATCTTTTTGTTCCCTTTGTCTACTGTGTTCTGCCTTTCCTTGATGAAATTTTCCTTGATACATCACCAGCTTTGCTGTATCCTGTGGTTGGTCAATTTTGGAGCCAAGCAGGGCAGTCCCTGACTTCTTCTGCACCTGAGGGTTTCTGTCTTTTACAAAACTGTACCTTGACTGTATGGGATGGAGTTAATTTTCTCCATAGCAGCCTCTGTGATTTTCTGCTTACAAAACTGCCTTTATCTCAACCATCGTTTGTTCCTTGATTTTTTTCCCCCATCCCACCGGAGATGTGGGAATAAGTGAGGGAGTGGCTGCAGGTTTAGCTGCCAGCCAGGATCAACCCACCACAAAGTCAGGATTTTGCCCAACAGGTAGCCCCAGGAAGACAGCAGCTCCCAGCTTCTGCTGAGCTGGAAACCTCTGCTTCATGTATTGATAATATACTTGTCACAGCTCAAGGCAGCCTGTGTCACAGGTCAGGAGATCCACAGCAGAAGGAACCTCTCATTACAGAGGAGGGGGACAGGAACTGTCTCGAGATGAAACCTCACTAAAAAGGTTTTAAAACAAATTTTAAAAGTGAATAGGAATAAATTGCCAGGGCCAGATGTCATTCACCCATGAATATGAAACTGGTGAGCTGCTAACTGTGGTTTGCAATGTATTCATTATATCATCCCTAGTACCTAAGGAAAAAAAGTGCTAAGCATGACAGAAACTTCTAAAAAGAGCTCCAGAGCAATCCTAGTTAATATAAACAAGTAAATCAGATTTCCATGAGAATAAAAGCAGTAGGAGCTGTAAAATAAAGAGAATTAATTAGCAGACCCATGAATAAATATGATGCAGCAAATGAAAGTCAATAGATTTTTTGCAAGGGGAAGTGATTTCTGCCTCTGTGACAGACACAGGTGATACAGTCAGTGCCTTTTACCTAGTTATGTAAATTAGCCCTGAAACACAGAGCTTCCTGAAAAACAGGAAATTATCATTAGGAGGTGTCTTTGTTGGATGATAAATCATTAGGAGGTTAGGTTTTATGATGGAAATTCATTATCGATGAGGCCCCAGGTCCTCTGTTTGGGACTAGAGTGCTCAATATGCAGGCATATTTTCACCTTGGAGAAAGGGATGAATTGGACAGTTAAACATGGTGATGGATGCCAAGCAGGCTGCAAAGATGCTGTGTGGGCTGAGCAATTAGATAATTAGGGTCAGGCAGTAGATATTCCCAGTTTTGTGTGTGTTCTTTTACATGTATGCATAAGTGCATGTATTTGCAGCCCTGATGAGCTCTAAATAAGCTTATATAATTCTAAATAAGTCTCTCATGCATGAGACATCTGTGCTGCTGTGAAGCTCTCCATTTTCTGAGGAGTCAAACATCCTCAATTTACATCACTCTGTATTTCTAGAACAAAAAAGAATTTGAATGCTGTGATATTGCACTTACCCCATCTTGGAAAAGGAGCATTCAAGCTCAAAACAGCATGTGGAGATCAGAAAGGCCAATATGACAAAAGACTAAAAAGACTAGAATTATTTATCATGGAAAATAAGTGGCTGAAGTAGAGGTATGGCCTGAAAATCAATAAATGATGGGGAAGGGGTTTAGGTATCAATACCTAATTGTTATAGAGGAAGTACGGGACATCTGTTGAAATTATTGGAAGAATAAGACTAAAGCAAGTGAAAATGTGGGTGTTTTTTTACTCATAAATTGTAGTGAATATTTCATACATTTTCATGGCTGTTCGCATACAAATTAGTTCAAAAAGGACAAGGACACTGACAAGTGTTAAACTTTGGGATCTGTATTTATCTTTTATCTTAGTAAATTTGTATATTTTAGTTTTCCAGATTCAGCATAAGGACCATAAGGGTCAATTTAATGCTATTTTACCTAAACATTTCTTCCTAGTCTATAATTATACAGTCCCTGGTATAATGAAGAAATTTTTGTCTTTTCACATTAATTAGTTCTTTTCCTTTAACTTCTGTTTCTATTATTTTAGTGCAAATAATGGCAACCACACATTGGAACCCCTCCTAAATTCATGACCAATTTAGTGGAGAGTCATAGATAAAGGGAAGCAAATTCCCAGATTAACTAAAATATTATTTTGCAGTGAAACAATACTTCACCTCGAAAACAGAAAAAAAAAATAATTTGTGCAAAAATCAGTGTGCTTAGTATTTACTGAATGTTAGATCAGGAAGTGTTTGTTAATCAGCACCAGAAGAGGTGTTCATTGGGGCTAAATTTGTCCTGCTTGTATGTGTCTCCAGATTAATGGTTGGGAAGACTGGGATATGGGAAGGAATATTTTGCAATTTCTTTAGACTGTAACAATCTCTATGAGAAGAGGAAGATTTACCTTGAAACATTCTACTATAGTGTGCATGTAGTCCAAATGATACCTAATATTAATAATACATATGTGCCATATATTACTTTACTACAGCATATATATATATTTAAAAAGACACTTTGCTTTACCTAGTGGCGCCTGTGTGTTTTTATCTTGGAAGGAAAAGTGGGAAGAGAAGGGGTATGTTTCCAAGCTAATATAGACAAGGACAAGATTTCTCACCTGCAGGAAGGGATAAAGGCCAAGGCTTGCTAAAGATGTAACCTAAAGAGGAGCTCCCCAGGCTGTAATTAGGCATCTGTCTGCTTTGCTGTGGTGCAAGGTAGCAAATCATGTGGAGAGACTGGCTGCTCATCACACTTTCAGGCAAAAAAGTGCCTAACAATGACCTTTGGTAGCCCAGCTTAAGGAATTCATATTCAAGATTCTTAAATGATACAACACCCTTTGTAAGAATTTTCTTTAAATGTTTATAATGATTTTCACTGACGAAAAAAGTTATGTTTTGCAACATCTGAAAATTACAAGTTTACTGAAAAATCTCATTTGTAAAATTGTCATGTTCTCTTTTTTCTGCCTTAGAACAACCTTTAAAGGACAAGTGTTGCTTCCTTGTGAAAGTGTGCTCTCAGCCTTGCTCTTCAAAGTTCAGATCAAGTGATGCTGCCAAGATGTATCCTTCTGTGGCAAATAATTCACAGATGCCAACTCATTGGAGAATCCAAAAGCTTTGTCTTATGGCAGGGTAACTTCAGCAGTATTTTCCAGAGCTGTGGATTAAGTTTGCTGAAGCAAAGAAATGACGATGTGTCTGATCTATTTCAGCAGCGCTGCCAGACGTAAAGATGATTCATCAGTGCTCCCTCTTTAATAGTGACTATCTCCAGTGGGCAGTAAAGAATGACCAAACTGACTATCAGATGGCAAGGAGCAGAAGTTGGAACAGCATTTGCCTTGCTCACTTTGTACTTGATTGTGTATCCAGGCATCCCTGTCTAGACTTGCAGGGGTTGCTCGAGCATTTAATTACTTGAATCCCAATGAGCTGAAACTGCTTGGTTCAGGAGATAGCATAATAAAGGCATTCTCCTGAGGTGGCTATATCATTTTTTAAGCTTTACTGATGAGCTAGAAATAGTCACAGATTTTAAATGTTGACAATGATTATGTTCAAAAAGTATGGGAAATATGAGCCTACATTTTCTGCTATGGCCATATTCCTCCAGGAGCAGCAAAAGAAGGGGAATGTGGGCTTCACATGGAACTACCTAATTATCTGTCTGACTGCACATCAGCTTTGGCCACTGTTATGAATTACACCATACAGTGGTCCCAAAAGCTAAGCTCTCCCACTCCTGTATCACTGTGCAGCCACATCAAAGAATGGGTGAACTGATTTCACGTTAGCTCAAGTTTTTCAGTGCCTGAAGTACTCAAACTAGAGGTGTCTTGCCAATATCAAGGTGGCAAGGTGGATCAGACTAGCTCAGAGATTCAGGGAAGAGGGAAGTGTAAATTATTGCAAACTTGGGTTCTGCATTTCACATGTATTTGAGGAAATATGAATGTCTTCCAGATTTGTGTATGAGTAGGGTATCTGGTATCCAACTAAGCATGCAGCTGCCTTGTGTCAGGTAATAATTGTAATTGTAAATGAGACAATTGTCTCAAATTTGCTCCTTCGCAGTCTTTGTATGGGGTTTTTCAGTTTGGTTTTTTGTTCATTTGGTTTTTTTAATAGCTTTTCCCATAGAGAGGGTGAAGGTTTCCCACGTAGTAGAAGAAAAAGGGCATGGACTTGAGATACAAATCCAACTAGAGAAAAACATTACCAAAGAGTCCAGGTAGTCAGTGACTCATGTAAAATATAACTTGACATTTGAGCATGCAAGATGATTTGTGGCATGTGGCTTAAACAACTCCCAATTTTTTATGTCTCTTTATGGAGAAGGCTGTCAAATCTGGAATAGATTATATGATTTATTTTTATTTCAGGATAGAAATTGTCTTTTTTATTTTCGGTCTGCAAAAGATGAGCACTTGCCAGGGCACATTTATACACAGCCAAAAAAAAAGAAAGCATGCTTGAGCCAAGAAGGAGCAGAATTAGTTACAAACTCTGTCTTTTTCCTCCACAGCATGACTTATATTGATACATTAATTATGTTAAATCGCATAACTTTGGTTTTTTCACTAGTTTAAATAAGAAAAGGTCATACTGTTGCAATCCTTATGGTTCTGACTTAGGTAAGTAGAATTGAATAAGAATTCTCCCCTTACAGATGAAGAATCCTCTTCAGACTTTCACTTAATTTTATACTATGGACTATATAAACACAACCCTTTTGCTACCTGGGAGATAATCTGAGCTCCAGTTTAACAAGCCTTATTTATAACATGGGGTTCTTTCACTTTAAATATTCAATTTTCTGGGATTACTTTCTTAAGACAAAACATCTTCTGACTGGGTTTGCATCTGGGAGAGAGGTACATGATAATCAATTCTAGATTTGAAGGATGGCAAAAAAAAATAGCAAGGTCTGAAATTCCCTCATAATGCTTTCATTTCTTCTGGGGAGGTAGGGTGGGTAGGAAAGGGCATAATTAAGCCCTTGAAGTAGCACAGAGAAACAGAAAAATTTGTGATAAACCTCATATTCTCGTTATTATTGCCTCTTAGAGTCACTTCGCTGCTGATAAGGCTTGTGTGCTGCTTCTTCCTCCAAGCTCTGTTTAAATTCCTAGTTTAACCATACGTGCCTTCCCTCTGGTTAACAGTGGTTTGACTGTGCCTGTAGCATAATTTTACTGTCATAGAAGGATACTTGGAGGTGATAATACTATGCAGTGCAACTTTGCTTCACACAGTACTTACCTTTTTACTTAATATATTCACTTTCACTTGTAATTCTAATTTGGAAAGACAAATGCCATAATCCATGGATAATTAAGAGTCTAGACTAATTCTGTCATGTCAGTGCTTTCTTAATCTGCCCCTAATCAGATTAAATGCCTTAATTTAGACATTATTGACATTGCAGATTGAAGAATTCCAAGGAAGCTGCTACAGTGTATCATGTAGCTGGAGCTGTAAATGGAGTAGTTGTAAATGGAATTTACTGGCCGTTTATAACCTGTAGTATTTTGCAAAGAGTATAAAAAGTAAATTAAGGAATCCAAAAGTTTATTCTAACACAAGGGAAAATGAAAATACACATCTGTCAAGATTTTAACTCTGTTGGCTCACTTGCCTTTTCAAGAGAGAGGTCACTAAAAGAAAGTAAAGATAAGGCAATTATTTTCTTAAGAACTCTTTGCACCTAAGAGCTGCACAATGAGTTTCACTGTATATGTTGGTGAATTGACGTAAAATCAGTCTGTTAATTAGAGAAAACATATGTTTGTTTGTTATTTCAAAATCAACTGCAATCACAAATATTTTGGTGCAATTTTTGTCAATAGCCAACATGCAAGTGGACTGGTTAAAATCTGGAATTTCTGTTTTGTGGCCAACCCTGACTCACTAACATGGTTTGCACCTAATGAGGATGTGCTTTGATCCGGGCTGATTGTGTCTTGCTAACGGGATTTCATTGACTAAAACCACAAATGATACCTCAGGATATATCAGGAAAAGTCTTCTAGTGAAGATGCAGAACTTGTAATTACAAAATTGCATCAGCAATTGTGACCAAGTTTTATTTTGATCTCTGTCCTGAAATATATTTGAATAATTATCATTAGCTTTAAAATATATTCTCCTTCCATGGTTTTGTTAATTCTCTTCTAACTACTTTTTCTCTTGATCAGAACAACATATTTTTAAAGCACTTGATTTCAGAGTGTGTACTTGTGATGGTGCCAGTCAATTTTGAACATAAATTAAATTGTGACCTTGACTTCGGAAGGTTATGATTGCTTTGTACTTAGTCTTTGCTTACAGCATCAGCAGCTAGCACATCACAGATAATGCCCATTCTCTTTTGAGTCTGCTTTGGCAAAAAAGGTCATCACAAAGCATCTGTATTCTCACTCAGAATATCCTGTCAAGAGCTGTATTTAATTTTTAAGTTAAAGTAACTCTTGCTCTGATCTTAAAACAGAAGGCCAAATTTATCCTGAGTGAAATGCCTACTAAATTTGTTTTACTGTGGATAAGTTTATTTCCCTCTGTCAGATTTCAGCCTAAAGCAATTGCTTCTGAAAGTTTATTTTGTGATGTCTTATATGTGTTTGCAGAAATGTTTCTCTCTGTAAATAATGCCCAAAAGCTGTTGTACAACACAGTACAACACCATTCAAATATAGACTCTGTGAATTTGAAATATCAATGGACAATTGATGATAGAACAATGGAAGAGAGTAATTTATCTTAAAGAATATTGTGCTGTTCTTCATGTCTCTCAGACCCATACAAAGCATTGAATCAGATTTTTTCCATTATTAGCACTATAAAATTTAACAGATACCTGCACAAAATGTACTTGTGTAATATGCATCAATCACGGATGATGTAATCTGAGAAATAATATTGCTAACTTGGCTTGGAGAAAAAGGCTACCATTTGGTAAGTTGTGTTCTTTAATGTCATTTAAGCATTCAGGATGGTTTTACCCTTTAGGTTTTGTTCTTAAGCTGCAAATGGGGAAAGAAATGAAAGGGATGGGAGGAAGAAAACATAGAAATTATTATGCTCATATCAAATGCTAGGCTAAGAAAACCTCTCAGCTAGTTGTTTGTAAGATGGACTAGCTACAGGGTTGTAAACTAATTAGGATATAATTCACACCATTTGACAGAATAGTTGCTACAAAAAAATTGTATCTAACCTTCATTACCAAAAGCATTCTGCACTACAGATCAAAATTAACATTTAAATTCGTCCTTTTGACTCCCCTGCCAAAAGCCCAATTCAGTTTCCAGAACTTTACACATTCTTATTAATATTAGATTTTTTTAATGCTTAGTTTTTCTCTTTTTCTTTGTTACACTTGCATAATTCTCAGAACTGTTTCTCTTTCCTTTGTGTATCAATTACAGTGCTGTTGGTTTAGATGGGGCACAGATAGAACCCTGGTATAAATCATCCACTGGTTCTTCATTAATAGCTTTTAACTTGCACGTTATCCATTCTGGTTTGGGTTTTTGTTTGTCTTTTTTTTTTTTCTTTTTTCTCAAGTTGTACATTCTTCTTATAGTCTTAAGGCCTGAGGATCTTACCCTTATTCACTAGAAGCTGAAACCTGAACCAAGCAAGTGGTGCAAATGCTTTTAATTGTGGCTATTAGAGCAGATTACACCCTCAGCACAGCTGGGATACAGATAAAAAGACAGGAAACTTTTTAAGAAGACATGAAGCAGGAAGTTAATGATCTTGAGCTAGGAACACTTTGCAGAGAGCTTTCAGGGAGTGTTGTAGCTGAAAATGTGAACAAGGAAAAACAACTTTTAGATTGAAACATGGAGATAATCAAAGATATTATCCTGGCTCTAACTCTAGTAACAAGGACAGTGGTGTTAAGACTGTTAAAGATATATCTTGACCCACAGAAGGATCCCAGGTTGCTCAGAGGTGTGGATTCCTCATTTCTGGATGTGTTCAAGGTCAGATTGGATTGGCTCTGAGCAGCCTGGTGTAGTGGAAGGTGTTCCTGCCCATGGCAGGGAAGTTGGAATTGGATGATTTTTAAAGTCTATTCCAACCTTAACCATTCCATGATTGTATGGTATAGAAAATGAGATGAGCTCACCTTCAAAAGGGCCAGAATGGCCTCAGTTTCACCCACACCATGTCAGTCACTGTGTGCATGCCTTGAAGCCTCTCACAAAATCAGGGTGTTCCAAAGGGCCAAAAACTTCTAGAACTGTGGGTTCACTACCATGTCCAACTCAATTCTGACTCTTCAACCTAAAGATTAGGTAAGCATTAGAATTTGGGTTTGTAGACATACACCCTAGTAAGATGGGAGCCTTAATTGCATAAAATACTAATAGAATAAATGCTTTCACTTCTTGTTTTAAGATTTTTTTGAGAGAGGACATCTGTAAGATGATAGTTGTCATGGAAATGTTTGGTTTCCTATTGATTACTTGAGTAAACAGTCTCCAAAATCCTGTTAAAACTTTCAGACTGCAAAATAACCATTTTATTCTGCAGCTCTTATTACATGCATTTAGTAAGTTATCAGCCTTTATTTGTGATATTAGAAGTGTTATTTTTTAAATCTCTATTCTTATTCAGATTGTAAGGAGAGATCAACCAGCATACAGAAGTAAAAATGTAATACATACTGGGTTGACCTCTTTTTATCCTGTTGAAAACAGAAAGTCATGCCATGCTTCCAGAATATCTGTGCTTATACCTCTTGTTGCCTCAAAGCTGGGCACCACATGTCACTGGGTATTCTGGGCTTGGATTTTTGATCCTTCTGGTGATGATGAAGGCCTTTTCTCTTTGATCTGATTTCAGTCTGCCTCCCTATTATTTTCTTTTTAGGCTGAAGCTGTTGTGGAAGTTGCCATAAAACTGTGTTCATGTTTCACTTCTGATGTGTTCAGTTTGTCTGCACTCCTTTCCTTCTAGAAAACACTGACAATTCTTTTTGATTTATTAGAAGGAGCTTCCTGATAAGAGCAGTGCATTCTAGAAAAGTCCCTCAATGTTGTGGTGTTTCAGAAATATCTCTAAAGGAGAGAGGGCATTGGAAAATTCTATTATTATGTCAGTGTTGGTCATGCTTCTGCAGCCAAAAGTATTTCAAGTTTTTGAAGGAAATTTGTTGCTTAACATCACCTTATGCCAGATGTCACTACTATAGCATCTATCATTTTCTAGATAAATAAAAAGACTTGAAGTTTATAAAAAAAAAATTGCTCGAATATTAGCAGGTGGACATTTTTGGGGCCCTTTTAACAAAATCTGTTACTGATTACTGTCATCAGCAAAATGAAGGTCACTCAAATTGAGTTATACCAATTTATGATTATCTTTCTCTTGATTCCAACAACAAATTATGCAAAAGCAGCAGGGCATAAGAACTCCTTGTTTTATTCTTTGGCTTCCTCTACTAATTCTTGGATGTTGATCATGCCCTCTGTTCAATCAGTATGATCACAAAGGACTGGGAGCATTTTGATTACACTGTCCTATCACTTTCTAGTATTTTTTTTCACAAAACTATTTCTCAAAAGGTGTTTTTGGGTAGAAATACCTTCTGTCATAAAGATTATTTTTTTATGCTGCAGTTTGTAAAGAGATTTAATATTTTTTCCTTTGGGGAGATTATTTCTTGAGCCTGCAAAATTCAAACTTTTTATTTCTACTGACCAAAAATATATAAATAAATAATTCACATTTATGTGTCTCATAGTTGGTAAGAAAAAATATTCAAACATATAATTATGAGATATTTGTAAAATGGAGAAGAGAGATCTCTACAGTAATTTGAATTATCACCTTGTTAAGTGACTATTCCTGAATTTTTTCCCCCAAACAAATGCATATACACTTCTAAAATCTCTGTTCTCCAGTCTGCTATCACTGCAGTTGTCAGAGTCACAAAATGTGCACAATATCTCCAGCAATGACATATCTCTGGCCTACATGTGGTGCAGTGTTTGACTTTGTTCTCTTCAGGATACCTGTCATCTACAAAGCAGACAGCCTGCAGCTTCCACAATCTGGCCATTTTTAGATCTTGGCAGTGCTCTGAGAGAGCTACTTATTCACAGAACGTACTTGTCATCATCACCAATACTTCATTTTTTGTATTTTCAGAGCATCACAGGTAATAACAGAATGGAATACCTGGTAATCTGAAATAGACCTTAAGATACATTTGTTTGTAGGTGTTTCACACAGCTCCTTCAATATTTGTTTGCATCCAGAAAAAAGGGATTCAACTGGCTTCTATCTCTGCTTTCTTCATCTTTCCTAGAGTTCTGCTCTTTAAAGCTTAACATCAATTTTTGCAGCTAGCAGAAAAGATGATACTTTCAAACCTTTAGCGAGTCAAGTCCAATGGAAAAATGTAAGACAATTCTTCAAAGACCAGGATTTACTAATAGGATTCATAGAAGCCAAGGCTATTGTCACTTGAACTAAATCTTGCAAAGGTAGAAATACTGGGTTTTTTGGAAAATATTTTGCAATTTCACAATTCCTACTGTAAGTCTGATATGACACTGTAAAGTATATATGTTTAATGCATAATGTTGTAATAATGCCATTATAAACATGTTAAAATATAATTAGTACACATTTGATAGGAACCAATTGGCAAAGATATTTCAACAAGCTGCAAGCATACATGTAAAGTCAAACAGCTCCAATTTTTTTTCCCTGTGTGAAAGTCTTCATGACAGCATAATGTTACAAAACTACAGGCCAGAATTTGCTTGACTGATCTGGAATGAAAAGGAAAACTACCCTTTTCTTTATATAAGGTGTATGATAGATGATATAGATATAGATAGATATAGATATAGACATAGATATAGATATATAGATATAGATATAGATGATATAGATGATATATAGATATAGATATAGATGATATAGATATAGATGT
>JANRGV010000051.1:7344964-7423638 GCA_024734035.1 Alethe castanea
CCCCGGCTCTGCGGCGCCGCGGGCTCAGCGCTGCCCCCCGGGCCCTCCCGGCAGCGGCGGGGCGGCCGGGCCCGCGGGGCGCAGCCGGGACAGCCTGCGAGAGTCCCGGCATCGCAGAAGGGTTGGGGTTGGAAGGGACCTGGGAGATCGTCGGGTTCCTGCCGTGGGCAGGGACACCCTGCACTTGTTCAGGTTGCTTAGAGCTGCATCCAGCCTGGCTTTGAACACTTGCAGGGATGGGACAACCACAACTTCACTGTTGCCGTGCCTCACCATCCTGACAATAAAGAATTTTTTCCTTATATCTAATCTAAACCTAGTCTTAGCATGAACCTGTTTTCCCTTGACGTGTCACTATGTGTAAGTCGTCTAGCCCATCTTTCCTGTAAGTTCCCTTCAGGTACTGTAAGGTTGCCATTAGTTCACCCCTAAGCCTTCTCTTTCACTGGCTGCACAATTGCAATTCTCCCAGCCTTTCCTCATTGGAGAAATGCTTCATCAGCTTGGTGGCCTCCTCTGGACTCGTTCCAAAAGGTCAGTGCCCTTCCTGTGTTGGGGATCCCAGAGATGCAGTCAGGACGTGAGAGTGATGCACTGAGCTACTATCACTAAAAAAAGTGTTTAACTGCAATAATCTGTAAATAAACTGCTCCCAAATCTCGTCTTTCTGGAGCATTTTCCTGCGGGCGCATGTTTTGAGGTGTCCCTGAAGCGCCAGCTCAGCTGTTCGGCAGACCTGCCATGCATGAAGTAGCAGAATGTGCGTTAGGTTGGTGCCAGGTTGCCGGTCTGAGCATCCCTTTTTCTGTGCCTCTCGCTGGGAGCTGTGACACCAACCCTCTGTCCAGGGCCTGGGTGAGAGCCTGCAATAGCAGCCTGGGCAAGAGGAGGCCTGCATCCTGCAGAGCCAGGCTGCTGGCCTGGAAAAGCTGCTGAAACCTCACCCGCCGATTGAGCACAGCCGTTGGGAGCTTTTATGTTGCACATTTATGTTGTGTTTCACTAGTGGTCCTCTGGCAATCAAAATAATTGTAGTACTGACCAATGCCTTGTGTCCCAGAAGTCTGGAAAAGTTGCTGTGTGAGGGATGTAAGAAGGAATATAATTTATTTATTTTTTTTTTTCCTATTCTTATGTTCTACATGATTTAACATTACTAGTTGTCCTGTTGGGTTCTGGTATTGAATAGTGGTAAGTCTAGATCTTGTAAAATAGGCTTAAGGATTGAGTAAACTATTAGGCTGACTTGCAGAGCATTTTCTCAAACTAATCTCTTAATAACAGAACAACTGAGAGTTTTATACAGTGGTTCCTGACAAGCTCCTGGCCATGCATGCAGTGCTATAAAACACCTAATTTTTTCAGTGGGGAGCCAGGGTATAGGAATTAATAAATGGGCAGATCTAGCTCTTAATAAAAGTATTCATAAAAGCATTTAGGTTTCCCAAATGTGCCTGCTGTCAAAACACTCATATTGTGGATAGTGGTGTTTGTATTGCTGAGTACAGTGACTTTGTAAAACTTTAGTGTGCTTCTCAGGTTTGTGCATCTGGAGCATAGAGATTCACGTGGTCCTGTCTCTTTCTTGTCACTTTCTGGCTCCTGAACCTCTAATTGGTCACTTGCCATAGAACTACTGTGGAAACATGTATCCTGCTAATTAATTTTAAAAAATAAAGGAAAACTTTTGTGGCAATCTGTGATAAAATGGATGATTTATTCTAAGGCCAAAGAAGTAGCCCATCCTGTGGGTGGTGAGGGGAAGTTGTAAGCACAGAGAAATGCCTGTTAGTGTCTGCATGCAATGCTCATTGTGGTTTCTATGAATTGTGATTCAGTCTGTATTTAAGAGCTTCAGGTGTGTTTTACCAAGAGTGCCCAGGAGAAAGGTTTTTTGCAGCCTAATTGCTCTTTGTGTGAAGAACCAATTCTTTTGGGCCTTCAGTATTTGGGATTTGCTTACTTTGTGTCCAGGTCCTTTGCTGGGGGAGGTGGTGAACAGCCCTGCACAACTGTGTGCATTGTCAGAAATCCTTAGCAGTGTGGAACTATGTGATCTTTGTTCTAGGCTGAGGGATCCTGATGCATTTAGCTGGTGGTTGTTTGACCCATGACTGTGGTATGGGACTCGTTAAATAACTCAGTGGATCTGGTTTCCTACACCATAGGTGATGCAGTAAAAGGCTGTGATGAAGCTGCCATTATATGTGCTATTAAGCAAATCTGCTAAGAGTTGATTGTTTGTTAGCTGCTTGCCATGGCCTAATTATAGGTAGGACAGGAGGACTATATTAGCAATGAATTTAGATTTGTAGAGTAGGAAAACTGAATAGAAATGATGCTACTCAACTGCTGAGCCAGTGACAATCTCTTGATTATTTGTTCTGTTACTTTTGACTGACTTTCTCTAACTTTGCTCTGGATATCCCTGCCCAGTGTCATTTTTTTTTTCCGCTTGAGTAGTTTAGACAACATAAATACGTGCAGTCTCTCAGTTCAGAAGGTTGAGTTTCCTGATAAAGGGGATGGGAGGCAGATTTAGTGCCTGGAACCCTGTAGTACTAGAGGTATTTTACTTGCTTGGATTAGGAGGCTTTGGGAAAAAACAGAAGTGAAAGAGACTTGATCAAATACAATATATATGGATACATTTCCTGTAGTAGTCTGAATCTCTTCTTAGAGTTTGCAATGATATTGACCTTACTTAATATTAAACCAAATCATCATGGAATGATGGAAATTTTATATGCTATAGTTATCATGCTGTGTATTGCCTAAAGAAATAAAAATTGGGGCTTTTGACAGAGGATTAAGGATGCTTGAGAAACAAAGCTTTTAAACATTTTTTGGTGGAGATCCTTATATTATGTGCCTTGTGCAGTACGATGTGAAATAGTTCTCCCTTTGTATTGGTCACTAAAAGTTCTTTTGTAGAAGTGTTAGGAAATAAAAGACTTGGGGCCCAATCTTAGCAGTGACCCCAGCAAGTTGCTGAGTTGCCCTTTGGTTTCAGTCTGTCTGCTCTCTTATCTGTGGCACTGTGTTCGCATGGCCAGGTGATTGTTTGTGGAGAACTTTGCAGCTGTGTATCCTGGGCTGACAGCGGCTGCACAGGTGCCTTGGTTGTTCTCAAAGACCGACCATTTCTGGTGCTGCTCAGGCTGCTCAGGACCTTGTTGGGTTGGGCTGGGTCTCTGAGGTTTTGTCTCCTTGGGCAGCCTCTCGCTGTGTTTGGCTACCCAAATTGTGGAAATTTCTTCTTTAATACTGTAACTTAACTTGATGCAACCTTGTTGCTTCTAGTCTGTTTTCCCTGCCCTCCCCAGGAGAGCAGCCTGGCTCTTTCTCTTCTTTAGGCAGTCACGGCTCCCTGTCCCTATGGATTGCTTAAAACTGTGAGTGAATGTGAGCAGCCCACGCCTCCTCAAGTTAGCTTTTGCACATCTGTTCTGAGGAAACCCATCTCTCAGGCCCTACCTGTGTGCCTTAGGTACAAAAAGCTGTCTTCTGGAGAGGCTCTAGTGTGCTCCTGCTCATCTATGCCTTGAGCAAGTGCATGCCTCTCTTGCTGGGGTTCACATCTTCCTCTGCTGCCCAGTGCTGTGCTCCTTCACCCTCAGGGTGGTGACCAGGTCTGCACAGCAGTGTAGCTGATACTGAGACCTTTGTGCATTCTTTTGTTTTTCCTTTCTCTCAGTGGGAGTGGTTTGCTGAAGGACAGACAGGCTTTAGTCACATCAGACTGGATTCTGCAGTGTAATATGATTATCCTGATTCACCTTGAGAATTGCCAGATCTGTGATGAAATGAATTGTGATGTTGCCTCAAGTTCTTAAAATTTTCCTCTTGCTTTCAAGGACTGTCTCCTTTAACCTCTTGCAAAGTGTAACTTTGTGCTTTAGACAGCTGCCTGCTTTCCCTCTCTTTCATAAAGCCTCGAGAAATGCTGGCTGAGTGCTTTGATAGGAACAAAGGGTTTCTCTAAAGAAGTAATGCCTAAAATGTGATGGTAGGACCTAGTAATGCCCTAAGCATGGAGGATGGACTGACATAGTTAAATGAGTGAGGAAGAAAGATTTCTGGTCACATTCCCTTTTCAATACTTTGTTGTGCCTGGGCATGTTGCAAATAGCGTTCATGGGGAAAATAGAAATCTGTATCTTTTTTTCTTTTGATGGATGCCTGAATTTGATCCTGAGTCAAGGATGAAGGGATATCGGTGTCTATATAGTGACCTGTTCAGCCTTGACCCAAATATACATTATTCAGATCTCTAAACAAGAATTTGCTTAAAAAACAAACAAAAAAAATCCCAAGTGATAGTGTTTGCATAGGATATCCCCATGCTACATTGTTTGACCATCTGTGATGTTTCCCCACAAGTATTTTGTTAAGTCTCAAGTGTTATTTAGACTAAAGACTTCTTATAATTTAGTATGTATTGTTAGTCTTTTGGCTCTTAGAGCATAATTGGTTCAATTAAAACCATTAATGCCTGTGGTGTAATTGCATTTTATGGAATTACAAACTGGTGTTAGAAAGTGCTGCCTGTTAGAATTTTCTGCTATAACAATGTGCATGGCTTATTATTTTTTACCAGACCATGCAACTGCCTCTGTAACCTACTGATTATGTAGTCTCTGGTGAAAGCTTTTTTTGAATAGTTCAATTTATAGAAGAAATAAGGAAAATAATACCAATGCATAGCTTCAGTCTTTGTTTTCAAAAATCATTGGTTTGTTGGGCCAGATAAAATGCTGTTGATAGTGCTTGAGTGTATGGATGGATTGAGAGAGAGGGGTTCCATTCCTTTTGAAGTGTTGGTGAGTTGGTCAAGATGATAACATGTACTCAGTGGCTTTTGCAGCAGTATCAATTATCAAGATGTCACTTGGCTCATAGCTTTCTCATAGTGTTCTTAGATCCCTCCATTCTTACAAACAGGAAATACTATCCATTCTTCAATTTTCATCTCCCATTTTCTATCTGCTTAATGTTAGTTTAATGCTACTTATGGTTCTGTCTCTTAATCTTTTTTGCAGATGAACAGTGGTGCGTACCTGTCGGAGGTATTGAAAATGAGGTGTCAAGTTGGGTGTGATAGGGCTGAGTAGGAAGGCAGCTGTTGGGGTCTAGAAAGTTTGGGAATGGCAGTTGAAGAGTGACTAAGCTGGAATCCTATTTTTAGATGAAGATGGAAAGGAGAGAAGGGCTGGAGTATGATCTGTCAGAGAATTAACACAACTATTATGTATCATCAGAAAAACTGGACTTTCCTTTTCAGTTTTGTCTCATACAGACTGTTGTATTGAGTGGGCAGAACTAAATCATCTATATAGAACTAAATGTCATATATAGCTGTATTTTTGTTGGCTTTGGTGACATTCCATAAGTTCAGTAGACTTCTGTTGATTCTAGAACCCTGCCAAATTAATGGAAAGTGTCTTTCTGCATGATCGTAGTTTCTTGCTCATGTGCACTTGGATTACTAACAGTGACAAGCCTAATTGACTATTTCACTGATTACCCTAATTTTTAAGTATGTGAGGAAGTACTTACATGGGCCAATGTACATCTAGCATATGTGTGTTTGATGTTGTCCTTGTCAAAAGATTCAAGTTGGAATTGTGTTAATAGCTGCCAGATGTATAAAAAGGCAGGGAAATCTAAGGATGTAGGTATTGCTTTTTTGATAGTAGACTAATTGCCTCTGTATAATAATTAAAACTTGGTTTTCTCTGAAAAAATAAGTTGAGGTCCCTCAGCTCTGTTATGTAGTGTCAGCTTATCTGCGTGTATTGGATCACTCTGAGAATTTGCCTCGAATTCTAGAACAATTTATTACATGACCAGGAATCTGATTACTGTTTCACTATAATAGTGAGGAAAAGCTTTGTCTTGCTGAATACTTTATATTCAGGTATTTATGCATATTTCTTCACTACTTCAAAGCTTTAAAGAAGGCATTCTTATGAAGGACTTAAATTGACATCCTATCTCATGAAGATACTTTTCTCCCCCTGTTCAATTTCAATATTTATGTATAGACATTTCTCTTTCAAGCTCCCTGTTGCCTTTTGTTTACTCCCAATGTCTAATCCTAGCTATTCCTTCATTTTCTACCTTCCACAAAAGATGGTTCCTTTTGGCTTGTGCAATGTCAGATCTAAAACCACTCACTCATGCTTCTGTTTGCTTTGTACTTTGTAAAACTTCGTTTCATACCGTTATTCATCAGATTGAAAAGAAAATAATGTTTTCAGGCAAAGTGTCTAGTGCAACAGGATCAGGTCTTTGTATTTAAAATGTTTAAAGCATAAGTTTTCCTCTGGAAAAAAGAATATTCAGCAAAAAAAAAAAAATAGTTTCTACCTAGAATATGGCTGCCTCTTCCCCAAATAACTGACAATTTGATGTTCTTATAGCACCTCATGTGAAGAAATTGAAGGCCAGTTGTTAGAGATGAGTCTTGTGGATTCTATCAAAGAATGTGCCTCCAAGATGGTGCTCTTGGAAGCACACAATTAGTGAACGTTATCTGGGCATTATTTGCAATTAAAATTTAGTATAGGCTCTTGATAAAATAGATGTCTGAGAACCTGTCAAAAAACCCAGGTCAATTAGTTCTATTATGTGAACACATTGAAAAAATTGTTCCTTTAATCTGGAAAATTCTAAGCCTAAACTCATTTGAACTTATTCCCCTGGTATATTTAAGAATAGAGCCTTAGTGACAATTTTAGTCATTCAGCTGTGATGCCATTGACTGGTGTTACTTGCAGGTAGAGATTGCTCTAATGCTTTCTGTTAGACACCCTCCTTTTCTCTTTGAAGCTGTTCAGGCATGGGGTACTTCGCTTCCTTTGTATCCTTGCTGCCCTGGTGTGTTGCTTTGCCTCTGTTAGTGCTTAGCGTGTCTGCCCTTGTGCTTAGTGATGGAGAGAGAAAATATTTTCAACGTGGACCATGAAGTTCCAGTAAGGGTGGGCCTACATTCTTCAGAGAAGGAGTGCCACTGCTAAAAGGTTGTGCCAAATTCAGAAAAATATAGCCTAGGTGTATATAAGGAGTGATGCTCAGTCACACAAAACTGAGATGTGTCAGTTTCTGTCGTTCATGGAGTAGAAAATGTCAGTTTCAGCCCTTGTTGCCTGAACTGGTGTTGTACTCATTGAGTGAAATTGTGTGCTTCAGTGTTTAAAGGGAGGTTGGGATCTGGATTCTGCAACTTACAAGATATGACATGCCAAAATAAGGATGCTGTCCTTTATGGTAGGAATAGATATGTGGAGGAGCCCTGTCAAAGTATTACATTCGGAGAGTGAGCACTTCGAGCTTATCAATATTTCTTCTTTAATTTCTTACACTCAAAACCAAACCCTAACTTTTCAGTCAAGAAAAGACTGCTGGAAGTGTGGATAAGTTGGCTTATATAAACAGGCTACATGGATCTTGAAGGATATGTGCTAATCTGTATGGTTGTAAGATAATTACTTCTCTATATCTGGGCATTGGTTAGGGTCTAATTTTCATTTGTTCTCATCCTTCTCTTCAAGAGGGAGCTGCTAGAGAAGGTTCTTCAGGAGATATTGCCTTGAGACAAGTGAAAACTAAACTCACTGCTGATCACAGATGTAGGTAGTTTATTACAGTTAGTTTGGGGACTTTTTTTTTTTTTTTTTTTTTTAGTTGAGAAAACAATGTATTAGATGGTGGCTAAACTGTGCCAATTGTGTGTTTGAGGGCACTTTCTTTTTCCTAATGTGTCCCTGAGAGACAAGCTACATTTATATACCTTCAGGCATTCCCCATGGTCAGATGTGAATGCACTGTCATCATCAGATCCAAGTTTTTTGTTAGGTAAGCATAAGATGATTCAGAAGACAGGCAGGAAGGCCAGGGGGAATTGTCTGAAAAACTGTTATTAAAATAATGCTGAGTTACTGTGTGTTGTAAATGAAAACATGCTGCACTACCATGACTGTGTGGAAATTGCCCATCTAGAATGTATTCACTGCATGAACATAAGAGTCAGCAGCTCATTTTAGCAGCTTAGGGAGTATCCTGATTGTACCATACCTGCTATCCCAGCAAAAAAAAAAAAAGAAAAAAAAAAGTTTAATAAATTCTGTATTTTGTGTCAGGCTTAAGCAAGTTAACATTATTATCTGGCACCTTTTAATAATTAACATAACTGTTTGATACCTATTGTAGGAGATATCCCCAGTATAAATGGTCCTGGTATGATAGGGATTGGTAAGCTGCAAGGTCATGAATGCTTTCCAGTCTAAGAAAAAGAATTTGATTTCCATCATAAGAAATTATGACTCTCTGATCACTTTCAGCAAAGTTTAATTTGACCTGAATAAACATTTCTTTCTTAAAATTACTACTCCTTTAGGAAATTGTTGAAACTTTTATAGAAATAGGGAGTTTGCAATACTGCTTTGGTTGCCAGCTTTTTTGAGGAAATTTGGGCAGCATGTAAATACTTGCACAATAGGTTTGTGTTGTTACACAACCAGTAGTGGTGTCTCCATAGAAGCATTTGTGACATATGAGATGTGATGGTTTGGGGCAGGAGCTAGTACATGGGCTCTCCAGAGCTTAGAGCTAAAATCTGCCTTTTTAAGAACTAGAAGTTAGAGAACAATCTTATACATGGTACATCAATGTAAGACTTAAAGCAAATAAATACTTTGTGTTGGTTCTCAAATCCTTTCTCAGCCTGTATTTTGATGGGATTTATCATCTTGTGTTATCTTCTGTGTCCCACCCTTCTGCGGTTGTCCTTCTCACTCTCTGAAAACCTTTGACATCCATCAGAGAAATACAGAAGTAATGAGGGAAAAATCTCTCCTTGGTAGGAAAGAAAGGAACAAAACTGATACAAGACAAGCTTTACAACTTCAGGGGTTTTTCGACTACAGCTTCTTTTTAGAATGTTAAAGTAGTGGAGAACAAGGTAATGCTTCTGAATGCTGAATGAGCCAGGTGATTTAAATTTATTGTCTGAACAACTAAATCCTGTCTCTCAGTTGATGTTTGCTCCCAAGCTTTAACTTTAATCTTTGGAAAGCTCATGGATCATTGTATCTTTCAAGCTGAATAAATGGATATTGTTTTTAACAAAATATTTCACTTCTGGAAGTAGACAGTGCATATCTAGTTCTGCCAATGGCATGGCCTATCTGAACATGTATGTGAGGTTTTTTTCCAGTGAAACATAGTTTGTTGGAAAAAGTTTTTCACTTCCCTTTCAATAAGGATCAGATGTCTTCTGTACATTTTTTTATTGTCACTTAGAGGAAGTTATTTAGAAAAATATAGCTTAAATAAAAAAGATTATTGTCAGAATATCATTGGATCTGTCATCTTGCAAGTAACATGGTAGCTGTACTATCTTCTTCCTTTAGTCCAGCCTGTATAAGGCTTAAATAATTCTACCAATTTGCCCATGTTCTTTTTAGTTAGGATGCACTTTGTCTCTGTGCTACTGCTTTTCTTCAGCCCTTGGCTACTTTCTTGGTGCTGGTTATCAATTGTTTTGAGCAACGACAGGTGCTTTTGTGTTACTGCACTAATTTCAGCATGTAGCATGAGGAGAAAAACAATCTCCTCATTGGCAAGCCTCAAAGTGGTAGGAGAGAGGCTGCAGCAAAGTGTAGCATTTGGGTTACACACTTCAGTCTGTGTCCATTGTCTAAGCAGCTTTTCCTCTTTCTTGGAAAAAGCAAATCCAAAGAGGCGTTGCTGGCTGCTTTGTCAGGCAGTGAGGGGGAAAGTCTGAAGTGATAAAGGGATTAAAAAGGTCAGTTGAGGCAGGAGTTTGGCATTGGTAAGAGTATCAGAAAGGTCTGTGTTTTAACTCTTTCCTCCCTGCTCTGCCTCCACAGGCAACCCCCAAACACAAACCTTAGCTGCTAAAAATGGGGAGAAATTGGATCCCTAAAGCTGTTTTTAGTCTGTGCAAAATTCAAGGTAGTTCTATCTTAGCTTATAGTGGTGTAAAGTTTGCTTTGAGTGTGAATGCAAGTTTTTCTTTTGTTTACTGTACAGTCTTTAATGTATTTTCCCCAAAGACCATAAAAATATCTTTATTAATTGCACTTTTTATGTGTAATGCAGAAGTGTATATAGACATAGCTTTGTTTGAGGAGTTTTAGCTGGTCTGTGTGTAAATTCAGCCTCCACTACAGTTCATTGGCTAGTCTAGCTATGGCTTATGGAATTCACTGACTTAATCTATGGCATATTTGTTAAAAATTTTCTAATAAGAATTCCTTAATGCCTAATTTTATAAACATCTGAAAGTTTTTTTTCAAAATATTGCTGCTTTACTTTAATCTTGTGTACAACAATTGGAAAGTATTTAAGGAAAAATAAATCAGGCTTGTAACAGTATTTTCTTTAAATAGCAGATTATTATTAAAAACTCTGCTTGCTATTGCAGTGTAATTTGAATGTGATTACAGTGATTAGTTCTTTCAGACAAAAATTTATAAATAACAAGTTTTTATTTAGAGATATTTGCCAAACTTATTTGCATTTTATTTGTTTCATCAAAAATTTTGGACAAAAGAGCTTTTTGTATTTGCTACTTGTCCTAAAATAAGTAAGTGAATGAGTTCATAAATCAGAGTATTTGCTACTTCACTTGAAACTGTAAATTCATGTAGTTAAAAACACTTCAGAGCTGAAGACTCCCTCTTCATCTCCCTCTTGTGCCCGCAGTTTTAAATGACACAGTTGATGCGTGTGTAGGCAAATGTAGAACTTTCCTCAAAAATTCAAAACTCTAATAATTGGTATGGTGCTTCTTTTTTTAACTCTTGTTTGGAAAGAGTCCTTGGATCATAATGTCACTGTCTAACCAAGTAACGTATGAAATGTATGTTGTTTTCCTGTTGCTATGGTAGATGATGGTTGAAAAGCTCAAGTTTGCCAGAGGCAAGACCTGGATTTGCTGCCAGACTTAATGTTGCCATTTACTTATACTATGTGGGCACATTTAGCTTTACTACTTGCATGTAAATTCCACCCTTCTGTCCTCAGAATTTGCTATGCAGTTAATGCTGATTTATGGCAGGAGCTGTCTTTTCTCCAACTTCAGGATATTTTGTTCCAGAGATAGGTGTGAGCATGTTCTAGGACTTACACTGTTTCTGTAAACTTTTTTCCACTGGATAATAAAAAAAAATAAGGTTCTTGAATGACAGTGAAAAACAGTCTATAAACCTGGTTGTTCAAAAATATGCTTTTTCTTCTGAGGACAGCAATCTCCTGCTTTTCCCATTAACTGATAATAGGATGAAAAAGTGTTCATAGTACTTAAGTTGACCCAGTCCTTTATACCTTTAATTGGTAGAGAGTGTCTGTGGGTTCCAAATGAGTAAAATTAACACACCCAGTTTGTGTTTGGAGATGTGTGTATTGCAGCTACAGCTTGTGACTTCGGGAAGGACAGGAAAAGCTTTACTGAAAAGATTAGGTAGCTGAATACAACTAATGATCATTCTTACTTGAAATTTTATTAAATTTGGACTGAAATAGGGCTTGGATGTCAACTACTTTAGCACAGCCAGTGAAGCAGGAATGTTGTTAGCGCACAATAACAATGACTGGATTAAAGTGTCTTTGCATTGTGAATAGGATCTCTTCTGGACCATGAAGTTATGGCCTGAGTATTACAAGATAACAAACGATGTCTTTGAGTGTGACTATCAGGCATTCTGTATTTTGGCCAAGTGATTTGGCTTTTTGCTTAGCAGTAAGTAGTATAAACAATGACATAAGCAGACTTTCTTCTCCAGCAGAAGCAAATACTTCATCTGAGATGGAGGCCTTTGAATTGCAGAACAAGAAGTAAGGCATGACCTTCCCTAATATCATAAATAACATATTTCCATCAAAGTAGACATCAGACAGAGCTTTCAGCAGCAGTCAGGGTTGACTTGAGTGATTTCCAGCTTAAAAAGGAGGTAGATATAAGTGGCAATTATGTCCATTAAGTGTCATTGTAGACCACTTTGACCATAATGGCTTCTGGCAGAAACAGCTCCCAAGCCCTACAGATGCAGGAAATGCCAAGTCTATAAAGATCTGATTCCTCTCCAGGTGTCTCACTGAAGAGCTTGTTTACGCTTATGCTGTGGCGATCATCATAGTTTGCTGCAAACCCATACCTGTCAGTTACTGTTATTAAATTTTAACAGTGTTCCCTCAAAAATGGGTAGTGAATTCTGGGATGTGGCTTGGATAATAATTGCACTCCTTGACAGGGGAGCCAAAAGAGGGAGTTATTGAAGTAGAAAGCCCAGATAAATTAGTAAATGTCCAGAAAAAGACATTACCTATATAGTGTACAATATTGACACAGTTTATGGTGCAAGAGCATGCTTTTCATTATACAAATTATTGCTGATGCCCAGTCCAACCCTGTTACAAAAAACTTGATGAATGTCTTCATCTAATGGCATGCCTGCTAAGGACTTTTGCAGCCAGAAGCACATTGCTTGCCAGTAGTGTTTGCTAATACATTGGCAACCATTTCTAATGTAAACCTGGTTTTAGAACAGCAGTTTTCACAGTTGGAATGGTGAGAGACAGCTCCTGGGTACACTTGGATAATTCCTTTGGATGATGCTGGGGCTGACTGAATTACAAGGTCTGACACCACGTTTGTGCAACTTGTGGACTTTACCATGAGGTAACAGGTTGAGCTTCAGATATTTGACTCCACTGATTACTCTGGGTTATCAGTTCCAAAGGCTGCTCTGGGTATTGTTGACTCTTGTCAGCAGCCTCTGTATGTAATTGCTTGTTTAAATAACTGTAAAAATGCCACTGAGATTTTTCCACAGATAGGTTTTTATTAAATGCTTCTTGACATTTGTCTAATACAAACCATGTTTAGTCTGTGTGAAGGAAAGCAATGTGATAGTAGTAAACTGTGGTGGTTTTTGTATTTATTTTTTGACATTTTTTCTAAACTAAGGTTTGTCTGTCCAGTCTTTGCTTGTTCAAAAGAACAGATGTGCTAAGTGTGTCAATATTTTTGTGTGTATGTGTGTACTGTTCCCTTATTCTGTTTCTTAAGTTTATCTTGGTTCTCTTTCCTAGGCTGTGTGGATTGTCTGCCAGGAACTGTTAGAAATTCAGGGATTTGTCAGGAGGGAAAAGGCTTTTACCCTCTGGAACCTTTTCTGGTATTCATTCTGTCAATTTTATTCCATGATAGGTGTCAGACAACATGATGCTTACAGTCATGTCTGTTACAATGTTGTTAAATACATAGATGTTATTGAGTTTAACAGGTATACATTTAATCCTTTGATTTTCCATGAATTGCCATAGTGGTGATGACTAGTTGAGAAAAAGCAGGAGAATAAAGACCAGAAGCAGCTTGTCCTGTATTTTGGTGTTTGAGGGGGTTTTATATATATATATATATATTTAGCATTACTCCTGGTATTTTCAGTGAGTGTTGCTAGTTACAGCAAGATAAGACAGATCTGTATTAGAAAAACAATGGTATAAAACCTTAAAATTCCTAAATTAACTTGTTTGCCACCTTTTTGGAGTGGTTAGAAGCTGACACTTGCTTCTTCCTGGCACAGAGAAACATAATTTTGATCTGATGGCTCCAAATCCTAACTTTGATATTTCTGATCATGCAAAAGCATAAGTGATAAGTAAAAAAAAAATAAGGATAAGGTTTTTGTTTTGTTTTTTTTTTTTTCAAGGACCATAATTCTTGTGGTAAGGAAACTATAACAGAAAAGTAGGCATGAACAGTAATTTGTAGCTTATATTAAAATGTCTTGCATACTCTGCAATGGTGTATTCCCATAACATTTTTCACATATATGGGCATTTTTTTTTTAAACTGGGAGGTTTTTTTGGAGTGGTTTTTTTTTTGTTTTTTTTTTTTTTTAAATATCTTAAAAGGTAGATTAGCTTTCTGTATCTATTTTGCTGAAGTTTTTTATTCTCAAATGTCAGTGTAAAGAAAGTACTCCATCCCCTGCAGCTTGTAAATTACTTTTCTGGCTTTGTAAAGCTTTGTGCGGAACAGGCTGACCGAGACTGAGGTTGCATGAACAGCTCTGCTGGAGAAGATAGGGAGGAGTTGAAAAGTGCTGGTTGAGAGTTCTTTGGGTCTTGCTGTGCTTCATCAAGGTGGTGTTCCTGCTGTGGTTTGCTTTCCCTTTCAGAAGACAAGAGGCATTGTAGAAACCTCAAAATTCAATGGGGTATGAGCTTTTACCTGGTACAAGTCTAATAGCCTGTAAGATGTAAAGAGGCATCTAGAAAACAGTAGAGATAGAAGTGCTGCTGTGCATGTGCTTTGGCAATGAATGCATCATTTCCTAGGCTAAAAGCTTTGGCTTAAGATTCTCTTTTTTACTGTTGTTTCTATTGATACTCTTTCATCAACTGATCCACTTGTGAATTATGAAAGAAAACATGAGGAAATTGAAGCAAAGAGAAAAATTATGGTCTTGACAGGTGGACTCAGGAAAGGTTCCTTTGTGATATGGAATAAAGTGGGGAGGTTTTACAGTGATAGGTCTTTCCAAGTGCAGATCACATGTATGACCTTAATTAAATGACGAAGCTATTAATTAAACAATACTAAAATTGTGTATATCCCCAGCGAACAAGCTGATCTGTTGCAGTGTAGGATATCAGATTATAGGTTTAGTCTTTCAAAACTCATATTGACTTGGAAGCCTGGATAGATGGTGACATGATGAGGATAAAATATTTGGGTACTGTTGCATATACTACCATAAAATTCTAGTATACTTTGCTGCTTCTACCATTCATAATATATCCAAAGCAAATTTGGGAATGGGTGAATGCAGTGGGATTTCATATACTCCCATGCATGTACACACAAAGTGGCTACTGTAATATAAATTTGAATTTCTGTCTTGTCTAATAACTTCACTCTGCAACTTTTAAAAACCTTCATTGCCTCAACAAAAATAAAATTAAAAGATGTGCATGTTTGTGCGACCCAAGGCAAGCTTGGGAGCTGAAGGAAGAGAAAATAGGAAATGCAGATTTGTGGACAAGCTTTAAAAGTTGTCATGAAAGCTTGGGTTACATCTCTTTCAGAAAGCATCCAGACTCTGCTGTGTTCTGTTTTCTACCTATGAAGGGGAAGTGTGTGGTATGGGAGTTATCTGGGTAGGGTTTTTAAAGAACTATTAGGGTGATCATAAGATGACTGGCACAATTGCAACCTGTAGTGCTGCTTTTCATGATGGTTATTGCAGTGACATGGTAATTGCAGATCTTGTGAAATCTCAATAACTTTTGTGGTGGGTTGTTGCTTCTGCCTGCTCGTTCTTTTATGCTCTGCCATGATAGCTGACCAGGGAGATGGCCAAACGCAGGGAGCTTAAATAATTGCATCATTGTATCATGTGTCTACCTGAGTAAAATGGCTATCAACCTTCAGGTGAAATAATGGCATATTTCAGTGTGTGTCTTCACTAATTCTTGGTGCTCTGATATCCCTACTAGATATCACTAAGAAGTTTTCATTAGTAGATAGAATCACGTAAGTTCTTTTTTGTTAAATTTTTGGAAATACAGATAACTGTTAAATCTGAAAAAAAAATAACTTCTGCATTATTCATTCTGCAATTTGTATTGGATATGATCGTGTCAGTACTCCAGGGAATGCTATATATTATGGGAAGTGTTTGTACCCTACCAAAACCTATCTAAACAAAAAGCATATCATCATACTGGTGCCTTAAGTTTTAGCTTTCATATTTTCCAGATTCTGCACTATATTAGTATATAACTCTGAACTTTATGTGAAGTATTAGCAAGTTCTCTTTGCAGTTTAGTTGGACAAAACAATCCTTTTCCAGCCTGAGAACCACGGAGCCACTGGCAGCTTCAGGCCCAAAAATTGTGAACAACAGCAAAGTGAGTAGAGCAATCTGGGAGGATGAGACTGTATAACCTGAAGCTGTAATTGGACAATTTACCCCAATATGTAAATGGACCAAAGCTTATAAAAGTGTGAAAACTTGTGACTTGGAGTCCATCTTGGGTGGAGCCTCACCTGGGCTCTTGTACTGACCCAAGGTGCATCCTTTGAAGGCCTTTTAAATAAATACTGACTTTATTTCTTTAACACTGTCTGGCCTCTGTTCTAGGTAGCCTCTCAAGGCATCAGTGCATTTCTGACAATGCACAGCCCTTGTGATTATCGAGAATGTGTCTTGAATTCTAATATTATGAAAGAGTAAAATATACAGACTTTGTGTTTTCAGATCTTAAAGAAAACTTGCATCACTTCTTCTGTTTGCTCTTTACATTAATTACCTTTCCCTGCTTTTGCCTGCCATGAGAACCATGGCTCCTTATAAGCCTTTGTGTTCTTTTTACACCGGGAGAAATCTGGAGTAAGTATTATGGGTGTGCAAGCCAGCACTTCATGGTCTTTGAGAAGTTTGGGATTCTGAGACTGATAATATACATATTTCTTTTTAAAAAATACAGCAGTTGGGCTACTTTACAAGGTGGTAGAGGGAATTCACTCCAGAGCATTAATTACAAAAGAAAGAAATGGAAATTTGATACTCAGGTATCTTAGTAGTAATCTAGAACAGGGTTTTGTTTTTTTTTCATTGTTCCTGTCATATCTACGGTGTATCTGTTGTAAACATCCAGAATAAAAGTACTTGTGGAACAAAATCTGTCTGATTCTGTCATTGTTATAACATGTATTTTTATAGCACTGAAATATTCTATTGGAATATGCTGCATACTACTGAAAGTCTTCATGGAAACTCATGAACACTCACAGGTGACCTCAGGGCTGAGGGAGTAGAGGATATTGGGCGGAGCTGGTGGCATGGGATCATACAGCTCAAAAATAAAGGAGATTACAAGTGCAAACTAAAATTGTGGCAGCATTTGTTCTTCAGTCTTTAAAATTATTAATGAAATGGGATTATTTGGTTACTCAACTCTGATCAAGTTTTGTCATTAATGGATTTGATGGGGGGGGCACTGCTTGTGCATGTGTATTTTCTGTGACTTTTTGGGTGTGGGGTTTTGTGGTTTTGTTTTTTGTTTTTCTTCCCTTTCTGAATTTTGCTGTTAAGTGTCCAAGGAGTGAGTATTTTATTCTCTGAACTCTAGCAATAAGCAAAGTTTGAAGTTCACTGAATGGTCCTAGAATAGCTGTCCCTGATGCAAGTTAAACTTAGTATTAGGTTTATTTTTGTTTCTGGGAGAACAAACAAAATAGGAAATCAGTAATTAAGTAGGCTGAGATGGTTTCTGTTGCATTCATCCCTGTAACTGCTGCTTTCCTACAAAACCCAACCAACCAGCAACCAAAAACCCCAACAAACAAAACCCCCCACAAAATCCTTTAATAGCTGTTACTTGGAATTTATTCTTAAAGAAAAAATGGAGGGTGCCTGACACTGAAATTTGGTCTAGAATGAGCTAGCTGACCAGCAATGAGACAAGATTTAGTTTTTAAGTTTAGGTCTTGCATTGTGTTTGTTTTAGTAAAAGGTTATCTTATGTTCATTGTCATTCATGTTTGCTGGCATCTGCCTCTGCCAAAATACATACTTCAAGGTGCTTACCTCTTTTGCCCAATAATTTCATATGTAAATAATGAGCTAATTAAAGAACAGCTTTTCCATTCAAGATACCTTAAACTTTTAACAGAATGGATTTAATTTTGTTTTCATAGGTTTGTTTTGTTTTGTTTATTTTTCTGTGTGTCTTGGCTATGTGTGAGCTATTTGAAATGTCAGATTCATTGAATTGTATCATGGACACTTTACTTGTTTTGAGACCTGTATGGAGAAAAGTTGCCCTGTTACTCGGGGAGTTCACAGCCTGTCTTTGCTCCAAACTGAGGTGAAGGGGGGGAGGAAGGTCTTGCCAAAAGGAAAAGTTGTGGCAAAGAACAGGTCGGGGGCTGGCTGTGGGACCCTGCTTTTTGCTTGTCCTGGACTTGGAAAGTGCTGGGAGCCTGAGGAACTAAATGGGGAGGGCTGCTGGGGAAGCTGAGTTGGTGCTGTGTGCTATTAGAGGGTCTAATAGAACAGAGTTGTGTCATGTGTGCAAATTGAGATCTGTATTGGAGAGCAGATGTGAGCCTCCCTCAAAGTCAAGTGTTACACATGGGTGCAATGCAGTTCGAGCAACTCTAAATACTAGACAGAGGGATGAAATGCTGGTTTGGACTCCTTAATATTGTCCAGATCACTTTTTATTCATATTGGTCATTACGTATACTGACTATGCCTTCATGAATCTAGTTTTTGTGGATTTTACTTCAGTAAGCAATCTGATTATTTATGCTTGATTAGGAATAATTGATAAAGTTAAGAAGCTTCTCTTAAGAAGTTGTCTGGCAAGTTGGAATTTTTTTTTTCAGCTGTATTTCCTAAAACCATCAAATGGTTTGGGTTGGAAAAGACCTTAAAAATCATGCAGTTCCAACCCCACTGCCATGCACAGGGGTGCCTTCTAGTGCAGGTAAAGGAAAAAAGAACATTTAAATTCAAACCCTACTTATTGCTCTCCTCCTCACATGATATGTACATCTTGTGCTGGAGACCTTAAATGAGCTTTTGCTCCATGTAGGACATGAAGCTTAACTGCATAGGCTGTGTGATAATTTGGATTTGGGGGAGAGGATGTGGTTCTGGGCTGTGTTTGTCTGTCTGACCTGTGCTAAAGGACTATGAGGGAGAAGGGCCTTTCTGCCACTCTTGTCTGTCTGGTGTGTTGCTGGAAGCTTTTTGTCATAACCAAAGTGTATTGTGTAATGTGGTGCATTGGAACATCACACCAGGGGTTTTGAACAAAGGTATCTGTAAACTTCATCACACAATCATCCACTCTGTGGCTTAACAGTTAAAAGGAATTAAGAATTCATTTAGTGTGCACATTCTTAAAGGCACTAAATGCTCAGCTGAGAAAAAAAAGTGAGAATAATTGATTTTTTTCTTAGAGTAAATGAATGATGGACTATAAGAATTCAGACTTCCTTCAGATTTAAAATTAAGGGAGGTTCATATTAACAGCTCTTTGCTGTGTAAGAGGCTACATGATATGTGGCATTACACTAATTCTAGCCATCACGCTGCAATGAATTAAACTGTCTGACTCACTCCTTGGTGATGTAGAGGTATGTTTTGTCCTTTGCAAAGGAAGACAGATGCTAAACTACTTTCAAGCTAGTAGCTGGACTGCTTTTTTCCCATGGTTTTGTATTTTTTAGCCTTGTGGAATTCTTGTGTGCATAGATGCAGATATACAAACAAAGAAAATTAATGAAAGCTCAGGGGAGGTGAATGTGATGGCCAGTAATCCAAGATATATGAGAATGATTTGGCATTTGCAGTGCTTGTGGTATTTCTGTTGTGATATCCATTGTTGGTTTTATATATCTTACATTCTTTGTGGTGGTTTTCAAATTATTTTTTAAAGCAGAACTGTCTAGCTACACTAGATGTGAAGTACTAAATGTTCAGAGAGCAATTCTTGTTGATGGGGACCTGTCAATGCTGTTTGTGTCTCAGCCTCCTGCTCAGGACTGGGCCGATGTTGAACTGGGACTGGATTTTTCAGGATTTTGTTTTCTTGAATGTCAAACCTACAGGAGTAGAGATTCTGCACCCTCTCTGGGGCCTTGGTCCTGAGAGAATACTTATTTTCTTCTCTTTAGCTGGCACCCCCTGTCAATTTTTGCATGTTTTCCTTGCAAATCTTTCATCCTGTACCAGTTCAGACAATTGAAAAAAGGCTTCTAACTGGCAGTGCACAAACTGTATGTGTTAAGAGGGAAAGAATAGGAGATTATGCTATAGATGGTAATGTACATGTAGCTTTGTAAAAGCTGAATGTGAGTTCAAACTTTTCAGGTGTAGAAGGAAAAGTTTAAGTCTGGCTTTTTGGGAAAGTTATATACAATTTGCAGGTTATACATTTATTTCTGGAATAATAAATAGCCAGGCTACTCTGGTGTAAAGAATAAAATGTGATGAAAAATTGAACACATCAATTCTTTGCATAGCTAACAATACTGTTTTTCTTCCTTGATGCCTTGGAAGTATTAGTATTATTATTGCCAGCTTTTTTCTTCATATGTAGCTCCCAAATGAAGAGGTTAGTTTCCTAAACAACTCTGAGTACTTAAGTTTTGGCTCATGATTTTTCTGCTTTGTTATTCCCTTGTGCTGGTGCATATCAAGTTGACCTCAAATAAGGAGGCTGTGCTGACTGAAGCTTTGGGACTAACCTGTTGTCCTGCTTGGCTTCAGTTTGTAGGTTTTTCTTTGGCAGCTCTCCAGGCTGGAAATTGATGCTAGTAGTATTTTCTAGGCTTAGTTCCAGTAAAAGAGATATTACTTTTATGTTCTGTAGTATGAGTTTCAGGTGGGAAAGGGGATGTGGGAATAAATCAGATTTGCAGATAATCATATACATATTTATATTTTTCAATCAAGACTGTAGTACCCTGCTTTTTTTTTCTATTTTGTACTTTAAAAATAGGTACTTTGAAATACAGCTTTTCCAAGCAGGTCAGCCAGTGCAAATTTTCTAAGTTCCTTTATAAGGAGAAAAAAAAAATATATACTAAGTAGTCATAAGTATGTCATGATGGGTGGAAAATAACTAAAAAGGGAAATTCTGTCCAACATAAAATCCATTATTATGTTGCTCAACCTATTTGCTGTTTGAGCTTACCCATCTGTAGTGAGTGCTTAGTAATATTAATTTTCTACAAAAAAGGTTTTGTGTAAACAAAGACTATGTAAAAGTTTTGTATGAAAGATGGCTCTGACTTAAGTAGTTGTTTTACAAGGTGCATATAGTCTTAAGCAGACAAGATGAATTTGCAGTTGCAGAAAAACAGTTCTATCTACCCAGTAAATAAGTTGTTCATCTTCCGTTTCTCAAGTCCTAATATTAGACAAGGGTTTATTCCATGATGTCTGAAGTTTTCCCAGTAGCATTTCATAGTAAGACTAATTACACCTGCATGTGCAGTGTATCAGGGTGACTAACCCTGGCAATACCAGACTTTCTAAGTTTGTAGTGCTGGTTTGAATTGCTACAAGTGGTTTTCTCTGTGTCCCGAGTTATCTCATCATTTCAGATATTTAAAATTCTACTGTAAACTTTTCAGATATTTAAAATTCTACTGTAAACTTCACTGTCTTGATGTGCATTGAGTTAAGAGATTTGAGCCTTGCATAGTAATGAAGTACTAGTTAATATTCTCCCTTGTATTTTTTTGCAATCTTCTTTAGTCATTTAAATTCAAAACTTGAATCATAAGGTTTGTAATGTTTTGGCAGACAAGTCACATTGTAGACAAGACTCACATGCTTGGAGGCTGCAAAGTAAATGACGTCTAAAATTATTGGGCTCTCCCTAACGTCCATCATAGCTACAATTCCATCAGGAGGGAGGTGTCTTGGAAGCTATGCCACATGATACTTAGGAGCTTAAACCATGTGGAAGGGGCTATGTGGGATGAATCCAACAGCTGCTGGGAAGTGGTTTCTTTTTTTTCCAGTTACATGCTTAACAGATTTGTGCGATGCAGCAAATCATACAGTTTTAGTCAGATTAGAGATTATGTCCAAGAGATACAGTACCTTAATGTTTCACAAGAATAGCCAGACTATGGAAAATCTGAAGTCTCCTGTTTTCTATAAAGGTTAAAATATTCAGTATAACAACTTGGAGAATCTTTTGATAATACAAACTAGTTAATGACCAGTATTTCTTATCTTGGTATTCATTCTAACTGAAGTCTGGGAAAAGACAGTGTTCAGATTGCACCCTGAAAATGCTTGGCTGTGAATGACATAAACTTGTACAAACTACTCACAGCAGCCCTTAACAACAATACTTGCTTTTTGCTTGCTTGTCTTCTGTGGGAATAGACTTGATTGCCTGGTACTAGTTACAGACATTTCTGAAGTACATGACTTGTAATTACACTCCTAGTTCATTGACAGTAAATTCTGAAGACTTGGCATTGTGGACTGTATAAATGTTTGAGTGCTTGGCTTCCTGTGTTGGTCCTGTCTGCAGTGAAAGCAGTTAAGAATTAAATTTCGAAACATTTGTGCTGGGAAGCCACTGTGGTGCCTCTGCTGAGGTGGCCAGAGGTGGTGTGATAATGATGTTCCTCTCCCCACCCCGGGTATCCCAGATCTTACTTTCTAATCTCTAGAGGTGACCTTTTCTCCTTTAAAATGGCCTTGTCAGAAGGCTGCTTTTCCCAGGCATTGCAGGGAGCCCAGCAGGCAGAGCAGGCGTGCTTGGGGAGTTGAATGTGTGGTCTGTGTGAGCAGCCCCCACTGCTCTGAGCCTGCAGAGACAACACTCCCTGATCAAACCAGTGACAGCTGATCAAAGCTGGCATAGTGGTCAGTCATAAAAGCAATAGTCCTTCCTTCTCATCCCATGTTTAATACTTGTTTTTCTAACTATGATGCTGTGCAGAAATCTCACACAAGCTTTTCTCTCCTGGAGTACTGTGGAGTTTTGTTTGTTATGATAAAATACAGAGGTAAATGAAAAGTGGATGATGACAAACATTTAAAGGCCAGGAAGAAATCTACAATGGCAGGATATTTGTGTGCATGACAGAGGGATTGAGAGTACATGTTTGTGCATGACAAAAAGAAAACAAATCCTGTCTTTTAGATAATGCATGATACACGCACATTCTAAAACTAATAGAATGTAAGGGGCTATTTAATTAGGTGGAATACAGTAGGTTTCTGGAGAGGAAAATTGTTACAGGGAGAAAGGTTTGGAGAGGCAGTAAAGACGCCAGGTGTTGCTATAGGTACCTTATCTCAAACTATCTTTTTGACAGTCTCTGTTGATGGCTGTCATTTAAATCTGCTTTAAGTTTGACACAGAAACAATCCTGTAGTGAGGGGAGGTTGTATTTGTTTGATATTTATCAAGGATGAGAATTTTTATTTAAGTTTCTAACATATCTTTCAAATAGTGACCTATACAATAGTTTGAATATGCAAGCTGTTTGATCTGATCCATTATATCATGACTTTGTTCTGGAGCATATTTTTAAGGGATGTGAAGTAAGACTTGTGGAAATGAGCAATGAAAATGCAGCTAAAGCAGCTGGGCAGTTTTCTGTCTGGGAATTCAAATAACAATTCTTACTCCATCGTGTTTCTGCCAAAGTGGGATGAGTGGCAAGGGTGGTGAGGAATATCTGGTATTTTATTTCAAATAAATTGGGAGTTCTGACTTCTGGTTTAAAAGCTTTTTTTCTGTTTGGTGGACAAAACTTTCAGTTTTAATTTCTTGTGAATTTATTTAGAAAGATAAGTCTTGTGTTGAGCTTCATTTATTGCAGTCAGTGTTACTTGCAGCTTTTTAATATGGAAGTCAAACCAATGCAGCAGACTTGAAATCCAAGTTTGAAAAGAAACCTGTGTCTTCTTATGATTGCTGCTGTGGCAAGCTAATAAAAAACCCAAACCCACAATTAGAAACCAGCCTTAAAGCAAAATTCAAGAGTTATTGAAGTCTATTATTTTGTCACTATGTAGGGCATTTGCAATGTATAGGAGGTATGTGAGCTCCTTCTCCCTGCACGAATAAATGTTTTGGAAACAACTGGTGCTTCTAGGTTACTGACGTTCTGCAGTAATTAATAATACCTGACCACCAAGAGGGGAATTACAAATTATTTTTACAAAAATTATGTTTTTTTCCCCAAAGTCTCTTGCACAGCTACTTTGCTTTGATTGCAGCTTTGAAGTAGTGCTGTAGTAATCCCTCTTTCCCCCAAACTAGACCTTGATTTCTGTTAAAACAAAGGTGGTCTAGCAGTGGAATCAAATGGTAATTGATAAGATGTTGTTTAGAGGTCCATTTTAATGAATTCTGGTGAATAAAACATCTGAGTTCTTTCCAGATTATTTTAAGTGTTTGTTGATATGATGAGTAGAAACAGTTTTGAATGTTCCACTAATAAATACATGCTTAGAAAAGGAACAATGAGCTGCTTTTAGCATGGAGAGAAAATCTTTGATTTCCAGTTAAATAGTACTGAATAACAAGAAGTTGTGAACTTAAAAATGCGTTAGTATAAACCGGATGAATTTTTGACTCTGTTGTGTCCATATTACAAACAAATTATTAATTATATTGTTCCTGTACGTTATCTGTGAATGTGATTAATGTTCAGTGTTACATTTTCTAGCATGTCTTGGCAATATAGAAACCTGAATGCTTAGCAAGAGCACAATTTCAAATTAAAGCAATAAATCAGAGTTAGTGAAATAACGTGTGCAGTGTGCCCCACTCTGTGACAGTCACTGAGAGAGAGCGGTGTCTTGTCCCACTACTTTTGGCAGCAAGAGCCTCTTTATCAGCTACTGTTCTTCCAGTCACGCTTGTGTTCACGTCTTTGCTACATGCTCTGCTGATTACCTTGGAAAAGGGCAATGCTGTAACTGTTCAACTGACCTTTCAGTTTATTTTCTCTTGTGTAATATGAAACATGAGCTAACGCAGCCTTAGTCGACTGATTGAGAAAATCTGTCGCTGCATTTCTGCAGCTTTCTGCTCAGATGTGATGGGGTTTCTCTGCAGTTACATTAACTCCAGAAACTCCATCAACTTCAGATACCATCACAACAGTGAAGCAAATTATTGTAGCTAAAAGAGGGGCTTTAGTGCACAATTCATGCATAATAAAGACTACTTAGCTGAGGAATAGCAAGACAATGACTATTAAATGAAGGAATCCTATCCCTAAATAAATGAAGTATGCTTCTGGTAAATTTGCCTCCTTACATGCCGGGAAAAAATATGTAGAACTCTCATTATTTTGTAATTGCTTTTCTATTTAGATTGTGTCCTTGTGATAGGGAAGCTGTCTTTAGTGCTTTGGCAGATACAGAATATACATAGCTGTGCCATTCCAGGAGGTTGTAGCACAGCTTGATATTGTAAGATTTGGGGGTTTTTCTATGGGTTTTTGTTTAGTTTTTGTTTTGTTTTGGGGGTTTGTTTGTTTTCTGGGTTTTGATTTTTATTTATTTGATTTTTTTTTTGTCTTTGTTTCCTGAGGAGTCTGTTCTTTGGTTGTTCAGTTTTTAAAAATTACTATATGCCTTTTATTTCATCAGAGGGTTAAAGTAAATGGCTCTCTTGTAGGAAGTCTTGATACATGCACAGTTCTTTCTTCCTCTCTCCTGGAATTGATGTTTCTAAGTAGTTTGCTGGCTTCTAAAGGAAGGAAAATGCTTCTTGGTCCTTCTAAACACTAGTTATTTGTTACACTTACCCTATGAAGTGCATCCCTGTGTTTCTAATAAAACTGAGGTGGGTGAAAACTGAACAGGAGTGTGTGTATAAGAGAGCCTCTAAATATTGGCCAGGGGAGGTGGGTGGGAAGGGGGATTGTTCTTAGTGTTGGGATTGGTTTAGATAAAATTGTGGAGCAATTGTTAATAAATGATTGCATTAAATTTACATTTGGTGCATCTTGTAATCTCTCCTGCATTTGGTTCTGAATTGAGAACTGTATGTATTCACCCTGAAGCTGATGGCAAAAACATTACAGCTGTCAAGTGCTGCCAAAGCCACTAAGTTACCTTAATGGTTAAAGCAGGGAAGATGCTGCTGGTCAGCAACAAATAATCTTCCACAAATAAAATACTATGGAATGATATTTATCGCTGTTAGAGCTCAAAGCCTATAGGTCTTTACATTTCTGCTAGAAATTGCTGGTAGAATGTCAAGGAAATCTGTAGTTCCCCTTTTTCTGGCCATTTTTTGTTGTGCTTCTACGTACTAGACTTTTTGTTAGGACTTGACTTGCATGTCGTTGTACTTTAAATTATTTTGCAAGGAGGTGATGCTGAATCAGATGCCTTGTCTTGTGTTGATGGCTTTCACGAGAGCAAGTGATTATGCATTATTTATCCCAAGCAAATATTTCTTAATTTTTGATGCTGCATTTAGTTTGAGATGTGAACGACATTAGTGTTCTATGCATAAATGCTTTACCTCAGCATTCAGAAGTCATGGAACATCCAAAGAGAATTGGAAGTTATTAATTATCTGCCAAGTAAAAAAAAAATTGAAGAAGTTATATTTCAAGCTTTTGTCTTTCTTGCTCACTCTTATGAGTTCTCTGCTGGATGGTCTTCTAGTAGCTAGTAAAAAAGCATGGTTTTGGTAGGAATTACAACATAAATGGTTCAACTGTGTAGGTCCTTTATTGGAATAGCTACATCCTCAATTTACTTGGGTAACTGCTGATTTTATTACTCCTGAAAGGAACTTCATGTCATTGACCAACTGGCAAAAGCCTTAGTTTTCAGCAAAAAATGTGTTTTAAATTCTCTCTGATGTAGGAGAGAGGCAAATTGCTTTGTAGCGAGCAATTTTGTGAATGGAGCAGTTAGAATATTTGGGGAATTCAGATTTAGCTGTGGGGAAACTTCTTAAGGTCATGATTTCACAATCATGTAACAACTTTTATTTTTAACCTGCAGAAAAGCAAAATTAAATGGTCATCTCCTGGATCTTTATAATCATCATCTACTGCTATCTTCTGCTTCTCAGAATTGTCATAACACTTCAAAGGCTGTGTGAATTGCATGTTGTTGATGTTCCTTAAGCTATTTAAATGTATATTAAAAAGATTTCCTAAATGGGACAGGACTTGCTCAGAGAAAGTCCAAGTAAATCAACTACAAATATAAAATTAGTAAAAGTTAAAAATGCAGTGAATCTGTTTTCTCAAGTAGTCTTACCTACCCAAGATTTACTGTGCCTTTGCTTCCTATTTTCCTTAAGTATGGCTACTCTGTGTAATACTCTGAATAGCCAAATGAAAAGTGTGTGGCAAAAGGTGGAGCAAAGAATGAAGTAAAACTCCAGGCTCCTGTTTTGGTATATTTTCACTAGTGACAAATGAAATTGAAGAAGCTGCAAACAGAGCTTTCTATCTCCTACTTCAGTCTTCCTTTAATCCATTGCTTTCTAACCAGTTGAATGATGAGAGGTTGAGGGAATAACTGGCTAGAGAGTAAAGGGGAAGATGAGATTCGGGGCCTCACTAATCTGAGCAGGGACTCTGCACTGGCTTTGGTGTCAGTGAAAGTCTTTGTAACTTCATCTTCAAAGTGATTGCAGCAATATTAGAAAGAGGTAATTTGTGAACAACCCCATAAAGCTATGGACTTTGGTCCATGACACTAATGTTAATATGTTTGTACTTGCTGGAAAATGGAGGATTTGGTTGCAGAGAGTACTTTACTGGTTTTGTTTTTTTTTTTTTTGTTTTTTTTTTCCATTTCCCTTTGGTATCTGCAGAATTGGCCTTTCCATATGGATACCAGAGACAATTATCAAAGTCTCTCCTACTTGCTTTCATCTTTTGAATAAATTAGCATTAATACTGGGCCAGTACTGTAGAAATAAGCTATGACAAAAAAGCTGATGTGGACAAAATTCTAGAAGATGAACAGCTACTAAAAACAGCATCATAAGCAGAAGAGGGGCTAAAATCATTAATTTCACTGTTGTTGCAACAGGTCTTACAATAAACTGACTGTTCTATAAACTGCAATAACAACAGCTTTGTAGAAAACCATGAAAATGGACATAAAAATGTCTTGAAATTTTGCAGCCATCTTGGCATTCAGCACCAGCCTCTTTAAATGAGAGTCTCTTGTATGCTGCCAAGCCCTTTTTGGTTATATTAGTTTCTGTTTAGATTCCTGTGATGCCTAAGAAACTAAAGCTAATCTGGTTAAATTTAAAATTTGAAAATACTCCAATACCTCTTTGTTATTTTATGAGGTGGTCAGGAAGGAGTTAGTACCTCTTCTGCTTGAAGAATAAAGATGTTAAAGCTTTATGTGGAGTTCTAACTCAGTGCTTTGACTTACCATGAGACTCTTCAATAATTTGCCAAAAGTCTTATTTCAATAAAACAGTCAACTCTGGGGAGGAAGGAGAAGCTTAGCTTTATTTTTCTTATGTTCCATATTGAGGCTAACAATTTCAACATATACCTAAGACTTTTTTAATGGGTTCAATAGTTGAATTAGTTCAGTGGTTATAGGAACTGCAGAACCAGAGGTGTTTGCATATCAAAGTTACAAAATAAATAGAACACTGTTTTTTGGTATAAGGCTGTATAGTTTTGCATTAAACTGAGAACTCTATACTTCTTCTGTAAAAGTTTTAGGTGTATAGGTATCCATTAGACAAAATATTTCAGGGTGTTTCAGTGATAGAAGTGTGAAGAATAAGTGCTCACCTGACGTGTCAATTCTTGAAGTGACTGCTGATGTAGGTGTTCATTTGGAAGGTTATTTTATTGGCAGGATGCTTGTTTACTGGATAGCTATTATAGTAATTCATGTTTGATGTTTTAATCCTGCTTCTATGGAAAGTCAGCCATTTCCTACACTTCTATTGTAAGGCTTTAAACAAAGCTGCATATAAAGCATGGGATTTAAAGCAATGCTGTGTTACAAATTATGAATGTAACAATAGGAAAAGACTGTTGTGAGTGTGTTTCAGGTGATGTTTACCATTTGCCAGTGTTTCATACTGTGAAATAATGATGGAGAGGGCAAAAATGTTGGTGTAAAAGCATTTGGTAATAGAGTAGCACTTTGTTTCAATCTGGGTGTTCTGTGTTCTTGGGCTGGTGCTAAGACTGAAATCTTTTCAGTAAATCTGAAGACAATGTCAGTATTTCAGTTTCAAGAAGCATTGATCTATTAACAGAGGCTAGATGAATTAATATGGACTTGAAAACCTTGCTTTTTCATAAAGACTCCAGGAGCCAGGAATACACCATAAGCAGCCTCCCTTCTGCTGCCTGCACTTGTCTGATGTGTGTTGCTATAACTGTAGTAAAGGACTTCACATGCAACTTTTCAGTCTTTTCAGATGCTCTGTTCTGAAGTTCTGTGGATCTTCTTGTTGCTCAGTTTAGGTTTTTTTTGTTGTTGTTTTTTTTGTTTGTTTTTTTTGTTTTTTGTTTGTTTTTTGTTTTGGTTTTTTTTTTGTCCCAAAGATAATGGTTTTACTTTTCAAGTCATAGTTGGTTACATTTTTTACCTTGTAATCCTCATCAGTGTCAACGTTAATGCTGGGAAATTGCAAAATCTTAAAAGACTATGCAATCTCTGAGAACTTGAAAAGTATTAAGGGAGAAGTCAGTCTTTTGTTGTGACTTATAGCTCTAGATGTTGAGGCTGACTGTTCCCATGCCCAGAATGTTGAGATTTTAGCTTACCAAATGCATTTAGAGTCTGTCATGTGTCATACAAGTATATATACGCATAGCTGAACATGACATAACTTTCAGTGTTGAAGAAGACATCAAAAAATGTAGTCTTAATGAAGTGTTTATATCTGGTTTTAAGACTTGTATGCTGTTAGTGAGCAATATAAATATTAGGAATTGATTGAACAAAACTCAAATATTTGATGATATTTTTTTGTGTAATCCTGGGGTGTTGCTTTGGAAGATAAAAAAAATCCACAGTGTTTAACAAACCTTAGTAGTGTAGAAATGAGAGCTGAAATATAAACTTCCCTTAAAGTTCCCTAAATCTGGAGATGAGCATATACTTAACTCAGTCCTTTCCTTCAAAGAAGCAACAGGCTAAGGTTGCTGCTTTAAAAAGGCCTTTCTGCTGTTTTACAAGGCCTTCTGACAAGTAGTGTTGTTCGGTGTCCAGATGTATTTCATCTCCTGAGATTTTGGAATAGTTCATAGCAAAAGTAATTGATCTATTTGAAGTGTTGGTGAGTTCTTTTTGTAAGCTTTGAGCAAACTACAGTTTCTTACTGGATAATCTCTGGAGGTGGTTAAAAAGAATAAATTCTTTCTAGGTTACAACTTTTAATCAATTACAGAGAACACTAGTTGTTCCAAAAGTCTTTGTTTCTGCAATGTGATGCAGCAATAATACCTGAATTAATTTAGCCTTGTGAAAGCAGCATGCTTCTTTGCAAATAGAAGGAGCATTCTTTCTCAATGTACATGATGCTGGGTTGCTTGTTCCAAATCTGCCCTGTATAAAAAGCAATTAATGGAAAAATGTTATACATCCTTGCTCAACAATTCTTCTAATATGTTTCCTTTCTTGCCTTCCCTCCCTCTCCCCCAAAAAATAATTTATTTAGCATGCTATCTTGCTCACCACTCTTTGCAAAGGGAGCAAAGAGTAGTCTTTTTAACAACATTACTCATGATCATTTAATATACTAAATGCCATGGTCTCACTGTGTCATGGTTTGCTTAAACCCTGAATTTACTGAAAGACAAAAATTGAAGCAGTGGGTGTTCTTAGTGCTGTTATGACAGGAATCAAGAGTTTACGATATCTCTATTACTGATTTTTTCCTGAAGATACAGAATTGCATAATTGTTTTCTGAAAGCCCATTTTCTTCCATCCCACACTCAAATCCTGAATTGGTTTGTTGTTGTGTGGTTTTTTTGGTTTTTTTTTTTTTTTTTTTTTGTAATGAGATAAATGGGTTTGATTCCTCAGGAGGGATTGTGTTGAGGAAGAGGAGTAGGCCACTGGCATGTGTTGCACCTGTAGGTGATGTGAATTGTAGTCTTTATCTACACTGAGATTTCAGTCCTTCTTTATGGCCTGCTGTTCATTTCTGGCATTAAAGGATTAATTTCCTTCTTCTGCAGCTTTCAAGGGTTTGTGACTGACTTTAGTTTAAAAATGAAGCTCACCACTCCTTTTACTTTCTGCTCAGTATGGGAAATACCACATCTAATTAGTCATGTTCTTAAAGCTGTGACAATGTATTTGTGACAAGAGTGTGGAGGAAAAGAATAATTTTGGTTAGATAACATATTTCAAAACTCCCTCTTCTATTTTACCTGTGTCAATCTCATTGCTTCAGTTAGATCTTCTCTGAAGTTACAGCAGCTACCTATAGTAAAATAGATCCTGCTTTAGCCACAGTGGAACAAGGTGAAAGCAATACATGTGACAGGCAGCAATTTTGAAACAGCTTATGCATGACAGAGAAACAGATTTTCAGATAACGCTCCAAATATACTTCTTATTACATTTTTTTTCCTTAACCAATTAAATATACGTATACATACACACAAAACATGCATCTGCATGTGTATACATATGTATATAACTATATTTCTTGTATCCTACAATATTTTAAAGAATGACTTAAATTTCAAAGCTATAGTGGTTGTTTTATTTTTTCCCCTGAGGAGAACCCTTCAAAAATAATTTGAATTTACCAGATGATATATGCTAAAATTCTGAGGCTATTTGTGACTTGCTCTGTGTTTTTGTATTTAAGCTTTAATATAAATCTTTGTGATTGCAGTTGTTTAAAATATAAGTCAGTCAACTGAGTTTGTATATGTATAAAATATATTTATAGTTGGAAATCTGGCAAAATATTTTTTCTCAAGGACATAAATGAAATTGATTATCAGAGCAGGAATACTTAGTAATGCACTTCTGAGGATTATACCCATGAGCAAATTTTAAAGGAATAGCACAGGTGGATGGGCAAAAATAGTTATGAGTGTATTTGCTACAATATATCCTGGAGGCATTTTCAAATCTTTCTCCCTTTAAGGATGATCATGAGTCTTATTAATAAAATAATAAAAACTCACTGGGAGACTAACCTTAAAAGTAGTCATAGTACTATAAATTAATACAGGTAATGCTGTTTACCTTTATTAATAATTAGATATTTTAATCTTCTACTTTGAACTAATTAAGGGCCAAAAAAATCAAAACTTAGGAACAAATCACAGAGTTCTGAATCCTGACACTGCAGACAGACTGCTGCTTCTTTTTCCTTAAGCAACAAGGTTCTGTTCCGTAGTGCTGGTTTGGTATTTCTGTTTCCTATTGCAAAATGTAGGAAGTGTAATAAGGCAGGCAAGGGGTTCTTACCCGTTTTTATACACTTCAGAAGACTCTTTACCATTTGTGAAGAGACAAACACATATTTAATTTACCTCAAGAGTGTCTTACTGAAAACAAACAAACAACAAAAAAAACCTGTACAGGTAGCATTAATTAAGTGCTCAACTGCAGCTTTTATCTGTGCTTCTGCACAAAATAGCTCATAATTTAGGGGTCAAAGTTGACTCTCTCATTTATATTGTACCCCTGACGTTACCATCAATTCTAAAAACCTGCTTGGAGAAAAACATCGCAAAGTATGTCAAAAAACTCTAAGCGGTTACAGATAAAATTTTATTTTAGAGGTCGAGGGCATTTCAGTTCCTACTGGTGTAAGTAGGGTATGGTCCAAATAATTACTTTTATGAAGCTGTAATTTTTTCCAAATTGTTGCAGTGTCAGGGACTGACTGCAAAGTCTTGCTGATAGTCTCTGTAAAGAGGTTGCCTAATGAGCCCCTTTCTGCAAGGACCAGATGGGTTTGTCCATGCTGACATGCTGAACTGCAAACTTTTCAATGGCCTGAGATTGTCTGTCTATTAAAACTGGCTGTGAGAGATGTGGCAGGCCTATCCAGCTCTCCCTAGGAGGCTTGTATCTGGTATTAATAAGATGGAAGGAAAAGTGCTAGGCTATTCAGAGTGTGAAGTTCTCCTGTTGTGTAGTAATACTGGGATTTCTTTGCTGCCAGTCAGGAGCTGTAGTTTTAGACTGAAAGTGCAAAATGTTCCTGTAAAGTAGAGAAAGCACTGACAAATGCAAAGATTGCAATTTTAGACTGTGTAACAACTATGAAAAAATGGTATGGTTTGTGATTACTTTTTTTTTCTGTTCCAGTAGAGAACAGTGAATCTTGTATTAGTGTGTTTCATTTCTTTTTAGGTTTTTAAACTTATTAATGTAAGAAAGACTCTTGCTAATCTTTCTAAAAATTGTTCTCTGTTTTCATTGCAAGGTATTCTCTGTTTTATAACCACTTGAAGAACATAGAGGAAAGTGAAGACGGCCTTGATAAATTTACAAAAAGTTACAAAACCTTTGGAATTAACCAACTTCCAAATGGTGGAATATACTGCAAGGAGTGGGCACCAGGAGCAGAAGCAGTATTTCTTGCAGGTGACTTCAGTAAGTATGCTTAGGAAAAATTTCTTCTCTCCTGCACAATGTTTTGCATCAATATCTCTTTTAAAGAAAATTTTGTCACAATGATGAAATTCTGATAGTAAAAACAATGTATGTTATGGCTGAAATGAATAATATTTTCCTCTGTGTTGCAGTAGCTTGTGAAGATGTGTTTCTGTTGGATGGTCAATGTTATGCATTTTTTTAATATCCCAAAGAAAATGACTCTTGTCACACTGGATCACACTGCAACTCCAGGCTGTATCTAAACTTCCTGAAGTTCTTTCTAAAGCTTTATAACTAGACTTTTATAAAACTATATGCAGAGAAGCAAAAATAACAGTGAAATAATTTTCTTCATCTTCTTTTACTGATCAAGCAACAATGTTGTCTAAGTACTAAGGCCCTTGAGAATTCTCACCCATCCTGAGAGTTTAGACAGAAGTTCTGCTGGAAAATGGTAGCCTAAAATAAAACTAAATATTACTGAAAGAGGAGCTACTCTGTTTTTGTGAGGGCAGAAGGAAAGATGCTAGCAGAGTGGGAAGGTGGCAGTATTACATGGAGGAATTGCATTGCTTGCTCTGAGAACCAGGAATACTATTCCCTTTGAATTTGAAACAAAAATATAAATTTGCTTCTTATTTGAAGGTTAGCTACACTCAAATTGTGTTCTAAAATTTTTAGATAAAAGTGCCATTCATCATTGCTCTTCAGTCCTGCAATAGAATTCCTTGCTCTCCTTTTTGTTTAGAGTTTTGGAAAGTTTTGTTCAGTTTTTCCCTTTTACCTCTATTCTCTGTTCAGTTAGGTCTGCCAAAGTGCTAGTGCTGGTTCTTGCTGAGCAGGGACTTTATCTCTGAAATTATTTTGTTCTTTTAACAGTGTTTCACAAGCATGCAGATTTTTCAAAAATACTGATCTTGGGAGTGTTCAGTGTATTTATATTGCAAAGAAGCAATATGAAAAAAAAAAGTCCTTTGAAGAAGTTAAGTACTCCTTAAACACAAACCTAAATGTTGGCCATTCCTTACCCTGTCTGAGGAAACTATTGAAAGAAAAATCTCTTTATTTTAGAAAGGTTTTAATTAAAAAAATCCCATTTTTGATGCAGAAGTTGAACAAAAAAGTTAGTGTAGTGCTGTTTTCAGCCTTGATCCTGTTTGATATGATTAGCATAGTGAATAATAAAGTAGCTTTTCTTAAAGTGTTGCTTGTCATTTATTGGAATAGACATTGATAAATAGGTTAGTGTAGTTCTTGCATTTTAATATTGAAATTGGATGTGTCTTCTAATTCAACACTGAATAACAAGTTGTGTATAATTCACCTACTGCTAGATAATAGTGATTTCGGGTATCAATATTAGACTGCAAGGCAGCTAGATCAGGTTTTCATGGGTCAATTTTATCTGTATAAACATGCAGAAATTTCTTCTCCTTGTCCCTCTTCTACTTGTTGCAACCCCACCCATTGCTCAAGATTTTCATGGGATGGGTGCAGGTTAAATTGCTCAACACAGCTAAAGACTAGAGTGCATTTGTTTTAAATATGTATGTTATGAGATGGTGATTATAAAAACAGAATTGTAATCATATGTTTAATATTTTGAAAAGAGAGTGTAACTTGCAAATTGGCTTATATGGTTGGGAGGGTGTAAGTATATGTATACTAGAATAGGATGGCTAAACACTGGAATAGTTTTCTAAACCATACTTCATTTAAAATATTTGATGTAATACAGCATATGAAGCAAAAATTTAGGACTAATATCTTAGAGTAGTTGTAGCTAGACACTAATGAAAAATGCCAATATGAACAAAAAAATTAAAAGAAATTCATTATAATGTGGAAAGACTGTTTCTTCTATATATCAGTCAGTCATAGTAAAGTACTCCTTTCCAAAGGGGACAATAGTGTACTTGGAAAGACTGGAGGAATGGAAGATTGTCATTCAATTCATATAATCATGAATAATATTCTCATGAGAAATTGGATTGCAAAACCCTAAGATTTAGAGTCAGATTGCTACAGATGTATTTAATTAAAACTGCATCCCTTTAACCTTTTTTTAGGTTTTCAAACAAGTTAAGGTTTTCGACTAAATTTATGATTATATTGTATTTAAATTGGATATTGCGATTGCTTTTAATAAGATTTTTTTTTTTAATAAAACTTTTTTATAAAAAGGACCATAGCCTAACCTCGTCAGGGGAAGTTGGAAATCTTAGACTAAGAAATAAACATTTAGGTTTTAAACTGAAATATGGTGGTATATAATATATAAATTGTCAATTCATGCCTTTTTTTTTTTTTTTTTTGAGATGGATAGCAATGTTTTCCTTAGTAATATGGTGTTGTCTGAGAATATCCTAATGTTTGATGTAAAGACACAAAGCATTAGTCTCTGCTATTCCATCTTAAGTTTTATGAGGATCAAAAAGTAGTAAAAATTAAAATGGCAAGTACAGGTTGTATACAGAGGTCTTGAAATTTTTTTTTGCAAATTTATAATTAAGCTGATAATTGATAATATCTTTGTCATGAATTATTCTTAAGAAAAACATAAATAATTTACATGTTATATACATGTGAAGCCTCAATTCTGTACATGTAAATTTTTTTGTGAGTGACTCATGCCTTATAACAATAAAAGCTTTGCTATTAAGGTATTTTGACTCAAATTGTATTATTTTTATACCATACTGAGAAACTTTTAATGAATGGGATAGCTCAAATTTATAGAAAAATTCTTAATATCACTGTGCATTTTGGGGAAAAAAAAGGTAGGAACTCGTAATAGCACACAAATCTGTAAGTGAATTGGAGAATAAAAAGCAAAAAGTCAAGAAAATTCCAATGCTTTGAGGGCTATTTCTGTCTCTTTAAAGCTCCATAATATAAGATAGAAAGTATTGTATCTGTTGGTATACTAGTGCAATGCTTTACTCTAAGAAGTATTAAATGAACATCCAAAACCATTAAGATTTGTCAATTAGTACTTTCAGCATCTCAGTAAATCAAGTGTATGAGGCAATTAGTCAGCTGTATTTCCAATAGTAGAGGCACTGGCAACATTATAGCCTTCAAGAGCTCTCAGTGATAACACTGAATATTTCATTTGCGTGCTCTATTGCTGAGGAACCCAGTGACTACTGGCAATTTATTGCTGCTTTACAATTGACTGTTTCAAAGTAAGTCACTGAATTGTGAATTTTGAGAGTAACCCATGGAATTTATTTGGGAATTGGAACACTCACATTTATATTTGGTCATGCAGAGGCTCAGTGAGTTATCTGTAAACAGTTTCTTAATTTTAAAAAGAAAGCTGCTGGTTTTAAAAAGCTTGAGAGTAAGTATGTGTATATTAATTTGCAAGTCAGCATTTGCTATAACGCTTTGTCATATTTGTGGTTTCTGTTCTTTTGTTCTTTTGGAAGACAGATGTCTTCCCTTCCCTCCTTCTCAGCTAAAATTGATCTAAAATGTTGTTCAGTCTGGAATTCCTGTTTGGTTTGGTTTCTGCTTCCTTTTTCTTGCACGAGTGTGGAAGGGTTCTGCTGCAGTTGGAGGATGGAGGGAGGGTAGGATGATCGGTTCAGGGAGGATATTTGTCTATTATATAAACTTTGACACTTTCCACTCTCTTTCCCTTCAGAGTGGAAAGAGAGTACCTTAAGGCAGTGCACTTCATAATTTGGATATCTGACAGCTGACTAAAAACTTTGTTTCAGAATGTTTTGGGGTTTTTTTATTCCAGATTTTTACTGCAATGGGTTCTAGGTACTGTCATGATATCATACTGAATTTCTTACTGCTTCCTTCCAAGATTTTTATAGAAAAATGCCTAAGTTTGATGAGTAAAGTCAGTGTTATATTTCTGTGGGTGCAGGTGATAGAAAGCAGTAGACTGTAATATAAGGTAGCACTAATATACAGGGAAGCATCCTATCTGAGAAGTAATGGAACTTGTTTCTATGTCAGTGTTTGAGCTGTTTCCAATTTCCATCAGCTCAAAAGCAGGATCATTAACGTAATCTGCTTTAAAAAATTGTTAACGTGGAGTAGAGGAAGACCTAATTGGCCCCTGTGTAGAACAGAATAGTGTCCTTGGAGAATCTCTCCAGCTCTGCTCTGATTTTCATATTCTAATCAAGTAGAATACAGGTATCATTTTGGGATATTGGGATTTTGATGATCTTTCCCTTGTCTGAACTGCTACTTGTCTGATAAACTTTCTTCAAGGATGCCGTGTGTTTGCTGAACTCTATTCTTTTTAGGCATCTAGTTGATCAGAAAGCATGTGGAAATACAATTGCTGTAAGAGATTTGATTTCACTTGAGAATTCAGCCTTAGTTTATAAAGATTTTTCACTTTTGAAAAAACTGCTACAGTTATTATGTTGGACAAAGTCAATTGTTGGTTAATATGCAAGAACAACTCTTTTCCTCTGTGAGAAGTGTCAATTTCTTGTGTGAAACTCCAAGTTCAGGCATGAGACTCAGAGGTGTATGCCTATATCCTTGTCAATGTGAAAAAACAAAATCAGGAGATTGAACAAGAAGTCAGTCAAATCGTCATTTAGCTGGAAATATGCATTTACATTGAGTTTTTGTCACAAACCTTTATAGCTTTGAATTCTGTTCTATATTAAAGCTCAGTTCATGATTCCTTGGCATGGTAATGGTGTAGTTTTGAGCAAGAATTTCCCTTGTGCCTCCTGTTGCTGAGGTAGGATGTAATTAAATAATCGACTAGATTTGGAAGATCCAATCAGAGAGATGAGAAAACAAAGTACCATGCTATCAAAGATGTCTTCTGTGTTGGATTAAGCCATAGCTGAGGCTTGAACTTTTGCAGAGAAGCTTTTGCCTTTGTCTGTGGCTTGTGGGTATTCTGTGATGTCCTTTTCCCCAATACCTATTCAAGCTGATTTAGAAGTTCAATTATTTGAACTTCTGCTGGTAATCTTTCCAGCCTTTTTCCTCTTTGTGTTGTTGGCAGAATCTTTGAAGTCTCTGTTCTCAAAGTAAGATATTTCTTTTGACTTTTTGTTTTTCATCTTTATAATAGTCTACTAATCACTTGTTGGTCATTGAGTTTGTTTATTTCTTTTCTTCCCTCAGGCATTTTTTGCTAAGTTTTGCTGACAAGTCAGAAAACCAAGCAGTAAAACTGAGAGAAGCATGAGCCACTCTCTCTTTGAAGGGAATCTTCAGTTTTCAGGGTGTTCTGTGTTCTTCATGCCTTTGGCATTAATACAAAGCAATGTTTTCTGTTATAATCTTTCTAAGTGAGGTACTCTCCAGGCGTAATTAGTGAACAGTGGGTTTGAGTAGGACCATCTGGGGCAGATGGGTATTGCTTTACATTTATTTTTAAATCAGGAGCCACGGGCTTGCAGTCACGGACTGTGGCTGGGAACAGGAGGGATTAACAGGAGCATCTGGCATTGCTGGCAGGTGAAGGGGAAAGTTCAGGCAACTTTGGTGGAATTATCAAACCGGTCTGTGGAGAGCAGAAATATTTAAATAGGTAGAGAGATGCAACCATTCCCTCTCTGAAGTAGGGAGGAGATGTGGTTTTAGGTAGAGGTCATGAGAATATTTTTTAATATTGTAAGAATGCATTGGTTTTGGTGAACATGGTTAACTCCATGCAGGTGCCTCTGGGTGAGTTTTACAAAAACTGGACCTAAGACTTCTTTGCTGTAACTTAATTTTGATCAATATTCATCACCTGGAATATGTGGTTCAGTTTGTGCATTGAATCAAGAGGTGTAGCTCCATTGGAAAGAGTTTCATGCGAAGCCATGAAGATGGTGGGATATCTGGGGGGAGAAGCAGATGGAAAGAATTTGGAGTAAGTCCCTCAAGATGAGTCTTGACTATCATAAATCCTAACCAGATTTTAAAGCAAATTTCTTGCAATTTCTTAGCATCTTTGTTATATTTTTCATCTTTCTTCTATTTTCTCGTTTTTGCCTGGAATATTTATTTGAGACAGTCTAGCTGCTTATAATTAAAAAAAAAAAAAACCACCACCAACAACAAAAAAACCCAAAAAAACCCCCAGCTTTTTTGAAGTGCTGTATTCTTCATCTTTTTACCATGCTCTGGAATTAAAAACAAACAAAAAAACTATATTTTAATTCAAAAACACTGTCTATAGTTTGCAGTTTAGACTTTTTATTAAGGAGCAGTACGTAATTGCCAAGGCATTGTTTGCTTGATGTTGGTCCTAGTAGATGTTAGTAGTGTTTATTCTTGATTGAAACTTCAGTGTAAAGCTAAGAGGGAGGAACTAAATCTTACTAATATGTGTAATTGTAAGTTCTTCTGCTGTTAAGCAGTAGTTAAGTAAGTACTTTTCCTCTGCTAATATGTGTAATTTTGCTCCACTATCCAAATACTTAAAACATTATAAAAACTATCATCTAAATAGAATACTGAATTATTTGCATTTCTCTTTTACTCTCCACTGTAAAATGAGAAGGTACCAGAATATTTGTCTGGCATCGTTATTTTTGTCACATTGTGTGGCATTGTTTAATTTGTGTCTTTCAGTGTTCTTTAACTAAAGATTGGCAGTTCTTTGGTTTAAACAGCTGTGTAAATGCAGCCAGCAGCTTTGAAAGCAGTCTGGTCTTTCTCTGAAGCTCAACATATCCATACATTGCTAGAGAAGATCAGCCTTCTGTTGGACAGCAGATAATATTTGTGATTATTGATGTTTATGAGAATGCATATGCTGATGAATAGAACTTCTTCATTTCTCTACCTCCTCTGCTGTGATTTCCATGGTGGCAAAAATGATGATCATGCTTCAGTTTAACTGTCCAGTTTTTTATTGAAATGCTTTTAACCCTGACATATTTAGTAGCAATATTGTTTTATGCAAGTCTGATATTTAGACAATATTCTTAAACTGAAGGCTGCTTATTCCTCTCTCAATGATGTGTGAGCTTTGGTGGTTTTTTTTTGTTTTTTTTTAATTTTTGAATTATTATTACATTTATGGCATGCAAATAGATTAGTGTGAAGCAAGATTAGCATGTGTTGCTTTAACATCTTGTAATTCAGTTTTCTGTGTTGACTGGTTCCTATTTAGCTTGACTGTTGCCTTGAACTATGTGAAATAGATGTTTCAAGGAAAAAATAAAAAAGTAATTTTCAAACTTATTTTGTTACTTCCTTCTAGCCTAGAAATGACTCCATTGCTGGTGTATCAGTTCAGAAGTGATACCTTCACTCCATTCATAGGAGTTAACCTTGAATGTACTTATAAACACTCCAGATTCCCTTGGCAGGAGTCTGTTCAGTTGGACAGGCCATAATGGCCATCCTTGCACATCTCCAGTGCTCAGTAAATCCAAAGAGGACCAAGAGTCTTGAATTATGGGATTTAAGCTTGCTTCTGTTAATGTCTTTTAATGACAAAGGAATCTTCCTGAAGACTTAAAACTCTGGCATTTCATTTTACCCCTTTTGAATATGTGTGCTGTATCAGGTATAAAAGTATTTGTGTCTGCTCTCACTGAAGTTTATTCTGAGAAAGATGGAACTCTAGAGTTACCCCTTTGAATTGTAATTGGAAGCATTTGAAGATGAACACAGTATTATTTCTTACATTGCAGATGGCTGGAATCCATTTTCTCATCCATATAAGAAGTTGGAATATGGGAAATGGGAGTTGTTCATTCCACCTGAAGATGGCCAATCCCCTGTGCCCCATGGATCAAAGCTAAAGGTGCTGGTTCTAGACTTTCTCTAACGCTTGTAACCCTTCTTACTCATTTACTGTCCATTTTGTTTTCTTTTAGGTAACTTTATCATCTTCTAATTGTTCTAAGGAGCAGAATCAGTTTTTTTAGTTGAGCAAAGTGACCTAAAGGAGTGAAACATTAGGCATCACAAAGAGATTTTGGGTGTAGACATATGTGGCTGAGATGTAGGGTATTGCACCATGTTGTAAGAGGAAAACAATTTACAAACTGATAATCTGCAAAAGAAGAATTAAGTAATGTATAGGCAAAATCTTTCTGTATTTGATGCATCTACATGTTATTAAGATCCTATTAAAATCTCAGTATTTTGGTAATTTTTGCAATACTTTAAATACTGGCTTTTCAGATTATTTTTTTGTTGCTTTAAAGGTGCATGCAGGTTTATAAAACTTCTACTTACCCTTTAGGAATTCAGAGTATTGAGTGGAAGGCTTGAGTAAGGGAAACTGAACACAGTTATATTTCATGAGCATCCATGACCTTAAAATGCTTTCTTTCAGAAATTAACAGAAATTTTCTTTCAGCTGTCAAATTCCCCAGTTGTATGCTTAGTACAAATACACTTAATGATAACAGCAGAGTTGATGATTTCTAGGTGAAATTTATTTAAATCAGAGATGTGCTTTATTGCACTCAGAGCTTGAGTTTTAAAGATACTGGGTGCTAATAGAGGGCAGTAATAAGTAGTAAAGGAAAGAAATGTACTGAAATTACCTATAGTACTCAGAAAATTAAGAAACTGGGAGCATTTGTATAATGCTGCTACATTTTCAGAGATCCCATCAACAAAACTAAGATAATGAAAAAAAAAATCCTCATTTTTCTGCTGAAAATCAGCTTAGGGAAACAACAAATCTGTGAAACAAAGGTATGTATAAAAATGCTCTGGAAATGCTTAGTCAGTGTTTGTGCTTATCTCTGTGCTTTTTGTTATGGCTTGTGAAATCATCCCAGTAAAAAATATAAATTGAAATTTAGGAATAATCATTCAAGGACAAGAAAGCTGTTTTTATTTTACAGAACAGGAAAGAAAACTGTTGTGTACAACTCAGAAATGCAGTGATTATGCAGCCAGACATGAGAGTGCAGAATGGCTATTTAATATTTTCCATGGTTTTGAGATGCAAGTAGGTTAGATTTTTTGATTGTTGCTACATTTAACTTCTGTGTTTTATCTGCAAAACTCTTGACTCATCTACTGTAGAATATTCTATGCTCTTTGTAAAGAAAAGAGGTGTGAATGATGATGAGTGTTGAGAATTATTAACATAGTAGCAAAAAAAAAGTATAGCTTCTTAAATGACTTTGGAGCAACGTAAGATTTTTTTTTTCTCTTAGATAATTACTGGTCATATCACCTTATTTTAAAGTACAAGTCTTGATAGTACTTTTTTTCTGTTCAGCATTTTCTTTGAAATATAAACTGCATAAAGCAAGGATTGCACTATACATAATTTGTTTAGTATGTGGAATTGCTGCTGATTGTAATTGATATGATGTACTTCCAAGATGAATTGCTGTACTTCTGTAGTTGCTCTGAGTTTTCTGAAAAGCCAAGAGATACTCACTGGCAGAGTAGGATGTTAGTTTTTCTTTTATTATTGTTTTAGGCTTTTTCTACCCTGTCACTTTAATTGTGCTTCCCATGGTCAATTTTAGACAAAGTTATGTGGCTGTCACTGACACTCAAAATACATTGTGACCCAACAGGCTTTTGAAGCAGGACTGCCTGTCTGCATGTGAAATAAGTTTATTTTTTTTTAGTATAGATCAGTATTTAGAAACTTGATTCATGAGTGTATGTAGTCACAATTGATAGCTCCATCCATATGGAGCTACTCCCAGCCTCATCTGTAGCTTTGCTAATAATCTTTCATGACACTTTGTTTTTGTTCCCTGGTGTCTTCAGGACTGAATCCAACACTTCAGTGTGTACTTGTGATGTAGTCAGATGATGGCAGTAAGAGAAAAAAATGAAAAAGTCTCCAGTTCAGGTAGTTCAAAGATGCTTTATCACAAAAGCTTTTGGAGTATTCACATGGAAGACATGTATTCTACCCTCATGCTACAGCTGATATTATCCTCCCCCATTCTACTAATGGGTGCAGAATGCTTCTGCTTTTCTGTAAGTTTTTCTTGAGCTACATGGTTCAGACATTTATGATTGCTCATAAATGTCTGTATTTTGTGTGTTAGAGCACGGTTTTGGTGATCTTTGTTCATGTAGAAGCTGAGAATATTGATTGTTTGCAGATAGAAATTGCTATGCAGATTGCAGAGGTAATGTTGAAATACACAGGCACTGGTGTCTGCACTAGACTAGGCAACAGACTTCTTTCTAGTAATGAAAGTATTTCCCATTTTTCTTTACTAAAGAAGCCTGAGGGAATCACAGCTTTAAAAGTTTCTTTTGCCAGTATGATTCTTAAATAGTTAAGTTAAAGTAGTCAACTTCAGATGTTATTGTGGTGATTAATCTGTTAGGAGAAGAAGTGTCTCCTCCAGAAGGTTCTTATCTTTCACTTCTCTCTACTCTGCTTTGATCATCAGTTCCACACAGGCGAATGCCAAGTTCTGAAATGATAACAAGGTCATTTCTTTCAAATTAGTAATATCTAAGCCAGAGTGGGAAATGGATGGAGTGTAGTTGGTGACACTAATTTAGATCAGGTCACAAAATATTTTCTTGTGAAAATAAATGAGGAGCAGAGGTCAAATGTTTGCCTGTTTTCAATAGTAGCAGTCTGTCTGCTGTAGCTCTTCAGGCAGTCTTCTCATAACTAAATATAAACATTGCAGAAAATGAGTAATTAAAAAACCTTCTGTGAATCTTCTGACACTTTTCTATGTCAAGAGATGGATGCTTATGGTAGTTGAGTGACTCCCTTGTGATTTTTGACATCCATCTTCAAAATAAGGTTACCTGCTAGAAAAGGGTATCTTTTTTCTTTCTCCCATGGATCAATTGGGAGCTTAGAGTGATTTCAGTGAACAAATATTGTTGCTATTGTGGTCGGCTAGTGCTGGCTTTTAAGCTTCTGACAGATGTCACAAGTGAGCACAGATTTAAACCCAAAGCCAAATGTTATCCTTTAATAAAAAAAAGCCTTTTAACCTCTCATTGTTTCTAATGAGGTAGTTTGAAAGATATTTTGCTTAAACATCAGCACGTTTGTCATTCTACAGTGATAGCAGTTGGAGTGCAAGTATTTACCTTTTGTGTTGGAAAATGACTGATTTTTTTTTTCCTTCATTTTTGGTATTTTTAATTACTTTTTACAGGGCACAGAAAGCTTTTAAAAAAATTATCATGGATAGACTTTTATAGCAAGTCTCATCATGTGTGATCTTATTAATGCAGGAATTTAATCAGTGTTACACTTTGTCCTTTTACTGTTTATTTATAAATTATTTTTCCAACTGCTTAAATGTACCTGTAAATTAAGTTCTCACTGTGGTTGGCAAGATCCTAATTTTGAAATAGTGTCAATGGAGTTTAGGGATAGTAGTGGTAAAAATTGATATCTTAGTATCTGCACTGGGGAGTTTGCATAATATTATTTACAAGAATGTCAAGGAACAACACAGAAAATGAAAAACAATTGGGAAATTGAATCCTTTAAGAATTTAAACCTAATTGAAAATAATTTCCAAATTCATGGTCAAGTTCTAAAATATTTTCACACATTAAAATAAAAAAATGGCAAGATCAGTACTTGCAAAATATTGACAATTATGATAGACCTACCTGCTGCCCTATAACATTGACTAGGAAAGTAATTTTTATAGCAGAACCACTAAATTTTCTTTTGTGAGCTGGAAAGGCTATATTAAAATAGAAGTGATTGTTCAACTTTCTAGTTATGACAATAGATTTGTGATTTCTGAAATTATTGCCAGAACAAGAATTTTTTTAGATTAATAAACTCATCTGTCACTGTAGCTAACAATGTGCTGGGTAGGTGCATGAATCTATATATGCTACTAGTATCACTTAAAGAAATGTAGTTCATATATCTTTCCTGGAAAAAGCACCTCAGAAAGTGGTAGAAACTTTTAAAAACTCTGTATTCCATTATTTGTTAAGTCTGTATCCTTTTATTCTTCACGCCTCTGTGTATATATATATTCTATGTATTTGAATGGTGATGTTTATAGTGTTTTGAGGGAGTATCTTGTATTCTTGTAATGAGGTGATTAGTTTTGATAACTTGTGCACTTGTTAACACAATATTATTCTACAGATACTCTTGAATATTGAGTGATTTCAGTGATTGCTGAACTGTTGTAGGTGCCAAGGCCAGTACAAGATTGAGGCAAGCATGAACAACACAGTTCTTTTATCAGTTTGTACAAAATGCTTTCAAAGTTCACTGTGATTGGTTTTAATAGTTTTCCAGTCCAAATATATTGCCCTTTTTAATATTCAAGTGTACAAAGGAAGTACTACATTGAGTCAGAACATTAACAGCTTATTAATCATGATTTAAAGTACCTAAAAGTACATTTGTATTCATAAAGTGCTGGGTAGAGGAAAGTTAGTTGTGAAGAATAGTTTTAAATCTTAATCTTTACAGTTTTTACCACTCTGTCCTATACTTCATAGTAGATCTGCATGATGAGCAGGTAGGTTAATCTGTCAGGGAACCACTGCTAGTAAAATTCATCAAGTGTAATTACTGTTACTGATGAAATAGATGGTGTTGCAGCTGACCCTACTGCTCAGGAGGTGCAGCAGCATAGTACCACACTGGTGTGGAGTTCAGGTCTCATGCACTTCAAGCAGTCTGCAGTCAAAAACGTGTTTATAATGAGAATGTGAAAACCCAGGATATCTATTAATAATGGCAGGCTGATGCCTAGGATTGTGGGGAGAGAAGTGTTAAAGATGTGGTGAACTTTCAGGGTTGTAAGATGTAAATAGAAACATAGAATACCTGGTTAAAACAGACCTCAAGGTTCAACCATTCTTGACAAAAGCATGGCCTGGTCATGATAGCCCAGCACCTTGTCTGGCTGGATCATAAGTGTCCAATGTAGGGGAATGCAATACTTTCCTGGGAAGATTGCTGTCATTATGAGATAGGTAATGGGCACTCAGTTGGCTTTTACAAAGGGAGTCTTGAGTACCCTGAGCAGAGGTACTAAAATTGATTTTAGTAGAAACCTTCCTGAAGAAGTGTTTGCTGTTTCATGTACATGTGCACATAGAAACACTTTTAATTGTTGTGCTTTTTACCTTAGCTTGGGGAAGAGGGAATATCCTGCTCAGTCTGCTAAGTTCTGTATCACTTAAATGTCATGCATTAAATGGTCAGTAGGATGCAAAAAAAAAAACTCAACGCAGAAAACAATCACCAGGTTTGCAAATTTGAACAGTGAATGAAGCAAGTGTTCTGCAGCATCATGGTACATACCCAATGTGCAAGAAGAAACAGACATGTATTCCTGGGATTTTGAAGTTGCTAAACAGGACTTAAATCACATACCATATGCATTTCTGGATGTAAGTCATGCTGATGGGAAGTAGAACATAAATTCTGTGGAAATACCCTTCATGTTTCACCATGTGATTGTGAGCCATGACCCTTCAGCAAGTTATTGCAGACTTCTTTGGGTTACATATGAGGTTTGCCAGCAGGAAGAGTTACCTTCTCATTGGGAGGTAAATGGTCTCTTGATGTTGACTCTTTGGATTTAGTAAACAATGTGTAACTCCTCATGGACTCACAGGAGAGACTGTAGCACCAATGAACCACTGTAATGCAGTGGGCTGTTGTTCTTTGGAGCCTTTGTTGCAGACTGAGTTGAGTACTTTAGAATATTCTTGTTCAGTTATTTTGGCAGGCTTTGTTCTCCTGTGACTTGAAGATTGCACAATTTTCTGGTAGGAGGTTTTGCTATTTAAAAATACTTTAAGATATTTTACTTTTAGTTTATCCATATAGAAAACTAATTGTTTAAGTTAATATTAGCTGTACATTTAAGGAAAATGTGTTTTGTTTTGTTTTTTTCTTGAGGAAAAGAGGGAGACATCTTAAGAGTTTTTGAAACAGAATTTGAGTGTCCATATTAAGAATATATAAGCATGGCTGTGATTCTCATGGGAATTATTTTTATTTGGAGGATAGGATCACTTTCTAGGGAAAGCTCCTGACATTCTTTGCAGTGTAGCACAGCCACCCAGTTGCAAGGTGCATTCTGCAGCGTTTGTCCTTGATACAAATGCTTTGTAGTTGAGGATAAGTAATACTTAATGCTTGGGCTGCTCATGTTGCATACTTCATCAGCTTCTTTTCTACTAGACATGGCTTGAAACAACTCTAATAAGTTACACTTCTTGTATGTGTAATGTGCTTAATACTATGGCTGCTTTTCAAACCATGCTCTTGTACCCCAAGCCTCTTAACTAAGAGACTAACAATACATACAGGAATGCTTCTATTTTATGCATACAAATGTTTATAGTCTTTGACTTCATCACTGTTCTTATAGTAATTTGTTTCTGGTTAAGTCATAGGGAGGGAAAATAATTTTTTCAACTATGTATTTTAGAGTTTTCCTTTGATTTATTAATTTTTTTTGGGCGGTCGGAAGGTTTTCAAAATCAGGGTTCCAGACTGAAAGAAAAGTTTGAGTGCTTTCCCTCAGCACGGATGTGTTTTTTCCATTGTGAAAATGAACTGTCTATCCCTCATACCTGCCCTGTGTAGGTAAGTTACAGATCCATGTACTTGGATGATTAAGTGAAGTATTTTCTATACACTTGACCATTAAAATCAATTGGGAATGTTTCTGTGTGATGTTGCTTTCGTTTTTAACAACTCTCCTATGGTTTCCTGGATTTTGACAGTTTGATTTTCATATGGTATTTTTATCTGCAAAAATATTTTATAATACTAGGCTACTGGCTCCATCTTTTGAATTACTTTTTTATTCAAAGATATGATACAGTGCCTTCTGTATTTTTGTCAATACTAGTTTCTCTTAGTTTTCTAAGAGAAGCACAAAAATAGGAAAAGGAACAAAAGCTTTCCTTTTTAACTTGATCTAGTAAACTAGTTAAAGATGTTCAGAAGTTCTGCAATGTAATTGAAGTACTTAAATCACAAATGGAGCTACATCTCCCTCTTTTGGAAAATCAAAGCATGACTTGGCTTAGAAGATAGGCTTTTGCTTCTTTCATATCTTGATAGTATTTTAATCTTAATTTATTTTCTTTCCCTGAGGGAGAAGGGAAAGGGAAAGAAGGGGGAATTGTGAACAAATATGTAATATCCATAAGTTTAGATTGTAACAGCTGATGTCATGATATGTTTACAGAGGAAATAATTTGGTCTCCAATGATTTCTGAATGGCACAGACTTGTCTGCAGAACTTTGTTAAACATATAAACTACCTATTGTGTCTGATAACTGAGGAATATTTTTTCAATATTTGATTGAAATGCTTGTCCCTTTAGCAGATTTCTTTTTCAGAAAACGATTAGGAAGCAAAAGAGCAAACCAGACAACTTTGTATCAGCTGATTTAGTTTTGATAGTAATCTTAAATTGATTAGGAAAATAAAGCCGGGTGAAGGAATAATGTGACTAGTGTTCTATTACTTTTTCTTTCCAGTGTAACCAATTTGCAATTTAGGAGGGAGAACAACCTGGAGAAAGCAACATGATGTCCATTCTTTCCAAAATTTCATTTCAAGGTTTATGATCAATTCACTGTAAGGAAATAACTTCAGTCTACAAGCATCTTGACAGATACGCTCAATTTCTTGGTTATTTGGAGCAGTATGAATAGAGTGTGGTAAAGTTTTTCAGGGCAAGTTGAGTTCTGTAAAGATCTCCTATTTTCCATGCTTCTTGCCCCACCTGTTTGGGTGAAGGTTCATTTGGGAAGGTTGGGGAAGCTGAAGTGTTGAAGAGGTTCTGATTCCTTTGCTTCATTGCTGCCTCTCCTGACCTTTGTTACAGGGCTGTGCAGGAGCAAGAAGAGCAAGGCACCAGTGTGGCAGCTGTGTTTGCTTCTTCATTTCCTGACTTCTATTTCTGAGGCTATTAAAGAGAAAAATTTATCTGGCCTCTAAAAATGTGTCAGATAAAGTGAGACAATTACAGAATAATGCTCTTTACCATGCTGTTCGATCCCGAATTTTTTCAGGCTTTTGTATTTTTATGTAAAGCTGCTTTAAAGTGAACTTTCAAACAAGAAACTCTAGATTCCAGTGCTGGGCTCTGCAGCAGGTTTCATTGTGTTATCAGAGAGTGTTCTGCTGTGGTCCTATGCTTTAAGAACCAAACATACCAAAGTACTGCCTCTAAATTCCAGTGCTTCTCTCACAAACCAGTGCTGACCTGTACAGAGGAGTTGCTTTTTGGTTTCCTCTGTGTTTGTGAGAGGGTTATGTGGTTTTATTTGCTGTTGTAAATGGCCTCAGTTTACACTGTCCACTGGCAAAAGAGATCATCAGAACCATGTGTTCTATCCTGGGTAGTAAAGTCAGGGTTGATTCTTTTTGTGGATGAATGTAAATGGGTTAGCTGCACCACTTAATTAGTGGCTTGTCTTTATTTTCTTCTGTCTTCACTCAGAGTCAGGATTAAAAACATGAAGGAGACTAATTTCTTGTGTTCAGATTTGGTTGTTTATTAAATCTTATCTAAAGTACAAAGAGTTCTGCAACACTTCCAGCTACCAGCTAAAAGTGAGCAAAATGGAGCTGAATCTAGATAATTATAAGGTCTTTTAAAGCTAAACAGTTCAAGAAAGAACTAACACCTATATTATTTATACTTATGACCCAATACCCAAACTCCTTTGACCCACAGTGCAGCATTAACTATCTAACCAAAAATTACTACCTGAAATCATGAAGAAAAAGGAAGAAGACAGAAAGAGACAACACCCAAAAACTTCCATCTTGTCCCATACCTATTACCAAATTCAAAACCCTTCACCGTGTGAAATCACACACATTTGTATTCTGACTACACACCCGTGACTCTATCACTCAAATTTGGAAGCCTTCTCCAAGGCCTCAGGTCAAAAGCAGTGTTCTCCTGGGGGTCAGTGTCAGAAAGGACAGAAAGTTAGAAACTCCCAGGTTTCTGGGTTCCAGCAGATGAATAGGACAGGCAGGGGTGTGCAGGGAAAGGCACTTCCAGCTGATAGACTGTAGCGTGGTGGGAGTGGTCTCTTCTCCCAGGTAACAAGTGGTAGGACAAAGAGGAAATTTCCTCCAGTTGTGCCAGAGGAGGTGTAGGTTGAATATGAGGAAAGAGTGGTCGTGCATTGGAAGAGGGAAGTTGAGCATGGAGTTGCCACGCTCAAAAGTTTCCAAGAAAATACTCAGGGATGTGGTTTAGTGGTGAGCATGGTGCTGGGCTAGCTGTGGGACTCTGGTCTTTTCCAACCTAAACAACTCTGTGATTCTGTTTCTGGAGCAACTTGAGGGTGTTGAGAAAAGGATGTACAATTTAAAGATAAAGAGAATGGCAGGATTGTATTGACATCTTGAATGCAGGACCTGTCTTTGAAACTGAACAGCATTTATGAAATAAACTCTAAGACCAGATCTTCTTACAGCAGCAATGTGTCCAAAGTATATTGGGTCAGATTATTTTGTATTCTTGTAAATTTGTAGTGCTTTTTTCTTGGTTACCCTATTTATCTACAGCAAAAGTAAAAATGCAAACTTTTTTTTCCTACAGTGCACATAAAAAAAAAACAAACAAACTTGGTATTCAAGCAGTTGTTTTCCATTTTCATATACTTTTAGAACAACTGAGGGAGGAAAGTACCTTGATGTTAAATTTCTAAAAAATTTCATATAGTTATGTTATCACAGCATCTACTATAACTTTCTAGGGAGTCTTTAAGAGCTTATCCTGCCCATGTTTTATGCTTTGCGTTGAACTTGCTTTTAAGTCAGATGCCTGTTATTGAGATGAGATGGTGTTTCCACATGTATTCCTGTGGCTTTTATATTTGGATAATTTAGTGTCAGAAATGAATAGATCTGAAGCTAAGGAAATACTGTAGATTGTAAAATACTGAAATAATAGCTTATTGCCCATATATAACAAGTTGCTGACATTTCCATATTTATATTAAAGCTAGTCCACTCTCTCATTTTATTAGCTATTGTTGGTTTGATGGCCAATTTAATTTTATCATTGTATTAAAAGCCACATATACCAAGAATCATTCTAAGTGTTTTCAAGCTACTAATGAAATAATAATACAGTGTTTCAGAGCAATTTATTGGGTTACATATATTCATCCGTTTAGTTATCGTTTTGTAATTTTCCTTTCCCCAGCTTGAGTATAAATGATAAACCACTATATAACAGATTTCTCAAACAATAGAAATATGTCTGAATTCTTTATATTTTTTAAAGAACTAGTCCAGAAGATTTTACTTGTAAATCAAAATAAGTATCTGAAAAATACAGAATGACAGCATGTTTTTTTATTTCTAATGTTTCAGCCTGTCTCCTAATTAGTGGAAACAGAGGCAGACACCTTGTGGGTGCACACGATAATTAAATGGAATGTTCATGTATGGATTTGAAGTCTCCTTTAGATGCAGGCACTGAAAGCTAGAGGAGTGGTTGCTGAGCAGAGAAGTTGTCTGATCTTGTGCAACTGTCCCTTGAATTATTCTCTCACACTGTTCTGCAGATCTTAGTGCATGTACACTGGGAGTTAGGGTGGCTAAATGGAGCTGATGTGAAGATGAAGGTAGGCAAACACAAAGAAAAAAGGGATATTCTCAAGCCTATGAATTTTCAATGTGGTACTTATGGCCTGTTACTGCAAAGTTTCATCTGTCGTAACAATAGCACGGCCACATTAAACTCCACTTTTAAACATGGATTTGCATTTAATCTGAATTTATTTTTGTGACAAGGCTTTTAAATTTGTTGTGAACCTTTCATACTTTTTATCATTATAGATCATCTAAGAAAAAATGTGTGGTGCCTGTTCATAAAAAGCCAGCAGATTTCCCTGAGTCACAGTAGGTTGAAAATTGCCTGCATGTAAGCACAGTGTTTTCCTTTAAATGCCCCAAGACATCCAGAAGGAGTTGTTGGCTGTACTGTGGATAATATAAAAGGCCTGTGTTACTTTGGAAAGGCAGAATGATGGGATACCCAAGAGTCCCAAATGCCTGAAAAATCAAGGCCTCTCAATCTCACTTGTGGGGCATTGGCAGCATCATTATATTAAATGAGACCTATTTCAGCTTCTGAATTGCTCCTGTGTGTTATTGCCCTTTCTTTATGATACTGGACTGACCTCAGAGTGATGGTTTCCCCTTAACTTTAATAAACTGCTTTTGAGAGTTTTAAATATCATCAAACAGACTTATAACCCCTATATTTAGTTTTATCCTACAACCTACTCCCCATTCCATGAATTTCCTATCCTCTAGTGGATGGACATGGAACACACTGTCACTTTGGTACTAATGTTATTGGGAGATTTAGGTCCTGCTTTGTCTTAGAGCAGTCCAGCATTTGGAAAATTGGAATGAACTTCTGCACACCTTCAAAGCCAGCCTTTGTTGGTTGTGTTTTCTCTGACTACAGATGTACATTTATTTTTCTAGGGGTTTTTATTCAAATCTGAAAGTTCTTCAAAATCAATCGCTTAATAGCAGTGACGTAAAACTCAGGTTTAAGGTCGTGTTTTTTCTGTGTTGGGTGTACTCATCTATGAAATCCACAGCGTTTATTACAGTGGTTTGGCATGCTAAACTTCAAGATGCTGAACACTTCAGACAGAAACTTTGAAAATACATCCAACATCCCTATAATGGAAAATGAATACCAGACAGAAATTTTTAACCTTTGCATACAAAAAATATGCAGCATAGGTTAAGGTCTTCACTTCTGTTGTTTTGCAGTTGTACTTAATATAAATTATGTGTCTGTGTCATGTCCGTTTTTAGAACAAATTGACTTTTTAATGTCAGGTTTTGAAGGACGTTTTCATTCTGTCTTCCTGACACTTATTTTTTTTGTTTCCATGTATTTATATCTCACTTGGAAGCCAGAATCATGTGACAATCAAAGGTCTCATCAAGATTTTGAATGTTTACTACTAGGGGAGATGGGGAAACTAAACTCACCTAAACTATTTAGGTGAACAATTTGTGAAGTTGATGTAGGCAAATCCAGCATGACTTACTTTGAATTTCCTACATTCTTGTGTTAGAAGTTTCCAATGGGAAAGCCATCATGGAAGATGAAAAAACACCTTTTTGATAGAGTTTTCAACAGGCTTGCTGTTTTAAGACACTTCTCTCTCAGCACCCAGACACAAAAAAAATCGTTATGTCCATGTACTATACAATTTGATAATATATCACTTTATCTCATGTTTCACACAAAGAGCTGGTTAATGTAGATGGTAGCAAGTTCTTTGCATCTGTTATTTTATTTTTGTTTTATTCCGTCTAAATTTGGGCAGTGTAAATGTGACTCTTGAGACACCGGTTTCTTTCTTCTCAAACAATATTTTTTTTTTTAAACGAATTGGAGAGGTTGTATTAGCTTGTGTTGGAAAGTTGGATTTCCTTTTTTTCCCCTGCACTTGTCCTCTTGTTGGAGTGTTTTCTGTATTAATAGGATCAGAAATACAGGGATTATTTTTACCTAGGATTTTCTTTAACTTAAATCTAAATAACTGTAATATGGGTTACTTGTGATAAGGGGCTAAGCTTTTGTCAGTTTGCTTGGTTCTCTAGACATCTGTTGCATGCTATAGTAGTATGCATTTTAAAAGCTTTATTTAATGGGGGCTGTAGTTTTTTTTAATATCAAATAGTGGGATGTGCCTCCTTATATACATTGAGGAATTATCAGGGATATGCCTTGTGAAAATGGAGTATGTAAATCCCAAGGCCAGTTTGAAAAAGCCTAATTTAATGTGCATCATGGTTTTATATATGTTCGTTAGAGAACAATTTTTTGAGTTGATTGGGAATGTAAAGTCAGCTATAAAGTCTTACTGAACTAAGTAGTAACTGGTTAGGCTGCAACTTGTATGAATTTGTTTTTACTCATTTCAAACTAATTTGGAGGAAAAGTACAGTATCTGTTAAACTGATTTATAGGTTCTCTGTCAAAAGCACTGTGTCATGACTACATTAAGTATTCCTTATGCATGTAAAATCTGTAAAGCACATTTAGAGTATACACAGCCACTAATTTTTCTATCTGGACACTGCAGAGAAGGGATCACAAGTCATAATTTGGCGTGAATTGAGCAAGAGTTTTCACCTGTCTTTGCTTTATGTGTGCTTTATATTTTTACTCCTTTTATTACAACTTTTACTTATATATAATTGTTTCAAGAAATAGCAAAGCAAATGTGGGAGTTAAAGCTGTCAGACTGCTTGCATTAAAGCTATTTTTGTCAGTCTTAGGCTGAATTGCTATTTGTTTTGTGGTGCCATTCAGTTTTTTCCAGTTCCTTTGCTCTTGCTTCAGCTAAGAGTGGTGATATGAGAGTTCTGTCTCAAGAAACTTCAGAAAACGTTGTTTGGAGTCTTTTTATTTCTAACTTTATTAATAAACTTTATACAAAATCAGGAGAGAGGAATAAGATGATTGAATACAAGGCTTGTTAATTAAGCCTAGGAGAGACTCGGTAAATGGAATTCACATAAAATTAAGAAAAGTATTAAACCAGCAGAGCAACTGAGAATTGAAATTGCCAGGGATCACTTGATAGATCCACAAGGACACTGTGTTGATTATGCTTCTACAAACCAGAGAAGGAAAGGATTCAACTTTTCCAACTCTGGTGTTGTAATAATTGTTTTTCTTGACTCCGCTTTCTCTGAGCACAGCCCATGATACTAAAAAATTACAACAACAAATAAGAAAACTTGAGTTTTCTACTGTAGGAGTGAGGTTAATCCATAGCCATAGCTGGATATATTAGAAAAATGTTTCTTAAGACCACCTATACTGTAAAGAAAGCAACAAATAAATTTTTTGATTACTTGTTTCAAATAAGTGCTCCTCCACATTTGAGATTTTTCTGATATTTACATGCTTAATTTATATTACTTCTATTGTTAGATAAATGTATCTTGGGCTGGACTCTATGATCTTAAAGATCTCTTCCAACCTAGTGATTCCATGATAACCTTTTCTTTTGAGCATGAGAGGTTTTTTTTTTAATGTTTGCATAATAGAACTGCAAGCGAAGTTTTAAAATGAGTGAACAGAAGAATTTATATTGTGAGCCTTAAAATAGCACAGACTAAAGTTTAAGACTGTTCAAGTGTGTAAACCCAACCCTTAGAATTGTAAATTTCCACCACTTGTTTATGGCTCTACATTATTACTATCATAATATAAGACAAATAAACGTATGTATTTCTAGGAAGTTTTAGTTTTATCTATTAAAATTCTCTCTATGAAACTTGCTGGAAACTTGTACAACTTCCTGTATGTCTCTCAATTCCTGAAAAGCATAACCCTTAAATTTGGCTTTGTAGGTGTTTTGAATAAATGCAAAACTAGCTCTTGAACAAAATGACTTCTGAATAAATGGCAAATCAAATGCACTGGTGTTTCACAAATGAGGGAAAATAAGGTCAATTTAAGTGACTACAGAACAACAGAAGTTCTTACAATTTTCAGAAGGATAGGATACAGAGATTAGTTATGCAGTATCTCTATAGAAGTATAAATTGAAAAAGTGAAATAACTGGTTGGCCATTTAAATGGTTTTCTAATATCTATCTTTTTCCTAACTTTTTCATTGCTTAATGGTTTTAATTAAAGGCAGTGCGTGACCGGATTAATATATCATAATAAAGAGATTTACTTTTCCCCCCTCTAGTATAATTTTTGGATTAAACCAGCACTACTGCTAATTAATATTCTGAATGTAGATTAATTACTTCACGTTTCTTAAATGTGCCCACCCTTCATAAGCCTGTCTAGTATGAATTATGCTAAAATACTAGAAAAAAGGAATGCCAAGATGCGTAGGTTATCATATGCAGTAATCATCTTATTTCTGTGATGGGTAAGTTGGGACAAAATAATAAAAGAAGCAGTAGCACCATCAGAAGTGTGATACTAGAGAGGGGAGATAAGTTTTATTATTTTAAGAATAATTTGCAAATTATCAATGCTATCAGCATATCACAGTGTTGGTATCATTTGCAGAAATACTCTTTGGGTCAGCTTTGCTAGCACAGCTAACAGTAGAAATTCTCCATGCAACTTTACACTGTTTGCAATAACTCTGTTTTTTTTCTGGTGAGGTTTTTGGTATCACTCCATCTTCTAAAACTGATTTTGAATTTTTTGAGTTATAATGCTATGTACTGAGCCACAGCAATCATACTTCCTTGCCTTATTCTATTAACTTGCATTAACATATTTTCCTCTTTGTTAGTCTAGATGACCTTTAAAAGGTCCCTTTCAACTAAGCATGATTCTGTGATCCTTCTTCCATTACTGGGTTAAAGATACAGATAATTATCAAAACAATGAAAGACACTTGCCAGAGGTGAAAAGGCAATTCTTTGATAATTTTTTCTTCCAGACTACCTGTTAGGAATTGAGACAAAAAAACAGAGAAAGGAGCTGGAAAAAATCTCAACCCCTTTCACATTTGAGGCTTCTTATAATTTCATAGCTTTTCTTAAAAAACAAAAAAAACCCATAAAACCAACAACCAAACTAAAAAGTCTCAGTCATCACTTTCCTAAAAAAAGCAGAATTAAGAATTCTGTGCCATCGCTTGCTTGTACATTTCTAGGTTTTAAATTTGCAAACCATCTGTGTTACTGTTTTAGTGGCAGCCAAGTTACCAAGCAAAACCAGAGTGGTGCTGTTCCTTCTGTGCTGAGGAGAGGGGAGGTGGGATGGGCTGGGAGGATGTGAGAGAGGTGGAACTTTTTCTTCGCCTTGATGCAAAAACTGTCCTGTGCTTCTTGTATTATCTGTAGTTCCGGGCTATGTGGCATTGTTAAGGACTCTCAGAGCATGGAAAACAAGATGGAATTAAGATATTAAAATTGCTGTACTAGATTATTTGTTTGCCAAGTTAAATCACAGTTCTCATCCTAATGGCATTATACTGCACATCTATTTAAATTTATAAGAACATGCAAAGGAAATAGCAATGACAGGGGTAATTAGGGACCCTAACAGATGCATTTGGGAAGGCTTCTTCTCCCATTACTTATATAAAGCTTATATATATCCTCACCTTTCAGCTCTTGCTGGTGAACATCACTCCTGTCTGACATGTCTGGTTTACTGTCCCTTTGCAAATCATCCCTGTGAGCAGGGTCGTTCTTCCTTCTCTTGACTTGTATTGTGTGTTTATGTGTTCTTTAAATTAAATTTCTGTGTAGTCTACTATTTCATTCTGTGCTGTGGCTTGCATAGAAGGCGTTCTGTGACTTATAAGTGACTGCCTGCTTATGTTGTGTCATTTTATAGGTGGTGATTCGTGCTCAAAACGGCGCCCTCCTCTATCGCATTTCACCCTGGGCAAGATATGTGGTCCGTGAAGAAGACAAAGTGAATTATGATTGGGTTCACTGGAATCCACCACAGTCATATATAGTAAGGCTTCAATATTATTTTCAAGAGGTGTATAATGTTATCTCTGCATCCCTGTTTGGAAGAAAATAAAAGGAGATAGCAAGCTGGTTAGAACAGCTGAGAGATGAAGGGCTTTTATTCATGGCTTTGACAGAAATAAATGGCTTTAATGATGGATGTTTTTGAGCTGCTTTTTCAGCCTCCTGTAGAATATATAAAAATAGTTATTAACGTGGTATTTTAAACTTGGTTTGCCATCTGTTAGGGAAGATTGACAGGTATTCTGGGACAAGATGGCTGTTCCTGGTAGGGAGGAGAGTAGGGAATTATCAATACTGGATTTAAGGGTTGGTTATTTGCAAATGCAATGTTCAGTACTCAACACTAGGTTAATATTCCATGAAGTCAGAAGAAAAACTTCCAAAATAAAGTGCCCATGCTCCGATCAAATCCTGATTTCTTTGTATCAGGAAAATCTCATTATTGAATTAAAGTGCTCTTTCTTCTCACACACTGTTATAAGGGAGAGAACTTTTTGCATCATAAATGAAAAACGCCTTAGGAGAATATTTAGAAACTTCAGACTGAGTGATGTTGTTTCGTATTAAACTTTTTCATGTTTTCCCTGAAAAATGGTATGAAGTGATTTATATTGGAGATGCTGTAGCTTCTGAGTTAAATTTTTGCATCTACCTCAAATTATGAAGTAGCTGTTTGAGAGAGAAAACGTTACTGGCATGGAAAATATTTTCTTTAAAAATAGATAACATAATGTACGTTAACTCTTATTAAAGTGTGCAGTCTTTATCAATTTAGTGACCTACTCTGTGTATGATGCTGTGTGATATCTCAATGTCATCAAGAAAAGGGATGGGTAGGTATTTTGAAATGCAGTGATCGGGATAACCTAGATTGAAAAAGAGGCCAGAACTTTTGGGTGCAGATAATGCCTTACTGGAAAAAAAACCTTCTTTATGTAATAGTAGAGGTGTCCAATGGAAACAAATCACAGGTAATAATCTGCAACCAGAAGTTTTGTTCTTCACATTGTTCATTTAGTTTCTGTTCTCATGTGTGTATTCAACTAGTTTTGTTCTACCTTTTCAAAATTTCACCTGAATAATAAGCTAACAAATAGGATATTAACTTCAATAGCCTCTGTATTCGTAAAATATTTTCACTCATCTGGAAATGTTATGTACCAATCTCCAGACTTGGGAGTTCTAAATTATATTTTAATCCTAAGTAATTAGAATATAGGTGATTCTGTGTAATGGAACTGTATTCTTTAGGAATAAATTATTTATAAAATTCAGTTAAGAGAAGGCAGCAATTTCACATACCACAAAAAGCAGGTGTGCTTAAAAAAATAAAAACCTATCTTACTATTTTCTCTCTCTATTTTCAAACAAGCTTCATAGTGATTCAGAAGGACATCAGGTGGAGTGGCTACTGTCAGAACAATGAAATGTAATTTAAAGAGAGTATAAGAAAAGTGTTGAGTCATGAATGTCCAGTTTCTTGTTCATAAAGGATATTAATTTCAAACAGACATTTGCTTTAACAGTTTAAAATGGTCAATTGCTTCTGAAATGCTTAGAGTGCTTTTAGACGAAAAGCAAAATAAACCTTAAATTATTTTTCATCTTGTGCAAATCCTGTGGTTATGACAACACTCATTAGCTGTTCCTAATGACAACTCTATTTTTTTTCTTATAGCATAAGAATCCTTCTCCGAAAAAATTAAAAAGCCTAAGAATTTATGAATCTCATGTGGGAATTGCTTCCCCAGAAGGGAAAGTAGCTTCTTATAAAAACTTCACATACAATGTACTACCTAGAATAAAGGATCTTGGTAAGTAATACCAGAAATGCTTGCAGAAATAATTTTTATGTGCCTATGCTCATTAGAAAAGATAGCTGTCAAGTGTCTAGAGGTGTTTTTGCATTTCCCAATTACACATACTATAAAAATAGATTCTTAGTTGAGCAAAAATTACAAACAAGTGAAATTTATGGAGAACAAACGAAGACTGAAGTAGGATATGTGAATCAAAGTCCATTCCAGATTTTTAAGTAAAATATGATTGTTAAAGCCCCAGATAAGTTTTGCAAGGTAATTTGCTTTTGGCATGGTTTGCTTTCAGCTTGAAAAGCGACCTGTTTTTGTGACATTCTTCAGAAAATACTTCATTCTTAATTGGTTCTCCTAGTGTGAAGCTTAGTTGTGAGGAAAGACAAAAGAAATACCTGGATATTTCTTCTTTGTTTTGCCAGAATAAGCATGTTAGACTTCTTTTATTCCTGAACAGTAGCTCTGAAGTATCAGAACAAGGAAACTTTAAATATGAAAGACGTTCTTCAGGAAAACAACTTCTAGTATATCGGAGAGGATGTGTGAAAGGGCTGGTACCATTATCTCAGGAAGCACAGCAAAACTGTTCACCTCAATTTCACTTTAATTATTTTTTCCCATGGTGTCTTTGCACTGTTGCCATAATGGACAATGCTAGAACTTACTCCCTATTACTGCCATGTGGTGAAATATGTATTTTACATTGCTGTAAAATAATCGTGACATCTGTAGCTGAAACCTCTGTGGATGGTGGCTGTGTTTGTGTTTGACTTTTTTATTTTATTCATTAGAGTGCCTGAAAAAGACATTTTCTTGTAACTTTACATGTTGTCAGTGTTTCATGGCTTTTGCCTTTCAGTAAAGTTGAGATTGCAGGTGAGATGAGGGAGTTTGCACATCTGGAAGTCCTTAATAAAAAGCAATTTTGGATTTTACATTATATATCTGTGACTCCTTACTGCAAGGAATTTCACTTGTGCTAGGAAGTTAATAGAATTTACAGAGTTAGGAAAGCATTCTGTTTTGCCTACAATTTTTTCTTTGTGGAGAAATGTCATGAAAAGGCTGATAGACCAAATAATAAAAGCAGTGTCAAATTTGGGTATACAGAAATTGTAACTAATGTTCCTTCTTGTTTATGTTAAGTACACATTATGAGAATTAAATATTTTTAAAATTTATTTGTAAGATCTGTTAGATTCAGTTTTGGAATGTCTTACTTTTTAGGACAAGCTTAAAGACATCACTATATGAGAACTCTAATATATTACTAGTTTGTAGAAACGTGCATGAGAAATAGCAAAATAAGTAGCAAGCAAATTGAATGAGATTAATTTGATGCTGTTTATTTATAAAAATGCTGTAAATAAAAACAAGTACATTGAGTCTGAATTATAAATCAGCAATGAATCTGACAAATTGCTGAGCTCACACTGTCTTCTAATAATAGCTCTGGTTTTAAATGTCACAGCTATAAAAAAACTGAGGAAGAATAAAAAAATCTCACAGCATCTTGTTGAAGCTAAGGAATGAAGTGGTTATTTTCTTCAAACAGAAAAGTGGTGGTGGTGTGAGTCTTAATAGCCTGTAGATAAAACCTGATTCTTTAGAGTTCCCTTCCTGAAGAATGCACTGAACTATCTTAGGTGATACAGCAATGTGTCCCCCAGCCCTCTTGGACTGCTTTGTTTCTTGGGTGAATTTGGAATAAAAACACATTACACTTCTGGTTTTTTTTTCTTTTTGGAAGACTCTTCTGGAGGGAAGAAATAACTGAAGAGATTTTGAGTGGATAAAAAAGATTTCAAAAGTCATGGAGTTAGAGTATTGTCTCTAAGCTGGAGAGATGTGGGTCTGACAGATGGGCCACTGGGTGGATATGGAATTAGCAGGATAGTCACACCCAGAGATTCAGTCAGTGGCTTGATGTCCAAGTGGACACCAGGGATGAGGTGGCCTTAAATTGAAGGAGGGTTTATTTAGGTTGGACATTAGGAAGAAATTCTTTACTGTGAGGGTGGTGAGACACTGAAATAAGTTGCTCAGAGAAGTTATGGATGCCCATCACTGGAAGGGGTGTTGAGCAATCTGATCTAGTGGAACATGTTCCTGCCCATGGCAGAGGAGTGGGAGCTAGAGGATGTTTTCAGTTCTCTTCCAACCCAAACCATCCTATGATTTTTGTCATGTGTAGCCGGTGGCTAACCTGGACCCCCTGACTGCAAGTGTCATAAGTTGAAGCAGTTCAGGACATGCAGGTTGGCATAACCAATATTCTGAAGTTAAATAAGGGTTGCACTTATTTCTGTCTACATCTGGGAGATTCAATATGTGTAGATCACTAGAAAAATTGACTGTTTCATGTGTAATGGAGATTACATAATTATAAACTATTAGGTGGAATTGCTTTGTGAAAGTTACTGAATCTTTAGTTGTTAACCATTAGGATCAGAGGCAGCTAAAATGAAAGAAGACTGGAATGGATATGTTACAGATATTGAATGCTCTTCTAACTATCCTTAAGTCATTTGTTAGTTATATTTGTTTTTATTATAGGCTATAACTGTGTCCAGCTGATGGCTATTATGGAACATGCATACTATGCTAGTTTTGGTTATCAGGTCACAAGTTTCTTCGCAGCATCAAGGTAAGTTTAAGTGCTCCAGCATCTTCTCTGTACTTTTCCCTTCCTTGCCTTCCATTGAAATCAGTATTGCTTGCAGGTGTGTGTTTGCAAGGAAATGTATAATTGGAAGCAATGGCTTAGGTGTTTGCTCTACCTTCCTCTTAAACCTGAAATCAATTTGGCACAGTGATCAGCTGCTCTGTGAAACACTTGAGATAGGATGCAGACAAAAAGTCTGTAAGTAACTTCAGCTGCTATAGCATATTCCAGGTAATCCACCTTCAGCAGTCTTTATGCATGGGTTTGGTGTTGTGAAATTCTTGGCAGTAACAAAGATGTGTAGAGCTTTGTGTTATGACAAACAGAACTATACACTGTTCATAATGAACTTGATTAAAATCATGGCTTTGTGTGTTCTGTGGGAACTCTTTCTCTTACTGGCTTGTAACAGACTACTTAGATTTGAGACATAGGGTAAAATTACATGAAAAATGAATTTAGGTAGTTGTTAAGAAAATTATGATGAATGTGGGAGTCAATTTATTTTTTTTAAATTTTTTTTTTTAATCTTAGAGCAGCTCAAGTGGCAACCAGGCAAAATTTAGATTGGCAGTTTTAAACTGGCTTAATTAGTTGAAAAAAGGCATGTCAGACAGGAGACAAAAATCTTTTTTTAAAAAATAAGAAAATTGTGTAGTACATAAACCAAATAACTAGGCAGGAAAACAGCAAATTATGTATTTTGTGGACTCTGGATATACATTTACTTTTGCAATCATAGTGTTACTTTATTCCAGCAGTATGAATATATTCTTGTTCCTTATGAGCTAAGGAAGTGTTCAATAATAAATAGCAGCTTTAAGTTGTGTCTCTTACCTTTTATACTGAATTTGATGTATTATTAAAAAGGGAAGAATAAAACTGAATCTGTTTCTGGATTGTGTGGATGATGGAATTTCTCTAATGAAAAATGCTTTCAAATGTTAGTTTGTAAGCAATAGCTACTGCTTAGGAAAAACAACCTGTGTGCATCTATAAAGTAGGTGGTGAAGAGCTGCTGACTTTGATGTGGTTTCCATGATGAATGTTCAGTGTTGCCAGCATAAATCCTGACTGTACCACATTGCGTTTTCACAGCCGGTACGGAACCCCTGACGACCTGAAGGAAATGATTGATGTTGCTCACTCCATGGGCATCACAGTCCTGCTTGATGTGGTGCACAGCCATGCCTCAAAAAACTCAGAAGATGGTCTCAACCAGTTTGATGGTACAGATTCTTGTTTCTTCCATTCTGGATATAGAGGCACTCACCAGCTCTGGGACAGCAGGCTCTTTGACTATGCAAAGTGAGTACAAAACATCACTTCAGTTGTGCTAGTGGTTGTTATTTCAAAGTAATTCTGTTAAAACTACACTGCTCACCAAACTGATAAGGTAATTTGGATTGTTTGATAGTTGCGGTATGTAGAGTTAAATTCCTCCACTTGCCTAAATGCTTAAAATCTAACACTAAATGAGAGTATTTAATTTTTGTTATTTTCCTGTCATCTATGCCTACCTATGTGCATGTTGTATACCATATGCATTGTATATATTTTGAAATACTGTAGTTTTTTTATTTGAAAGTATATTTCTATATAAATATCAATTTAAATATCTGCTATATAGGAATATAGAATTGTGTATTTTATGCATTATAGAATGTATGAATATTTTCTTCCTATATACAGTCTGTTGCATATAGATTATAGATTATGTTTGTATATTAAAAAAAAAAATAAGAAAAGCTGATGTAAACTTGTCGGCTTTGTAGGTTTATTGACAAACTGTCAGGTTGTTGAAATGTGGGAAAAGTTTCCCCCTAGGACAACTAACTCCATTTCAAAGAGCTTCTAGAGGTTAATCAACAGTTAATATAGAGCAGGGGTCATTTTGAGTAGACAGTTCTAGAGACCCAGTTTAGGCAAGCTTAATTAACTAGTATAAATATAGTGTGTGTCAAACCATGTATTAATGCCAGATGATTGTTAGTACTTAATATTGTTTACTCTGTATTCTCTGAGGTGTTGGGGGCAAGGAGATTGATCTTGTGCACTGGATGTTTCAGTGGTTTAAATGGAGAAACAGGCACAAGCAGCCAGCTTATTTCAGTCTCCTTCTCACATTTTTTTTCCGTTTGTTCATCCCTGAACTACCTTGATTCTTTCCTTTCCTTTTTTCCCTAAACATTCCAAAATAAATTTTGCATAACTTCAGTCTCCTTAAAGCATATCCTAATGAAATTCTATTTAAAATTGGTCACTTATACCAGGATAAATTATCTTATCTGACCTTCATATCAATTAAAGCTCTGTGTTAACCCTTTCAAGGTTACATTTGAATGTTCATCTGGTGGCTCATCACAGAGCAACTGTAGACTTCTGGTGTCTTAGTTGTTAAGGGTTTTGTGGTGCAGTTTTTCCTGTTTTTCCCATTTTTCTCCCTTGTTTGCACTGAATTGCCATGGACTGGATGGATATAATTATATTGCACCATTGCAAAAGTCATGTTACATAGCGTAAACTAATTGTTTAATGGAATTCACAGTGTCAAACCAAGTGACCAGTGTGCAAATTGACTTGTGCACTTCAATACTTAGTAGGATGAGCTGTTCTTTCTTTATTTACTTGGTATTTGGAACAATTTAACAGGTTATTTCAGGGGGAGTTTTTGAATTGTGATTTAATTGTTATAAGATATAAATTGTTATTTTAGTCCTTCTTATTAAGCTTTAAATTAGTACTCAAATTGTATTTCAAATAACCTTAAAGCTTTAGTATCAATATGATAGTATTACACATTTTATTTCATTTGATGCTTATGAGTAGCCTACAAGTGTGTGAGTACCAATGTCTCTAGTGAGACAATAGAATGTAGTTAGGGAGCTTCCTCTGTTCCAAGCAGACCCAGGTTCTTCCTGCTGGGAAAGAAAGTGTTGTTGAGTGTTTGGGGGTATTTATAAATGAGAGAAACAACCAGCTCCCTTTGTAGGTTGCACTTGGCAATGTTAAATATTTCTGCAGAGCTGAAGAACTGCCTCCATGGCTCGGTTGGGTCAGTGATATGTGCCTGTACTGTGGAATTTCTTTTCATGCTATGGCATTGGAATAAGTGTCAGGCTGAATGCTGGAAGGAGGAAGTGGAAAGAGCTGTGAGGGGAAGAGATGAGATCAGAGAATAGCAAAGATCAGAGAACCTGAAGCTCTGCATTGGACAACTGAGGGTCTCTTGAAGGCCATTTGCCATCCCCTACCCTCTCATGATATGCAATAACTAATCTGGAGTTCTCTTTTCAAACGGTTGTCTTCCCTTTGTTCCCCTTCTTCCTCTTCAAGCATAGGAAGCAGTGAACTTTTTCTATTCATTAAGGGATTCTTTCATCCTAATACCTGAGACAGTAAATATTCTCTGTGTTTATAGTCAAGTTTTAAGGCTGAGAAGATATAAACCTCATGGTCATTGTAAATTTCACAGAACTGATTAAAAAATAGCTTGCATTTTTTCCCCTATTCTTTGTGTGTGCAGGTTCCAAGCAAAATTGTGAAAGAATCAAACTGACATTTCGTTGAAAATTTTGGGCTTGGGGTTTTTTCCCCTCTATTTAGTCTGTATTGGCATTCTGCTAATTTCCATACCAGTGGATGAGCAGCTCTAGTCTGCATGAGGCGAGTGGAAAAATCTGTGAGAGAGACTCAAGTTGCTGGCAGATGTTGAAAGTTTGCTCAAAATAAATGACAGCAAACACAGTCTGTTGAATGGTCTACAGAAAAGATTGCTTGCTGAGTGAAGTTTCTTCAGCTAGCACAGCCTTCTGTCCTGTTCAGAGCTTGTACTAAATCCCTTTTCCTCTGTAGTGGGAAGAACTGTTACATTTACAGGTACTTAAACATCAAATGCAAAGAATGCTCAATTCACTTTGGAATTGAGAGAAACTAATTCTGCACTGTGAAAGAGATTAAGGAACAGTTGCTTTATCAGTTTAGTCTGTCTACATTTTCTTTGAAAGCCAAAATGTAAGTAAGTTTATCTCAGAGCATTTGCAAGATTATTCAGTTGTCTGTGAAGGGGACTGTGAATACTTGCTGTAACAGAATGTGCCAAAAGATCTATATCCATGCTAAAAAAAAAAAAAAAAGAAAAGGATTATATCTCTTGTGCACTTAAATGCTATTTTTTAGTAAAATTCAAATAGGTAGAAAGTATCTCCAAGAAAAGCAATAGTAAACCTGTTTAACAGACAGCCTGGGTATTGCATCTTTGCACCACAGTACTACTTAAAAAGATAAAGGCAAATTTTTAATTTTTCATTTTTAATTTCTTAAAATCCATATTTATACAAGTGTTGTGTGAAGGGGGAGCTTTTCTGTAATTTGTGAACAACATTTTAAAATTATGCTGTTCATGGTGTTGTCACAGATGAAAAAAAACTTGATTTCATTGAAATGAGAACTTGCAGATAAGGTAACTGGCCAATAGAACACTTTTTGCTTAACTTTTTTCAATAAAACATATAAACCGTGCTTTAAAAATCAACCAAAAATAAACTTTTACTGTAATAATTTTCGTAGCTCTTGGACATTTTTGTATCTTTTTCTAAAATCTAGATCCTGGGCTTTTTTTCCTCAAATATGCTAATTTGGTGGCTCTTCCTCTCCATCATCTCCATCCTGTCTGGCTATATCTGTGTCCATCCTGCTTCCTCAGCAACCAACCCAACAACCAGAATCAAAAAGCTTCAGTGAGAATTGCCATTGATTTTAATATTTTTCTGTTGAAAAAAAAAAAACTTTTATATAATTTGCTTTAATATTGTGACTTTTCTAGCCCTGAATTCATGACAGGGAAATGCTTTAGTCTAAAAGGGGTGCCAGAAGCTCTGGTCTGGTACTGTAGTTGGCACTGTACAGTTAATTTTGGAGGAAATTGGTGGCCTCTGTTGTGTTCCTGTTAAAGGTAGCTCTCTCCCATCCTAAGTAAGGATTCTACTTATAATTAATTTTGCACAAGCTAAGTATATATTTTTTTCCTCCTAAAAACATATTCAAAGGTTATTCAGGTGCCAGGTTCATTAGAAGTGATGTTGCAGACCCTGGAGACCAGGTGGGATCGCAACTAGAGTGGTTGATTGTGTTTTAATTTAAATTCATTGTTCCAAATAGCAAATGTATGTAAAATAATAATCAGGCAAAACAATTTAAAAATAATTGAGAATACTACCTAGTAAAGATTTTTCCCACAGCACTACACAAACAGAACGTGAAAATGATGTTGCCCTTCTAGATCTGTTGAGGTCCGAGATAGTTTTGACTTTTAAGGCTTTTCCTGTTTTTTCATTAGACTTTGTTGGATTCTATTCTGTCTTAATCCAATTCTGAATGTCAATAGGTATACTGATGTATTTCTGTGAGCCTTTAGGAATAATGGTAGGATTAAAAGTCAGAAATCATGTGATGCCTTCAGGTTTTTTTTTTTTTTTCTTTGTTTGGAATTTTTTAGAAGGAGTTTACTTTGTTCGTTTTTTTTGTCTCCAAATGACTCTCTTCACCTGAGTAATGAGGCAAAAATTTAAGTTATTTCAAGTCTAGGACATGAATTTGGTACAGAAGTCAGAGATTGATTTACAATGCAGTTTTAATTTTAATTAGTCTAGCTTCCTTGAATGCAGCAGTAAAGATGATATTGGATACAAGGATTTGGGGCCAGGAGGTGTCCCAACATCTCCTTTGGGGCTTTTTATAAGGTCTGTTTTCAAGGCTTTTTTTATGACTGGATGTTGTGTCCATATTTTTGGGGTTAAAAATCATAACTAAGCTGTGTAATGGGAGAAATCACTGACTGAGTTTTTTCTTAGTCAGTTTTATGAAGTTTCAAGTGATATCCATGCCAAATGTGCTTTGAAATGCTACAGGTAGGGTTTAGTGTGTATAAACACTTTGTCCCATGAGCCACAGTTTTTACATCAGGGCAACAGATGACTTGCTAGTCCCCTGCTACCAGTCCAGATGTTTTCTTCAGCTCAGTCTTCTGAACTGCTGGTGGAACATGGAACACCTGATTATAGCTCAGTTCTTTTTTTTTTTTTTCTTTTTAATTAAATTTGTCTTAAAGTGTGTTATAAACTGTCGTAGCTCGGAAACTGCTTTTAACCTTGCTGTCAGTGCTGCAGAAACAGGGCAGCTGTCAGGTGTTGAAGCTTGTATCTTTGTTCTGGTGTAGGTGGCCTCTTCCCCAGCTTTCCCCTCCAGGGTGGGGTGGGTCACCTGAAGCTTTTTTCCTTGTCCTGTGGTCCAGCCTCGGGCAGGTATCTCGGGTGCTCTCTTGCATCTAAAACATCCACCTATGTTTGGATGCTGAGACAGTGGCCTTTTCTGCCACCCAGTGTTTAAATCCTGCATAAAACCTATGCTGTATTTTCTGGGGAGAAAGGGTCCACTGAGTTTGCTTGCCTTTAGGATCTGGCTCTTTAAAGACTTGTTTATTTCTAATGTCTTCAGCAGCCTCTGTTAAGCTCTGTGTTTAAGCTTCCTTAAACAGCTGTTCTTCACCCAAATTGTTTTTCTTTCTTCTGATTGCGTGCTTTGCCAGTCTTTATCTGCCACTGAGGTGATGATAGTAGGTAGAATGAATTGGAACATAAATCTTTCAGAGTTCAGTGTTCAGTTAATAGGGGTACCTTTCTGAGCTCATAATTCTCTAAATACAGCTGTTCAGAATATTTTTGGTTTTGTTTTCTTTCAATTCAGTGATGAATTCTAAATATCAGTGGATGTAAAGACTCCTTGCCTTCTTTGGGAGCATCCCCATGGTTTGCAACAGTTTTCAGGATGAAGTGGATTCACTGCTACTCTTTATTGCTTACACCATTAACATTTTAAATTGTGGATGCTCTGTGGAGTACCATGGTATTAAAGATTCTGGTTCCTTGCCTAGTGCTCTTAAGAAAAATTGGCATATGGGCATGAGATGCAGATTGTAGGTAACACGTTGTGTGTGTTCTTGCCTTCCACCTCAGGGGCCCTTTATTGACACATGTTTTAGAGTGCAAAGATTTGACTGCAAGCTTCATGTACACAAAGGAGAGATAGGATTTACAGGCTGCTAGGACACTCACTGCTTCCAGGACGACACCTGAACAGACTCTGCTGACCAGGCAGGTGCCAGTCAGAGGGGAGAAAGGAGACTGCCACTACTTGTCACAGACCCTTGGTGGTACTGGGTTGTCCTTGTCACTCTTTCTTTCTTTTGCCATGTTCTTCCTTTTAAATCCTAGTGTTCCTAACAAACCTGTCTGTCTGTAATTTTGCCTTTCTTATCTCATCTAGTTCTAATCTAAAGACTTTTCAGTTTTTCTCTCAGCTAAGGAATTTTCCCAGAAGCTTAAGGTGTGCAGGTTTGCGGACACAGTTGGGGCACAGGAAGAGGAGAGGGAAAAGCAAGCATGGGTATTTGCACATATTAGTTAATCATATCCAGTTGAATTCCCAGAGTGTAAAAATTGAAGCATTTCTTTCTGCAGCTTCTGATGATTTAGCAGGGTGCAGGTAGCATTTTCCACGCTGCATTTTGGCACTGGTAAGGGCATCCAGTGCCATGCCATGGTTGCCACAAATATGCTTTCACTGGGGAGAATCTTTGGCCATAATTACTAAAGACTAAAGGTAATGCAGTGAGAGAAATTCTCAGTCACGTGATGTCTTTTTGGTATATTGTTGATTCTAGAGTAATTACAATAGAACGGGGATGTAAGTTGTGTTTCATTATGTAAAACATAAAGCTGTGCAGATTTTAATTCATTTCATGCCAGTGTTCCTCTACCAAATTAGTTTAGGAAGGCTCTGTACTTAAAAGATCTGCATAATATGCATTGGAATTTCATTTGGCTGGCAAAGGTTATTTCTTAATGACTGTTTTAAGGAAGCACTGCTTGCAGCATAATAGTGAGATTTTTATTCTTTCCCCTACCCCTCATAAATTTAATTATTTTGGTTGAAGATTGTCTTCAAAAACACTGCCTATGTTCCTTAGCACTCTGCTTCTAATAGACTGGATTTTGATGGTGACTGTGACAATATAAAAATACTTGATAAAATTTAAACCTTAAAGTTTAAGACTTTCCATGCCTAAAAATATTTTTCTTTTTGTTTTTTCTTCTTTCTAGTCATTGTTGTAAATGCTAGGAAGCAAACACTTTCAAGTACAGGGGCACTGCAGTTTATAAATTGCCATTTTTGAAGTGCATGGTTACTGAAATCATATATAGGAACTTGCTGCAATTTAATCAGAAAAAGTAAAATAATAGTGCAAAAAAAAGTTTCAGCTATGATAATATGATTTATATGTGCACTTGAGAGCTGCTGCATAATTGCTTTATTTTTTAATTTTTAAAGTTTTTAATTAAGCTTAATTGTTTTACTGTATTTTGTTATTTGTAAGTTGTTGTACTTTGTTGTGCTTTGGTATAACAGACTGCAGAGCTTTAAATGCATAGGTGCTCTAAAACTCAGAGCTTCACATAAGAATCCATGTAGCTTTCTTTGAAGTGTCCAGTTTCCCATATTAACCTCCGACTTTGCATTCACAGATTTATGTGAAGTTTCTAAAATGTAGCTGCACAGAAAGTGGTGCAGTGATAAAGCAAGATACTGAGATGTGAAGAAAGGCACACTGAAAAGTTGCAGTCAATCATTCTAAATATTGTCAGGTAGCACATTTTGATATATAGAGGTGACCACTTGTAGCCAATTAAATTCAATCATATCTTGAACAAATGCAGTCACACTTACCTGAAGTTGATTATGGTATTTCAATAAATATCTAAAATTATCTAAGATTCAACACATTGCAGAGAATCAATTTGCATCAGACTAAATGCAATAATGATCTTGCATTTAGTAATCCACACTTGAATTGACAACTTCCACACTGTTCTTAAGTGATTGCTGATGCAGTTTATATGAGCAGCATCTGTTGTGAATAGAAAATTGTGCTGGAGAAAAGGCTGATAATTGTGTAAGTTTGAGAAGAATCCACAAATGAAGTGAGGGATGTTGACTTTCTTTTGATAGGGTTTTATCCAAAGAAATTCAAGGTTGAAGGAAAATAAGGTGTGGTACAACTCATAGCAGAGAAGGAAGATGGAAACATTAAGGCAATTTTTTTTTTTTTAGAATTCTGTTATATACATGTTGTATAATGCACAGATCCACTTGAAACCCATTTTTCGAAAGCTTATTGGAGAGAGCATAAAATAAAGAACAGGTGAAAAATCAATCAATGACAATGTCTACAAAGTAGAAAACAATCAAAATGCTGAAGCATTTCAAAAAGTCAGTAGCGTATGTATGGCAGACAAATCAGAAATAATCTGCAAATAATTGTGCTGATATATGTAATATATGTATTACTTACAGTCTTGAAAGGGATGCCACGTTTTCTTGAGAATGGCATAAGGATAAAAATTCCTATCTCTAGAAGGTGACTGAAAGTGGAGATAGAGAGCAATGCATACAATTGAAGAAATTTTGTTTGTGTTGATACTTAAGGAATTACTGGTGAAATTGTAAAGATTAGAAAAAAATGGTTCTAGTGTTCCTATTATAATAGTAATGGATAGACAGGGAGCAGCTTTTGGCTCTGTTCTGGTTAATGTAGTAAACAGGACAAGTCAGAAGAACTGAAATAGTGTATCATGTCAAAAGTGTCTTAATGAATAAGGAAGATACTGTATTAAAAGCTTTATCCCTGGGAACAAAGCCAATTATTCTATAGCAGGTCAGGAAAAAGATTGGGTTTTGGTTTTTTGGGTTTTTAAAAAGTGTACTGTATTTCCTTGGCTATTTTCCCCATGGATTTGCTTTGGGCAGTTTCTCATCTTAAAAAAAAAAAAAAAAAGGTATCTTTATAGAATTCTTTCTGGTTTGCCTTGAGAATTGCAATCAAACATCTCTTTGTCCTGGTTCATCCTTGTGTCTCCTCTTTGATAAGGGTGCTAACTCTTTACCCAGTATTTGTATGTGTCTGTATTACAATTCCGTGTCAGCTCTTGAAAATTGCTATAAAGTTATTTGGGGAAAAAAAAAAAAAAGGACATTAATTGCCCTCGTTAGTAATTAATGGTTTAGATAGTTGACACAAGTTTTTCTAAGTTATTCTACTGCAGTTAATGAGTTTATTTCAGGCAGAGGAAAGCAAATGTACAAGTAATACTTTGTAGACCTTTCCCCTTGATTTATTTGGTGTTACTGCACAATAATTAAGTCATGTCAAGTTGGTTTTAAGGATAGATACATGTGAACAAATAAACAAGAATGAAAAAGCACATCCATAGTCACTACTGTGTACTCTGGTAATTTTTCTGTAGGAGATGACTTAATTTGTTCAAAGAGCTGAGTATGAAGTTCTCTGAAGAATTGTTAAGTAGAAGTATGGATTTTTCGGTATCTATAATATATTTAGTCATTGCACAAAGACTGTTTAAGTATATTTATCAAAAGGCTTCACAATGAAGAGAAGAATGCTCTTTGCAGCCTATATTTTTATTCTTTATTCCTTTAAGATATGTAAAAAAAGTAAAGTAATGACTGTTGTCACTTTCCTGATTAAATAAGCACATAAGATTGCCTCTTCTTAGCTGCAGGGATATATGTAAACACCAAAGACTATGTCATTTCATGATGAGGAGCGAAGCCATTTTCCTTTCTCCCTGTCAAAAAAAAAAAAAAAAAAAAAATAAAAAATTTTAGACTCTACAGCTTGTGTTTTTAACCCACAAAGTTTCTGAGAAATTGATGCTGTCCTTTACTTTTCTTCAGTGCTTTAGAGTGATCAACTTTTTCCCCTCTTGCTGTTTATATTTAGCAACATTTGGATTGCAATGTAGCACACCTTTGATTACGGTAATACAGTTCAGAGCACCTTTCAGCTCAGGCTTATTATTAGCAGTCTAAATTTTCTAAGACAGTTCTCCTGTAGAGTAATAGAGAAATTGATGTCTTTTGAGGAAAGAATCCATTTGCTATTAAACCACAACTGGAAGTGAAATCATCCCTATGAGTACAGTGTTACATTTCCATACCCTGACTTTTTGCAAGCAGGTGGAGGGAGTGCTAATTCCGCCTTGTTTTCACTCCCTTTCTCTCCTAAAGGCAAAAAAACCCCAAACAAACAAAGAAAAAAAAAAAAAAGGACAGGGTGGGGAGTCATTTAAGTTATTGTTTCACTTATTATGACACCACGTTAGAGTGGTAAATAATTAGAATAATAAATAATAATAAATAGAATTTTGCGCACAAATATATGTACCTTACTCGATTCAAGTGTCAAGTTTGTCTGAATGACATTTTGTGACTGTAAATGTAATCACAGCTGCGAGCCAAAAACATTTCTTATTCTGAATTATGTCATTTAAATATACCAGATTTTTTAAAAACTATTTTGTTTTCAATGGACTAAGCTTGGACATTCAGGAAAAAGTTCCAAAAGTTGGTGTTTAAGGAACCCAATAACATAACCTTTGAAAATGCTCTATATACATATATGTATATATTGGTTTTAGGAACGACTTGGTGAAATTCACTTTTTCTTGTTGAAATTTAACTCTTACCTTTAAGATTTCATAGATAGCTTCTATGTTCAAAGAATCAGTGATTTGGAGTAATTAGTCAGCCAAACACTGGAGAAAAAAATATCCCAAAAGATTTCCACTGCTATTTCTCCCCATTTTCTGATTTGAGTATTTAGTGTTTATTACCTTGGATTTTTAGACTATTCACTACCCTGAAATATAAAATTCTGTATTTTTCTTCCTACAAATTAGTTAGAGGTTTGTAACCATTCTAGGGTGGATTCTTAAGCCCTGTAGGTGATTCACAAAGAGAAGCTTTTTGGAGAGGAAAAAAGTCAACAATGAAACACTAAAATTTACATTATCAATGTTTTCAGGCTTCCTTTGCCACCACCTTCTTGGATAAGGGCATTGGAAAAGATGAAAATCTACTTTGACTTTGTTATAAGAAATTTCAAGGTAATTATTTTGTCATTGGGTTAATTGGGGAGGAAACTGAAATTCTGTCAGGAAATGGGAAGCAGCTTTCCACTGGATGTTCTTTCTTATCCTTATCCAGCTAACAAATTGGCTAAAAAAAAATGTAGTGACTTACAGAAAGTAGTGCAAAATAGCATTCTTACAAACTCATTAATTGTCTTCCAGAAATAGGAAATTATTTTTAGGTTTCATCAACAGTTACTCTTAGCACAGAACCAACCTAACCCAAACTTGGAAACTGGAAACATTTAATTAGAGTCTGAGGATTGAGCAACTCATTTGCCAGCAATACTAGACTGTCGATATATGCAAGGACAAACTTGTTTTAAACTATTTCAGAAAATACTAGCTTTAGTTTTCTTTGTATTCTGTCCTGGTCTAGAGAATGAAACTTGTTTTCTATAATATTATGAAGTTTCCACTTCAGATGTGTTTTAATTAATAGTTGCTATCATGCCACCATGCAAGCCAGGATCAGTAATAGTTGCACTGAAACATAATCTGAAATAGAGGATATCTGTAGTAGGAATAGTTGATTTCATTTCAGTTAAAAATCATGGCATTTCAGTAAAAGACCTTACTGTTAAAAATAAACATACTTGCAATGCATGAAATATACTGGTAGATTGATATTTCCAAGTTGAGATCAGTAACAAGTGGTGTCCATAAGGAACTTGGTGGGATTGGATTTTGTGGATGGCACCAACTGTGTGGTATGGTTCATTGGCTTGAGGGAAAGGATGTGGGACTGGACACAGGTGGCAGGACATGGGGCAGTGATTTTAAACTGGAAGGGTAGGTTTAGATCATAAGGAAGGAGATATAAGAACAAAACTTTTCGTGGTGAGAGTGATGAGACATCAAAGAGGTTGTGCAGAGAGGATGTGGATGCCCCATCCCCAGAAATGTTGAAGTTCAGGGTGCACAGGACTCCAAGCTGAGGCTGTCTCTGCCTGTAGCAGGGGAGTTGTGACAAGATAATCCCTAAAGTTCCTTCAGGCACAGATCATTCTGTGTTCTGTGATATTGTACAAGTCTTGTGCACTAATCAGTTTTCTTCGAAGAACAGAAGTTGATTTAAAACTATCAGAGGGTTCTATTGCCTTGTTGTGTGAGTTGGCATTCCATTGTTGTGATGCCTTAAGTTTTAGCTGTCATATTTTTCAGATTCTGCATTGCATTAGTATATAATTCTGAACTTCATGTAAAGTGTTAGCAAGTTCTCTTCACAGTTTAGTTAGACAAAACAATCCTTTTCCAGCCCAAGAACCAAGGACATCATTGCAGTTTCAGGCCCAAAAAGTGCAAACAGCAGAGAATTAAGGAGAGTAGTTTGGGAGGATGGGACTTCATAACCTGAGGCTGTAGTTGGACAATTAACCCCAATATGCAAATGGATCAAAACTTATTAAAGTGTGAAAACTCGTGACATGGAGTCCATCTTGGGTGGAGCCACTGCTGGGCTCTTGTACTGCCCAAGGTGCATCCTTTGAAAGCCTTTTTAATAAATTCCTACTTTATTCCTTTAACTCAGTTTAGCCTCTATTACAGGTAGCCTCTCCTAGACATCAGTTGACTTAAAAATGTAAATACAGTACTCAAAGCTTTTTCAAATGTGGAGGAATATGTTGTTTTTAAACAACTTTCTAAGAAAGCTGTAGGCAGTCAAATATGTTTTTTTGTAATATCTATCTAAGGACACTAATTATTCTCTCAATATTTTCAAGATACTATCTGAGGCTGCCATTGTCACAATTTAATTGCAGTAAATTAGTGGGAGTATAACTAAATACATTTTGGTTCAGTGTCTTTCCCACCTGTCCTTTGTGGAAGCTTACAATTTTGGTGGTTACAAAAAGGTAGTGGGTATGTTAAAACGTGTTCAGGTCACAAGAGGTTTTAAAGTCGGTGCATAATGCTTGAAAAATAGAATAATGGTTGAAAAGTATAGCTGTGAATCAGTACAAGAATTACATTGTAGGTATTTATTCCAGAGACAATTTAATTAATAATTTTGCTATGTATTTTACTAAGCAAAGCTACTGTAACAATCTACAATAAATGTGTTTATTGTTCTCATATTTATCTTCATGAAGTACAAATTATATAGTTGAAATGGCAGTATCTAGTAAGAAATTGTTGTTAAAAACTAGGTGTCTTTGAAGACAAACCTATTTTTGGGTCTCTTAGAAAAATATGAAACATATAGAAAGTGTATTTGCAAGTTTGCAAATCTATTGGCACAGTCCAATCTGAGCAAATCTCTTTCTTTAATTATATTTCTGAAGAATGTAACTTCAAAAAGTGCAGCAAAGAGAGAAATACTGTGCTGTGCTTAAGGATGGATTCCAATTTAATATGAGCCCTGTACTTCTGATCTCCTGTGCTGGTTTGTGCAAATGCAACAGCTTTTTATTCTGTGCTTGCTCAAAGAGAATGGGGACTGCTGCATACCTGAGTCAGCTTTGCCAGGTGGCTGCTTCCCCTTGCAGATTCCTTGAATCTTGTGCTGGGGATGATCTAAGACAGTCTTCAGCCTCTTTGAGCTGGAAATGTTTTTCTGTGAAGGTAATAATTCATTGTACTAACTTTTCATGCCGTTCATGCCAAAGTCTGTCACGTAACTGAGCAGTCTCATCCCACGGTGCTGAAAGGAACATTTTGGACTGTATCCAGAGCAATTGCTGATGCTGAGAATAAAATCTGGAAGCATGACAGGAAGTAATCTAAGCCTTGTATTAGCTAATATTAGCATAAAGAGTGAACTTCCCTTAGCCCCTGTTTCCCCAGGGTCAGAAATCAGTAGATTGCCCTCAAGGCATGGAGTCAGTGTCTCAGAACTTCCTATATTGTCTGTACTGGATGATGACTAATAATAAACACTTTCACTCATCTTAAAATTTTCTTACCCTTCTCTAGATTTGGCATTGCTACCAACTTTCTAGTTGGGATGAAGGGAACGGTAGCCATTTGGTCAATAAAATAGAGACAGGCAGCTAAGTCTTCAGGGATTCAGTGTGCTGGTCTCTGAGGGTCTGAAATAAAAGGATATTCTGATAATGTCTTCTAAGGTGATGTCCTAGGTTGGTAAAATGCAAAAGTTTGCTCCTTTTTCAGGCTTCTCTATGTGGCAATAACTACTCTATATGAGGTTGATTTTGCCGTGTTAACATAAGAAACTGCTGACATGCCTTGTTGCTTGAGGATTAAGGTTTTGATTTGGAAATTTCAAGGTAATTACTTTGAAAAAATAATTTGTAGTAGCATGTGGATACTGAATGGTAGATGGATAAGTTATTGTACGAAGTATCATGGTAGAGATGAACTTGAGCCTCACACCACTGCAGCAAGTATGATTTGCCATCATTTGTATGCAGAAAAAGAACTTTTCAATCATCAGTGCTCTCTAACTTTTAGAAGAAAGATATTTGATGATATGTTTATATCAATGCTGGAATTTTCTAAGTGGCAGAGGTCTGGTCTTGCTTCACTTCTCTAGTGCTTTTATTTGTGATTTTTCATAATGTGAACATTCTTTTGTGAAGAATTCTGCTTCTTGGCTGCTTAAACACCTGTTGCTATTCATTAGAATTAGGGAAAAAAAATGTACCTGAATTCAAATTGAACTAGTTTGTATTTGCATTTTGAAGGTACAGGCATAGTACAAATACTTTAAATATTTTTATGTGTGAGCCAGACACCCTCTCAGTGCCCCTTTAAGGTCTTGTGTGAGCATAAATTAGGGAACCAGTATTTTAAAGTTAAAAAAATGAAATCACGTTTATAGAAAGCACTCTTTCAGGCTTTTAATGAGATGATTTTGGGAAAGTAGAGCTTAAAAATGTTAGCAATTGGCCAGGTAGTTAATATTTTTATCGCTGCAAATGGAATGAATTGATTTTGAATATAATTGTATTTTCTATATAGGGAATAAAGGAAGTTGAGGATAATTGTTTTCTAATCTTATACATATATAATAGCATAATATTTCAGGGGAGAAAAAGCACCTCACAACAAAGTAGTTAAATTACCCTTGACACTTGATTTTTTTTACCAGTCCCCATGTCAACTCTGGTGCTATTTTCTGTGTATAGTTCAGGATAATGATCTGTTTAAAATCAATAGTCACCTGATCTATAATAGTTTGTAGCTATTTGTGCACTACATTTAGACTTATTTTGAAAGGAAAACTCAGTGTTGAACAGCAAACTACTGTTTAGTTGTGGAAATTGTGAATTGCATTAGATTGTATGCAAATTCTGAGAGTACATCTTTAAAGCTGCGATTTAGCTGTATCTTGTAGAACAGCAAGTTTTGTTTGTTAATTTACAGAGTTGATTATATGACCAAACAAATTTAATATTCTCTAAGATTTTTATTTTGGGAGAATAGAATTTTAAATAATCTCAAAGATTTTTATTTTATTAGTGTATAATTTACTTGGGCAGAATATAAGTGGGACAAATGCTAATTTATCCAAATTGAAGCTGAAATCCATGTAGGCTTTATCAGCACTTAAAAGAGTTTTGTAATTTTTTTTTTATGCTTTCTTTTCAAATGTGTATGCCCTGCAGGCTCTGTTAAAGCTGCAGGT
>JANRGV010000051.1:7423648-7446724 GCA_024734035.1 Alethe castanea
ATTTTTTTTTGTTTTATTTTCCTTTTTTTTTTCTATTTACCTCAGGAAGCCCACTGAGCAAAAAGCATCAAGAATATGAAATTTTATTGCAATAAGTACCTACCTGTTTTGCCTCCAAGACTGTTCTTATATTCACATTTTGCAAGACATAACCTTTTCTGAGTAGTATTTGAGTCGTTTCCATTTTACAGGGCAAATAACTGAATGCTTTATTTGATATTAGATTACTCTTACCAAATATGGGTAGGACTAGCCAGAAAAATGTAAGCCTAAGACACTGCTGCTTACTTGCAGGTTATTTTAAACCCTTGTATAGTCCATAGTTCATTTGAGGAGAAAATTTATTTTTGTGCAAATGGCATTTCAGGAAAGTTGTGTGAATATATTCATAAACATGTTTAATTCATTGGCAAAATATGACAGAGAGCTGGTGCAGAATTAACCTGCACAATTAAAATGAGGTGTCTTTTCAAAGCATTGATCAAATGTGTATGCAATCGAAAATTGGGAAATTCTTGTTTCACCTTGCTGTATGACACTGCTTTGTACCAATAGAGGAAGTAGAATTTTGAGGGGGAAAAAGTAAAGATACTTTCAGGAACACTTCAGAACTACTGGTTCTATATGAATAAACAATGTGCCTATTTCTAAGAAATCATTTTCCCAAAGTAATTACTGAGCATGAGTCTATAAGTCAAATAAATGCATTGTGCTATTATATTGTTTACAGCATGGGATCAGGATTAATGATTCCAGAAGGGCTGTTGTCTGGTGTGGCCTCTAGAATTACAGTTTTAACTAAAATGGAAAACCCTCTGCATCTTCAAAGCTGCTGCTCTTGTTTGCTCTCAAAACAAACCAAACCAAAACAAAAAAGCTATATAATAATCAGTGTTCTGCTTGCTGGAATTTTTAAATAGAAAGCTGTAAATATATAAAACATAATGTGGATTATGTATCATATATATTACTATTGTTATTTTTATATGTATATATATATATCTGCACACACACATAGAAAGCCAAACTGCTTCTCCTATGCGAAATGGCTGAGGGAACTCAGAATATTTAGTTTGGAGGAAAGAAGGTTCAGGGGAGACTTTATTGGTCTCCACAACTTTCTGCCAGGAGGGTGTAGTGTGGTGGGGTGGGTCTCTTCTCCCAGGTAGCAAGTGGCAGGACAAGAGGACATGGCCTCAGGTTGCACCAGGGGAGGTTTAGATTATTCATCATGTAAAATGTCTTCACTGGAAGGGTGAGCATGTGTGACGGGCTGTCCATCCCTGGCAACGTTAAAAATGTGTGGATGTGGCACACACAACACCATGCTGTTAATAGTTGTGGTCAATGATCTCAGGAGGTCTTGTCCAACCTAAACCATTACACAATTCTATGTATCATGCATATAAGATGTATATTTGTCTGTGGTTTATGAAGAATTGGAGTTTTGCTCGCAAAAAGGCACAGAAGTAGTTTTGCAACCCTGCATCCAATTAATTTACCACTATTAACTTTTGCCTAAATTAAACCAATATGCTTTAGTTTGTGAAAGAACTTCAGATCTTTACTGAACAAATGCTTTCACTTTGCTTTCTCATGACATTTTCATAGTACTACTTAAATAATTAAGGACTTTTTTTCCTGAAGGCTGGCATTGAAATTCTTAAATACTTTTGAGCTTTTTCATTTTAATGCAAGGAATGGAATGTTAAGGCATAAGCAAAGATGTCTTCTGACACAATTATTAATAAAATTATCCATTATTTTTAACTGTTAGAGAAAATTTTAAATCTTTCAGAAACTTATTTGATGTAGTCTGTAATTATGTGATATTATCAGCTTTGTAATTATGCTGACATCAATAAATCCTCAATTTCTGTGGCTAAGAATAAAACTCTCTTCCTGATTTAGAAGTAAATTCATGGATTCTGTCTCTTTTAGGGACTGATAGGGGAAATGACACATTACTTGATGACCCCTTCTGCTCCCAGGTTGTCATATGCCTCAAGAGGACAGCTCTTTGTTTGTTGTCTGCACAGTCCATTTTGGAGACATAGTGCAGTTTGGATTGCCAAACAAAAGTTCTTTGAGTCTGTTAAAGACTTTATCACATTCTGTTGGCTGATAGAGCTGAGTGTGTTGCTGTGGAATGGTGTTCAGAGCAATTGGAGTGCTGTGAGCCAGGATTGTCCCTTGGTTTAAACAGGCACTGCCACACTGCTTTGGCTTCTCAACCCCTTATGGCTAAAGAGGACTTGGGGTCTTGGCAATGATTTTATGCAGATGACAGAGGGGAATTAGTTGTGAAAAATTAAGGAGGTTGAAATACAAAGGGGCTTATTGTTGTTCTTGTTGTTTTCCAAACAGGGCGAGACTGGTTACCCTTTTGTATAACTTTAATCAAACAAAGCATATCTAAGTAACAGGAAAACTGCTCTGTGCTCATAAGCAGTGGTGTAAAAAACCAAACATCTCTGTATTAGATCTAGATGTTTAAGCCATAAAATAACTTGTACCAGATGCACTGAAAGTTGGCATTACAGTTAGCCATGTATTCATTAGATGGAATGCCACTTTCTTTGTTTAGCAATCTTTTGATTGGATTTAAGACCAGTCAGCTGTTGAAATGTTTGGGGTTAGTTTGAAAAATCTTAAAAGCAGCAATTCAGTGCTGCTATGTCTTAAGTTAATTAAGCACTAAGAACTGAAGCAGGTATATCATCACGAAAGTCTAGATTCTAACAAGGTCAGCAGTTCTCCAATATGGAGTAATAAATGCAATTCCTGAAGGTCAACATTAATATGGTTCAAGAATTGCATCTTCAAACTGTATTAGACACAGCCAATATTATTTTTTGTCCATAGTGACAAAATTCTCTGCTTTAAATGCATTGCTTGCATCTAAATATTTCATTTTCATAATGGACTGGAATTTAAAATGCTTATGATGAATCATGATTTTGCTTTTTTTATTAGTATAGAGGAAAAAAGCAAATAATGAGTGTGTCTTGTAAGCAATTTTACAGGTTTTCTGCTGACCTAGTATAGGAAAATTGTTAAATTTCTCATCACCTCATGAAACCAAGTCATCTAGGTAGATGTGCTCATTTTACTTTTTCAAACAAAAATTTGTTTTTAATAGATGAGCTATGGGCTCCAATGGTGAGGGGAAAAAAACCCAGCAATACTTCTCTGCAAGGACCTTCTTTGTTTTGTACGTCTGAGTGAATTCTGAATTACTTAGATTTCTTACACTGTAAATCATTCAGATCCTTAAAGATGAACCAGCATAACATTCCTTTCTTTGATGCATGCAATGCAAGAACTTTTGCAATTTTATAATATGCAAAAATGTGAGATTTTTATTATATAACTTAAGATATGGCTTTTTTTTTCCAGAAGACATTACATTCCTAATGAATGATATCCTCTTTCCATATCTATCTGTAAAATACAAGAATGCACTGTTTTAGAAGTGTTTCTGAATCACTGCTTCTTTGGTGGATGTATCTCAATTATGCCTCTTCAATTTTGCCCTCTTCTGCAAAGTTATTTGTTCTGTCAGCTTCTATGTCTAATATTTCTGCTCCCATGAACAAATTGACTTGGATGAAAAAATGAACCTCTGTATAGTTTGTGATTTGCATGTCTCAAAAAATCTGTTATTCTGGCTATGTAGCTGTGTAGTTTTCTCTCTGAAAGTCAATATGGCTGCTAGTATTTGATATACTTCTTAAAAATTATCCTAAAGCTGATTTTTTTTTCCAAGTTTAGACTAAAATCAGAGGCAATATGTTTATTTATTTATTTATTTATTTATTATCTTCTCTCCCATGTGCAATCAGATGCTTGGAAAACATCTGCTACTCCTACTCAGGTTTTTGATCTCATCAATTTTCTAACAAATACTTTGGTGCAACAAATTCATTTTGTTTGTTCTTATTGTTGTCACTTTTTCATCTAAAAGTCATTACAATTTATGTTTATACTGGTTCTCCATCTTTTCCCAAAGATCCATCTTCAGTGCCAACAATGGTGGAAAAAATTACATTTTTTATCCATTTTGAGACTTCTGTGTATGTTTTACAAATGTACAAGTCCTCTTCACCATCTAAAGGACTTTAAGGTTATAATGTCTAGCAGTATGTAATAAGAAGAAATAACTTTTAAGTCTGGGTGGTGCTTGTAGTAATTAACGTCCTTTTTGTGCGTGCGTTATCTTAATTCTGTGCGAGATACTATTTTTATTTGCTAAAATACTGTGCTCTTTTCTCTCAGTATTTGGCTTACAGGAAATAGCTTTCTGTGAATTTCATGCTGAGTCAGAAAAAGATACAGCAAACATTTGCACAGTATTGCTTTTTTGTGACCAGTTTACCATTTTGTAGGACTTTTGATACTTTCCTATCCCTTTCAATATCAGAGCAATCTCAATTTTGTTCATTCGCTACAAACCATGTCACCTGAGAAATAATAAATATATGGAAGGTTCTTCAGACAAGCCCTGAGATTTTCCTAGTGTCATGTTAACGTGTGAATTGGATGATTTAAAGCAGAGGAGTGTAGCAATACAACTTAAAAAAAACCAAAATCTTGTCATGTAATTCATGCCCAGGAAAGGTGTTGGACTGAGGGAATTCACAGTGAGCTGATTCACATTTCCTAAATTTGGAGGTTTTGATTTGGTAATATTTCTGTCTTTATATGCACAAGTGTGTATTTCTGTGCAGTGCATGCAAAAATAAGGAGAAATATTATAGTTCTATGGATATAAATAAGAATTGGCTATTTAATGAGATCAGGATTTGACTTCACAGTGTGTCCATAGCCTCTCATCTTTTCTTGTAACACCACTTATTCAAGACTCAAAGCGTCCTTCATATGAAGAAGATTTTGGAGGAAGGAAAGTGGTGATGTTTGTTTTGTCAAAAAGGAGTTTAACCCTTGTGTCATAATTTCTTCCTGACTTTACTGTTTCTGATGTCTGGTAAATGAAATGTAGGAAGGGTCCTGTTCACTACCCTGTGTCTACCATAGGCATAGATGAATTGTGGTGTGCTTTGTGCAATGTTACCCCTTCTGTCTCACCCAGCAGAGGGTGGCTGGAGAGACCCTGCCTGCTCCTGGGCTCTTCTCTGAACAGAAACTTGGTAGGAAGTGGGGTTGTAGCTATGCTGTCTTGGGAAACAGGTTAGAGAGAAATTGTAACATTGGCAAGTGTTGAAGATGTGGGCAAAATCAGTTTCATTATATCATGTGTTGGCTGATTGAGATGGGTGAACTCTGTAGAACTGTGGCTTGCAGGAGATGCACGTGAGACTGTCAGAGAGGGCTGTGCCGTGGAGGGTGCACAGTAAAAACAAGATGTGGGTGTCTTTAGAAGCTACAGAGACCAATTCCCAGGGAGAGGAGGTGATGAATAGTATAAAAACTGTTCCTAACATTATTGTATTCCTTAATATAAAATTCTTTTCATTAATGTTTCCATATGCTTGTTCATTTTGGAACCTCTTTTATATTTTGATTTCATCTCCATGCTTTGTGTATGTGTGTGTGTTATACCCCATTCCTGTTGCTCTGAATTTCAAAATATACCTCTTCAACTTCCACTTGGTTTACTTTTCAAATGTGTAATATTACAACATAGTAGGTGATTTGGTATTCTACTGGTGACATGTGGTTTGTCATTAATTGGGAAAGGCAGCTTTTCAACAGCAATTATGCCTGATATTTTCTATAAACCCATAAAATCCTGGGAAGAAGATCTTGACTATTAAAATTTTATTTCCTTTTCTATAACATCTTTTCCCACAGAGTGTAACCATCTTTAGAGAGGGAAAGGAAAATTACACCAGCAAGTATAGGTAGTAAAATATAGCATATGTGTTCAGACACTACCCTGTTAGATGTCTATGTAGATAGGTGACAGTTTTTACTAACCTCCTATCTCCAGTCTTAAGATTTTGTGCAGTAAAAAGGCAAAGACTTAAAGATAATTTTTTTAGGGAAAGGTTAATGAAAAGCAGGGAAGAAGTCATTAAAATAGTAAAATGTGCAGTGCAAGTACCACATATGCAAGTGGAGAACGTGGCAAGAGGAACTCTAGCTGGTTTTTAAAGCTTAATGAATTATGCTCATGCTATTTCAGCTGGGAAGTCCTGAGATTCCTTCTGTCTAATTTGAGGATGTGGATTGAAGACTATCGCTTCGATGGGTTCCGGTTCGACGGCGTTACGTCCATGTTGTATCACCACCACGGCATTGGTAAGAGATTTGTCAGCTCTGGTCTCAGCACTCCTGGTGCAGCTCTGGTGCTGTGGAAATAGTGCTGTCAAGTTCAGTTTCAGAGGGGCAAAGGGATTTAGCACAGGAGCTAGAGGGGCTTATTGGTCGAGCTTGAAACTAGATGGGAAGGGGAAAGGGACAAAACCAGTCTTGATAGTGATGAGCTATGGGATGGCACCCCCAAAACTTGAGGACAGAAGCCCTAGGAAGATCCCTCAATCTGCTCCACAAGGTGTCAGCTACAACAAACCACACTGGAAGGGTTTGTTCCTCATTCTGTTGGTACAGAAACAAGAGGAGCTTGAAGCTTCAACCCAGTCCCAGGGATTTGACACCATTGGCATAAGCAAAACTGGTGAACTGGTGGGATGCGCCCTGTGGCTGGAGTGCCACAGTGAATAGTTGGATGGGAGCACAATGCAGCTGGCACAAACAGGTTCAGAAGATTCCTAAAGCACCTGGGTAATAGAGGGTGTGATTCTGGGGAATGGTTCTGTACAAGGCTAGGAGTTGGACTCAGTGATCTGGTTGAGTCTCTTCCAGCTCAGGATATTCTGTGAATGATCAAAAATTTCCAGATTTGCTAATTTTCTTGCTTTGTTGCTATGAGGATAGATGGAAAATCATTAATAGGTTTTATGCTTATAAAATGAAATATTGTGTGAAATGCCTGTGTTTTTAAAATAAAACTTGACTGTGGCTTTTAAAACTTCTTCTTTTATTAGGCACAGGGTTCAGTGGAGATTACAATGAGTATTTTGGCCTACATGTGGATGAAGATGCTTTGTGTTACCTGATGCTGGCCAATTACATGATTAATACCTTGCACCCAGAATGCATAACCATAGCAGAGGTAAGATCATTTTGCCATCCTCAGTAACATTAATATTGATTAGTTTGCTTTAGGATGTGAATTTCCTGTTAATTATCAAGTCACACTTCGGGTACTCAAGAAGTGACATGAGCTGAAAAATATTAATTAGTGGACAGACTTTGCCTGATGGGGAAAAACAACCTGAATATGCGCTCTGGGAATTTTCTCTGCATTAATAGATTATTAATTAATGTGGCAAATTCTTTTTCTTTTTTTTTCCTTCATCACCTTGAACTTTTAATGAGAATTGTTTTTATTAGTTTATTGCTTGTGCATGATAGCCATTTGTCAGTAGTGCTCTGTGGTACTAAAGATTAACAGCCCTAATGATGTTTTGTGTATTTTGAATTATATTGGTATATCTGACAATTACCCTTCAAATTAAATGCAATAAACTTATAAATGTTGAATATATAGGCTAATTAGATTTATTATTAAGTTTCTCCAGGTTTCTGAAGGAGTAAATAGACTATATTACTTGAGTTGATTGAGATCAATTTTTCTTGACTGAAAAATGTTTCTGGCACAGAGAACTTCTAAGACTATGAAACAGCAGAGTATTCAAAATTTTATAAATATTTTCACTGATATTTTGTCTTTATCCAGAAGAAAAATAATTTAAACATTGAGGATTTTTTTCTGTTATTATGTTTAAATAATTCACTTTGCTTAAAAGAAAAAGTGGGATCTATCTGATACCACTAGGGACTATATAGATTTCTAATAAAAGGGTTTGTGATGCTTAAGAGTTCTTTATTTACTTTTGGGAAGCGAAATACTGCTTAACTTCATTTCTTACTTGGGGTAAAGTTTTCAATCATAGACAGCCACTGCTAAGAGCTAAATGTCAAGCTACCAAAACAGCATCTGGGGAAGCAATCAGTAGCAAACTTGATGTGGTTTCATTGAGCTGTAGGCTTATTTGAAATTAAATTAGTTAATTTTCTAGGTAGTCCTAGATTATAAGCATTCCTACCAAAGAAATTCTGAGTTTAGTTGTCTTGTATTACCTGGCCTAAGAGTTTGGTTTTTTTTTAATAAGATGTATCTTCGGTTTTTCTTGCTTAAGTTGAGAGCTGCTTCTTTTTCAATACATAATTTTCTGCCTTGGGAAGTTGCTACATGAATCATAGAATTGATCGATGTGCTTCATGGTTAAAGGAGAATTTCAGAAGGAGAAACTATTGACATAATTGAAAATTACAAAAGGCAATGAAGAATGTCCGCTTGCCTATAGAATCAGTGCCATGTGAGAAAAATGTTTTTCTCTGACCATAACTAATTATAATATATTCCCTAATTAATGTAATTAATTGATGATTTTACAGCTTTTTAATGTTCTGTATATTCACTGTCTTAGTAATTGCTAATTTTTTAGGTGTTACCGAGTATATGCCTATTTTTCATTTTGGTCTTCTAAATAAAGCAGTGGTTAAAAGTTCTTTATAAAGGGAAGAAAAAATGTTAAGTAAAATTATGTCATGCCTGAAGTATTATAAACACAAACAGGCAAAGAAGCAGTATGCTGTGATTTCTGGTTTTATATGCAGCCCTTTTCAAACCTGGTCTGAACAAATGCTTTGAAATTCGAGGTTTAATCATAGCATAATATAATGGCATGAGTTGGAAGGGACCTTAAAGATCATCAAGTTCGAACCCCTCAGGCATGGGCAGGGACACCTTCCACTAGCCCAGACTGCTCAGAGCCCCATCAAACCTGGCACTGAACGGGGATGGGACATCCACAGCTTCTCTGGACAACCTGTGCCAGGGCCTCAGCACCCTCACAGTAAGGAATTTCTTCCTCATATTTAATCTAAACCTACTTTCTTCCTACTTGAAGCCATCTCCCCTTGTCCTATCAATACATATCCTAGCAAAAATGTCCTTTCCATCTTTCTTGTGAGCTCCTTTCAGGTACTGGAAGGCCACAGTTAGGTCACCACAAAGGCTTTTTTCTCAGGCTGAACAACCCCAGCTTCCTCCCAGCAGAGCTGCTCCATCCCTCTGCTCCCCTTGGTGCCTGCTCTGGGCTGGCTCCAGCAGCTCCCTGTCCTTGCTGTGCTGGAGCCCAGAGCTGGGTGCAGCCCTGCAGGTGGGCTCTCAGCAGAGGGGGCAGAGGGGCAGAATCCCCTCCCTGCCCTGCTGCCCACGGGGCTCTGGGTGCAGCCCAGCACACGGGGGGCTCTGGGCTTTGAATGTGCCATACAGCTCAGTCCAAAAACTCCCAAGGAGGATTATTTGCTTGGACCAGCACTTTACAATTTATATTCTGAAGGCTCTGGTTTGTCTCAGAAAAAGAGCACACTTGCATTTCTTTAATATGTAGATGGAGCATATGAGGCTCTCATTTGCAAAACTCTACCTAGACATAATCACTGATAATCACTAACTCCATGACACATGTGAGATTTAAGGACAATATTTGCGATAATGAATGTGGAAAAGTCAAGCATTGAGGAAGCCAGGTTTTGAAGTTGATCTTTAAGTGCTCAGAACTTACTAAGGTAACAGTCTAATTTTAGCCAAACTGAAAGAATTTGACAATCTTCATTTCTTAAAGCCTAGAAGTAATTTGTAGATAAAGGAATTAATTGCAGCTCAAATCACTTATTCAATTTCATAATCCCATGCTGTTTTACTGTCATAACTTCTCACTCAGCAGGAGAAGGGTCTCATGTAGATGCAGACATAGAAAATGCAGAAATTTTTACTGTAAGCTGAATTAGACATGTGCTTTTAAACATTACTTTCTATCTTTTTTCTCAATCACAAGCGTAAAACCTGCTGACTCTGAGGAAACCATGTAAATAAAAAAATTAAAATCTTCCCATTCTAGTAACTGGTGATTTCTCTTTTTCTTCATGAGGAAAACCACTAAATTATATTTCTCATTAAAGTAAAAAGAAACAAACAAAAAAAAGAAAAATCACAAGGTACATATTTTGTGGAGCCCAAGATTGCAAAGAATCCTTGAGGAGGCTTCACCAATGTACAGTGGGACAATCACTTCTCTCAACTGTCCTTATATGTGCCCCAAGATTAGCTTGACTGTTTTGGTCACCATAACACATTGTTAGCTCTTTTTGAACTTATCCCTAACCCAAACCCCAGATGAATTCTGCAGGACTGTACTCCAGCTTCTTGTGCCTCATCCTTGCCATAACCCGGGATTGCATCATTCCATGTGCAGAATCCAGCATTTCTACTTAAAATGTCATATTGCTGGGGCTTGCCCAGCACTTATATTTATCAAAATCTCTGTAAGGACTCCCTACCCTTGGGGAGCTAACAGCTCCTCCTAATTTAGTGCTGTTGGCAAATGTCCTTAGTGTGCACTAAACTTCTGTGTCCAGGCACTGATAAAAAACTTTGAAGAGATGTCCTTTTGCCTTTCTTAAAGGACAGAGCAGTAATTTGTCTTCAATGTGTCCATTCCTTGTCTTTTTGCTTTCTTGACCCTAGCCCCCAAAATCTCCTCCTCCAAAATATCTGTCAAAATCTAGATTGAAATATAGGTTAACTTCAAGAAAGTTTAGATCTCTATTGGTACTGATAGATTTATGCTTTAGCATGTCCATCATGCCACTCTGAAGAAAAAAAAATGGCTTAAGGGAAATTCTTTAAAAATCCACATTATTACTGAGCTGTTAAGGGAGGAATGGCCAAGAGACGTTACAGAGGGAGCTTTTGGATGGGGTGGCAATAAAGTAAAAGAGAAAAGAAAGTTTTCTCTCCTTTTTATTAGAAAGGCATTATTGCAGATGAGACCTGTATCTGGCTAGGATAACAGAACACAGATTGAGAAAGAGACCTCTGGAAATAATCTATTCTAAACCATCTCAAGCGTGGTCAGCCAGGGCAAGTTGTTCAGGACAGAATCCAATTGTGTAAACAAGACAAAAATCTTCATTGATTATAGATCATCACCATCACATAAAGGAGTCATTTCTCTGAACATCCTAAGTGGATGATGACTATACACATATGATGATACATTTGTCCCAAAGTCAATGAGAAGCAGATAGGCTGCAATTGCTAGTTTACTACATTTTACAATAATGAAAATTAACCAGCTTACTACACTGATACACTGTATATGTAGTGGCTCTGCATTTGGCTAGAATAGAGTTAATGTTCACCATACTGTCTTGTATAGTTCTATGTTTTGTGTTTGTGATCAAAGCAGGGTTGACAACACTCTATTGAGAGCAGCGTTTGCTCAAGACCAAGGCCTTTTCTGCCTCTCATATCACCCCACCAAAAAGGAGGACGGGCTATGCCAAAAAATTTGGTGGGGGGGGGGTGGCAAAGCTATGCCAGCTGGCTCCAACTGACCCAAGGAATATCCAGTACTGTATGACATCATAATCAAGAATAAAAGCTGGGAGACAAAGGAAAAGGCAGAGGAACTTCTTCAGAGTGATGGTGTTTGACTGCTCAAGTCACCATGTGCTGTGCTGGAGCCCTGCTCTCCTGGGGATGCTGAACACCTGTCTGACCATGGGAAGAGGTGAAGGAATTCTATTTCCTGCTTTGCTTGCACATGCAGCTTTCACTTCACCTATTGAACTGTTTTTAATTCAATCCGTGGGTTTTATCACTTTTCTCCTTCTGCTTCTCTGCCCCATCCCACCAGATGAGGGGCAGAGTACGGAGCACACAGCTGGATGGGTTTAGCTGCCTACCAGAGCTGACCCACAACAGTATCATGTACGGTACATAAGCAAGTGCATTCAGATACTATTGAAATTACTATTGCAACTGAATCTTCCCTTCTTTCATCTCTAAGAGAGAAAATGATTCAGCAGGATCTGCTTTGGCCAAAGCTGTAGCAAGTTATATTCAATTATCTGCTTCACAACAGTCTACATGATTCTGCACGAGTCAAGAGCATTTGTGAAAATTTCTCCCAAAGGCTGCAATAAGGGTAACAAGACACTATTCCAAAGATGTTCCAATAAACCAATGGTTCCCAAGATCTCATTTGTGTGAGCTGACCGGTCAGATGTAAGCAACGAGGCACATAACCACAACAGTACTACACTGTGTGTGAACTTAAAATTCTTATTGAGAGGCAAACTGCAGTAACTAGGTCCTCAAACTATATTTATGTGCTTAAAGAACTGCTGGCTGAACTTCCAGTTGCTTTTGCTGTGACTGCTTCCATGCATATATGTAACCAAAGGCATTTCTTCTCAATTACCTGACTTTAAAAAGCAATGATAGCTCATTTTAGAAGGTCTCATTTTCCTTGCATTTGTTCTTTTCCAGTTTCTCCGCAACATTTTTTTTCTTCTTTTCTTTATAAAGAGATATTTTACAATTCTCTCCCAGTTTTGCATTGCTGTGCAGTTTCTCCTGTTTCCTCTTGATTTATCTGGGTTTGTTTGGTTTTTTTGTTGTTGGTTTTTTCCCCCCTAGCCTCAAGACTTTAGAAATTGTAGATGGTTGTTTCATTTTCTCTCTTACCAATTATACCCCAACAGCTGTTTGTAAAAGAAAAATGACAAGTTAGTCACTTCCCTGTCTGTATTGAACTGTGGACAAAAGACTGAACTTGGTGTAGGGAGGAACTGAGTAATCAGCCTTCCTTTACAGCCAGATTCATGTTTAAAAGAATTCGGAAAAATGAATCATTCTAAAAGCTGATAATACACTACTTTGCACCTTGGGAAGTCATTTCAGGCTCTGGCAGATGAGCTGTAGCATCAGCAATTTAAGACAGAACTGTGCCCAGCTCTCTGCTCACCCACAGATTAACCTTCTGTAGCAGTGTCACCCTGCTTTGTGCTCCCACTCATTTGCTGCCGCTCAGATTAACTGAGATTTGTTCCCGGGGAACAGAACAACTAAAATATCAATACACTGATTTTCCCTCTATTGTAGATGCAATGTTTCCACCTCTATCACTTATTTAAATTACGATTATGATCCAAGAGAGTAGAAACTTGGTGATGGTTGAATACAAGAATATTCCTGTACATCTGGATAGGAATTGGTCTTAAACCTTTTGCATTTTTTGGTCAATTAAGATCCATTTGGATTTATACTACTGCTCCACACACTCAGCAGAGGGGCAATTGGTGATCTGGGAGGAAGAATTAGAGAAGAATGACCTGAGAGGAAGAAGTGAATAAAAATAACTAAAAGAATCTCACCAATTTGAACATGAGTTCTGTAAGGTAATTGCTAGTGACTTGGGGATCTATTAGCCATCTCAGTTACCACTCCAAATGATTCTGAAAACATCAAATTCATATAAATACATTCCAATTTGTCCTTTATTTGCTGTGACTTAAGGTCTTATTCTGACATTACCATTTTTAATTGTTTCAACCATCTGATCCTAGGTGACCATTTTTGTGAAAACAAATGCAAAAGGGCATTAAATACCTCAGCTTACCCAGTACCTTCAGCCAATCATTTTCCTTCTCTTGGAAGAAGCAGCATGATCCTTTATTTCTCTTTGTTTCTCCACTATCTGTATTGTACACAGACAATATTTCATTACATACACTCGATATCCTTTGCTGACATAAGCACAGAACTTTGACTTTTTTGCTTTTGTGCATGTAAACTTCAGCTGTATTTCTGTCCTGGCTAATCTTCACTCTTTTACCTGAAGTATATTTAGATAATCTATGTGTTGGTCAAGTTGATCTCTTGCTATTCTTCTGATTTTTCCTTCTTAATTGAATTGTTTGCATTTGCAACTTCTGGAATTGGCATTCACTTAAAGAAACACTATTGCTGCCATCATCATCATCATCATCATCATCATCATCATCATCATCATCATCATCATCATCATCTTCACTATTATTTTGTCTTGGAACCTCTTCCCAAGAGACTTCATCAGTCAGTTTTTCAAGGTGAGTGAAGTAATTTTTCCTCTATTTTGAATTTCTCTTGATATTCCTCTTCAAATAAATATTCAATTTTTGAATTATCCTGTTGTGTCTCCAATGTACTATTTTATACTTCAGGGGATTAAATAAAATTTCAGGTTCTTCTTTCTTGTACCTATGTGCTTCTGGAAGACACAAAACACTAGCACAAACACATCCACAGTGATGATAAGATAGCATAAAATTAGAACAGCTTTTCTTCATTTTTTTTCCCATGACCTTGTATTTCTCAAGATAAACCCCTTTACTTTTGTGTAATGTCTACTTTTGACAAAGAAAGGCTATTCCAAATAGGCTTTCCTCCTATGAAAATAAACAAATCTAGTTTCACTTGCTGGAAGTTTCTCTGGCTGATTTTTTTTCAGCCTTCTCTGGCTGATTGGTTTTTTTCAGCTGCTTCTGCTTTACAGCAACTATTCTTTAGGGTACAGACACAACATTTATATTCATAAATATAAATTAATGAACAGACTGAATTGTAAAGAATCAGTAGCTCTTAGTAAATCATTACTAACAGCTTTAACATTTTCTCACTGCAGCATTTAAACTAAAGAAGTTCAAAAAGCAATAAAATAGTTTTTAAAAGGAGGGTTTTTTCAAACACAATGAGATTTACTTGCATAAACAAAAAATACTGGATTCAACTTATGCTGTAAGGCTTAGGGTAGGTCACCATGGTCACATATTCTGCCCTCAGAATTTGCTTCACCTTCACAGCAGAAGCAATTCTTCCATATGGAATTGGGGAAAACTGAGCTTATTAACATAGGAGTGGCACCAAGTGACCTTGTGAGTCACTTTTGTTTATTATATTTCAGTATCACTGAGAAAGCTACCTGATGAATACTGAATTAAAAAAGAAAAATTGTTAGGAATCTGCATAATGAATACAAATGGGAGTACTCTGACAGGACTAAAAGAGTCATGGTGCACAGAAAAAAAAAAAAAGAAAAAAGAAAAAAGAAAAAAGGTATGTCCTGTAAACTACCTTCCAAAGCAGTTCAGTTTCTTTTGAAAGTATTATTTTTGGTGCAATAGAAAACTGCTTTTAAATCCATTTTACATTCTGAAAATTGTAATTATTTTCTCTGTGCTTAATATGTTTAAGTTAATATCCATAAAATCTGAGATTTCAAAGAAATCAAGGGCTCACTTTAGGATGTTTTCCTTTCTTCTTTCAAGAATTATCTGGTCTCCTGTGCTATTCCCTGAACACTATATACTTCTTCTTCCTCCTTATTTTCCTTATTTCTTTCTTTACTCTTATCTCTTTTCCTCCTTGTTATTTCCTTATTATTTCTTATTTTTCTTACTCTAATTCCTTGGTTTTGTACTCTGTTGTGGAAGAACTCCACAATCATGACCAAGACTGGTGGTTCTTTCACCACTTAATGGGGCTTGTAGGGAATAATGAAATAGATGAAGGTGAAACTAATAAATGAAAGCCAGAGGAAATGGCTTTTCCACCTTGGATACCAGTAAAGAAACACATCATGGCTCAGAATAAACTTTTTTTTCTTTCTTTCTTTTTTTTTTTTCCTGAAACCAGGTACCTAAGATGGTAGAGCTAAGATTAACTGAGATCATGCACTTTCTTTGCATTATGATCAATAATCCCTTAAGAATTAATTTGATGGATTGTTTGTATTTAAAAGACTACCTTTCAAACCTGTCAAACAGTAATAGAGTATCTTCACAGTTTCAGTCTTTCTCCCTAGTGATATTTGAAGAGGTGCCAATTTCTGCCTTCTCAGTTAAACAGCTACCACAGAAACAGATATCTCAAGTTAGAATATCTGGTTTTAGAAAATTACATATTTTGTTAGAATATAAGCAATATAAGGCAATTATTGTTCCAGCTCAGCTCTTACTGAGGCCTCCAAAACAGCAATAAAATGTTCGCTTATGTTTAACCATGTATAAATCTTAACTTTCGGATTTCTCTCTCAAATTATTAAAATGTACTGTGCCCTTTCCAGGCTTGGTCCCAGCAATTGTCCCTTTCCCTGGTTACTATAGCCAAACACTTTTTATTTTTTCAGTTCCTAGTCTGAAATCTGCACTTCACTTATGTCCCATGACGAAATCTGATTGTGCTGATGCCAGGCAGCATAAAGACCCACTTAGCTGATTGCATCCATATCCACCCCTTCAGATTTGGAGCAGGGTTAGCAGCTTATGAAGTATCACAGCCTCTCTCATCAAGTGAAAGAATATGTATTAACCAGACAGAGTTTGCTCAATTTCAAAATGCAGGAATGAATTTTAATTGTACTCTGAAGGAATGAAAGCACATAAAATCTGAGCTGGTAGAATACAAATCCTACATAAATATATAAAATTTCAAGATTTTCCACTCTGCTTAATCCTGGTAAAATCCAGAGTCCTTCAATGTTGCTAAATATTCATCATTATTCTGATAAACTCTGAACCAATGTTAACTTTTCCTTGACAGGACATAAGACAAGACCAAAAATCTTATTTGTGGGCTTTGAGTATATCTGGAGTTTAGCTTGACTCTTCAGAAAGTGACTGAAAGCAGGGATTCAATCCATCAGTCATATGAATATTCTACAAGACTTTGCATCATTTTACAGATGTGGCACTGAGAACTTGGGCAAAATGATAGGATATAGCTATAGAAAGAAACAGCAGTACAAAACTGCATTGAATGTGGGTTTAAAAAAATTTACATGCCAAAGGAAGAGCAGTCTTCATAGTAACCATCCAAGAAATTTGAACTTGAATTTATTCTACCTCTACTTCTACAGATTCCTGGGAATCAGTTTACTTAGAAGAAGTGGATTAAAAGTAGACACAGTATATACCTTTTAGAGTGCAGATATAAATCTTTCTAACATTAATGGAGGTTCTGAAGACACATGATCAAGAATGCATAAAGACTTATGTCAGAAAACTTGGAGCAAAATATAAGTGTATTAGCAAAATGTACAGACAATAAAATGAGCTTATTAACTATAAATTTCTTCTTCCTTGGAATCAGTTTTTAACAATCATAATATAAAAACGTTGCAGAACCAAAGCCATCATAACATTCACACATTTAAAAATGTTTAAAAATAAGAGAATGGATAAACATAAACTTTGAGATGAGAAAGAAAATAAACATTCATTGAACCTGTGTTGGACAATCCATGAAAAGTCAGATCTACACCTGGTCATAAATTAATATTAAGGACCAGACTTATGGTCTTCCATGTGGCTACACTAGTTGTAGTCTGAGGGCTAAGGCTTGTTTATTAATCTATAAGCTGGTTAGTTGTGATTTAGGAAAAAGCCTCAACATCCAAATTAACTTTTGCTGTTTGGAAATCGTATCATTGATTCAGTTTTCTAGAAGTATTAAATAGATACACAGGCAAAAAACCCCCAAAAATAAATAAATAAATCAGGCAATCCTGAGCCTAGGACAGGAAGAAAAAGAGAAGTATAAATCTAATAACTGCTCTTGAAGCTCAACATATCTTTGCCTATTTATTTACAATTTAACAAACTACAAAATGCAGCCTGTTGGGGATATACTGAAAAGCAGTGATTTTATCTTCACAGTTAAATGCTCTATAAATGGCGCTGACAACTTCCTGCAGCTAAGAACCAAATTAAGCAGGAGTGGTGTTAGTGGTGATGGAAGGAGACAAGAGCAAAAACACTCAAGCTCTTAACCCACTATTGAAATTTAAGTGCAAATAAAGTATTTGCAAAGAATATTTGACTGCTCCAATAGAAATGTTCCCAACTGAAGGCTGCAAGGAGCAGGTTTTTGGTTTTTTTTTATATAATTGTAAACAATATTACAGAAAAAGAACAAAAGTTGGACAGTAAGACAAATACAAAAATTGCAACTTGAAAATAAATCTGCTTTTTGCCACAAACTGCTTAGAAGTTTCACTTGAACCCCAGATTCTTTTGGCTTTGGCTATTTCATCCTGTTCCTGAATAATTTGTGAAAAAGTTGAGTGTGACGGCATTATTTGTAAGCCATGTCACAAAAATCACCTCATAAACCCCAATTCTGACAATATTTATATGTAACCCTCTGTCTGGCAATTTATTCCAACCCTACTATGTTATTTATATAGCACCAATAGCCTGCAGGATTTATTACAGGCATGCAGGAAGACATATGGGTAGATTCTTCTCTCATTTATACCAGCATAAATCAGAACTACAGAAGTCACTGGAGTTCTACTTGTTTAAAGGTAGACTAAAAATGCTGTGAATCAACCCCAAACTTACCAGTAGCTTTTCTACCTATTAATGTCAGACAGTTTTTATTCCTGCTGTCTAAACTCATCCTTTTATCTCACCTCAGCTATTTAAATCTTTCAAACAGCATGGAGGCTTTTGCCCTTGTCTTGTCGTCTTTGACTCAGACATTATCCAAATTTCTTCCTTGAAGCCATACTTATGTCAATTGAGTAGTTCCAAACAGCATTCACTGTGTCATTTTATAAATTTAGGAACAGTATTTAAAAACCTTGAAATATTTATGGCACTTGCACATTACTCAGTTTGGACGTAGTCATGTCTCTTCAGAACTTGAGCTACTCAAGGACATTGGGGAAACTGAAATGTTTTCGGGCATTTACAGAGCTTCAGTTTAGAAAGTTTTGATGTAAAATTACCAGTATTTATCAACATTTTCAAAACCTGCAATGACATTTAAGCTCAGAATATCAATCCTTTCTTTGTGACTATGATGTCACTGTCCTTTAAAGCATTTTTTTGTGCGCATGTATTACTCCAAAGCAATTTGCAGCAGCAAAGACACAAGGATTATCGACATGTTAGAAACCACAGAGGCTTCTGAGAACAGTCATGCAGGAATTTGAGCTTTTCTCCCTGAAAAGGCAGTGGGATCAATAACCCACTGAAGGGCATCTACACTAATGCACACAGGATGGGCAACAAACTGGAGGAACTGGAAATTACAGTGCAGCAGGAAGACTTAGACATAGCTGTCATCACAAAAACGTGATTCACACAACTGCAGTGCTTCAGTGGATGGCTATAAACCCTTCAGAGGGGATAGGCAAGGAAGGAGAGACAATGGAGTAATCTTGTAAGTCAGGGAGAGTTTTCTAAAAACCCTTCAGAGGGAATAGGCAAGGAAGGAGAGATAATGGAATCACCCTGTAAGTCAGGGAATGTTTTCTTCGGAGCCTAATGATGGAGATGATAGTGTTGAGTGTTTGTGGGTAAGAGTCAGGGGGAAAACCAACAGGACAAGTATCATGGTAGGATTGTTGATCTTCTGAGAGTAGGAAGCTCTGCAGAGGGATTAGGACAGGCTGGATTGACCCTCTGAGGTCTGTGGCAAAAGGTTCCAAAAGGCCAGGGCCTGTGCTTGGGTCACAAGAATCCCAAGCTGTGCTGCAGGCACAGAGTACAAGGATTGAATAAGTTTTAGGATGAGTTCTGATGTTTTTAGTAAGTAAAAGGTCTCAAATGCCACAGTAGTAGTGAGTGTTCTACTGAAGGTTGAAACACACTGATACCTTAAGTAGAGACTCCAGGATCACAGTTGTAGAGAGGACTTAGACATAATAGAGCTATAGTAGGAATATTGCTTACATTTCTTATATAGAACAAGATAAATCGTATGGGTAGTTCTATACATAACCTGGTGTGCTAAGAAACCAGAATTCTAATAGGTTAAAGAGTGGTGGTCCGAGCTTGTGTCTTAGCTTGTTGGAAAAGTCCTATATAAGACTATGTATTGTGAGAGTTGTTGCTTTTAGCCATTGTTGCTTTTAGCCATTTTGGCTTCTGTTGCTTTAAGCAATTTGCTTATTGCTACTGCTTTTGCCACTGCTTGCCATCACTTTTTGCTATTGCTTGTCTGCTTGCCTGTTGAGACTGATGTGTTTTGTAATAAGATGTGTTTTGTAATAAATAACCTTTTTAACTCTTAGCTGCTTGCTTATTTAAGATTATCTGAAGTAGGAGCCAAGAGCTCAGAGGAGGAGCCTAAGAGCTCTGGAGTTTGGTGTCTTAGAGCACCCGGCGGTCAGAAAGAACCCCACAAGGAGGAGTCAATCTCTTCTCCCAGACCACAAGTGACAGGAAGAGAAATGGCCTCAGGTCATTCCACGGGTGGTTTAGATTGGACACTAGGGAAAATTTCTTCACAGAAAGTGTGATCAGCCATTGGAACAGGCTGCCCAGGGGAGTGGTGGAATCACCACTGGCAGTGCTCAAAAATTGTGTGGATGTGGCACTCAGGTGTTTAATCACAAACATAGTGCTGGGTTAACAGTTGGTATCAGTCTTGGAGGACATTTCCTACTTCACAACTCTATGAGTTCATGATTCTATATTTCTGTTATAGTTCAACAGAAGATAGAATAGGCTCTTCATCTGAACAGCTAGCTCGCTTCTTTTGGATCTGCTGAGTGAATAGCAGTAGTGAGGGCTGATTGGGGGGATGCAGGTGGAGGCTGAGTAGGCAGGAAAAAGTCACTTGTTTTCCTAGAGTGCCACTGACCCCAACAGAGTTTTGAACTGCTTCTTTAGTGTATCTTCACACAGGGAATAGCAAGTTCTTATGTTTGGTGATGATAAGGACTGAAATAAAACAGAATTCATTTTGAATTTGCAAGACTGAAAATCCTACACATGATTAAATAACTTACAGAACAGGACACAGAAATGAGAAACATTTAAATCAATCTGTTTAAAGGTTGGTTGTCTTATATAACTACCATATTTTGCACACCTCCATGTCTGGCATTTATGCAATTATTTCAGGAAACAATTTGCATAATCAAAAAATTTGCATATGCTCACCTTAAGCAGAAGGATATATTTCATGCTGGTGAATGTGTCAGCCTGTTTGACAGTTTGGGTGAATGAAGCACACGACTAGAAACACAGTGAGCTTGTGTTCTTTGTGCCTTCCACTCTTTCCCACTCTACTTGTAATGGTGGAAACTGCAAGGATCTTGAAAGCACAGGAAATGTGAAAATCTATTTTTGTCTCCCCACTCTGTGTTAACTTTACATGCTGCTATTTCACACTCCTTAGATGTCTTCTCTTCTTCATACTTATCCTCATCAAGGGTTGTCACCCTGTTCTTCACATCTTGGTTATCATACACAGCACTAGTTACTGAGTCAATATAATCCCAACAAGAGTGCTGGCATGGGTTGCTAAATATTTAAAATGCGTATAGCAGCTCTTCTTCTTCAGAGTCGGATCAAAACTTACCTCTGGCAGAAGATACAAGAAATGGCCTTGTATTAACTTTTTCTCTCACATTAAAAAGGTATTTGTAGTGATCCTAGACATTTTGTTGGCTTTCAGCATAGCTATGAAGTCTTACTCTAGTATGGCATTAGTATTTCATGCTCTTGGTGAAAATGAAATGATCATTACCCTCCATGTAAACAAGGGCATGATCTGCCAGCCATAGATCTGCAAACTGAATTCTTGTCTTCTAATTCCAGCATCTGCACTATAATCCATTAGCTTTTCCACGTGCTCAGAATAAAATTTGGAATTGATGCAGCCATGCAAGCATGAAGGGATAAAGGCTGTTTGTGCATCCTTTTCTTCATGCCAATTCTAGAAAAGCCTTGGGATGGAAAGAAAAAAAGGTAATCCAAAGATTCTTGTCATTCTACTTATCCAACAGAACTCCATGGAAGGACTTGCATGAAACTGTGTGTACATACAATTGACAAAATCTATACTAGCTTGAGAATTGACTTTACTGAAATACATTGGCATGCTTCCAGTGGTATTTTCAATAAATTTGATTGAGAACAAAACATCAAAACATAAATTATTAGGTGCATTTCATTGATACTTGTACAGCTGGATTAGTAGCATTCTGTATCTGTTTTTGACCAGAAATTACAAAACATCTGATCCTTGAAATTTTCAAGAATAACACAAATGGAAGCTGATAATATTTATTATACATATTTGCAGGATTCCAGTTGTGCCATTAGTGAGAAGAATTATCACAAAAATAAGAACTGTAGCATTTCTGCACCTAATAATTTAAATCTCAGTGATGTGAAATGGAAAACATCAGTGTCTACCTTTAGATTCTTCAGCCTTATTGAATCCTTTTGCAATCATCCATACCATGTCCAGAAAGTCCTGCTGCTTTTTTCAAAAGTTTAACATGGTCTCCAGAAATACATGTATACTTTGGCTTTTCTGGACTGCTTTCTGGGAAATCATCTTAAAGGTTGGCAAATATATACATTAAAAAAAAAGAAAAAATAAATTAAAAAAAAAGGAGAAGAGAAAAAAATCTATACCTCTTATGATTCTAAAGCATATGCCTCAGAAATATGTTTTGATGAGTCTTTTCTATTTTTAATAAAATCTTAGAGCTAACATATTGAGTGAAACAACTTGCTGTCTGAACACAATGTTCAGAGTTTTACACTGTAAATCTCACTGGGTTTTAAATGTAGAAATGCATTGATCTTTTAATCTTGAGGTGTCATCTCCTTAAAAAAATTAACAAAAGAAACAGTAAAAGCCCACCATTTGTTGTTCTGTGCAAATAAAGAAAAATTCACAACAAATGACAGAGACAGGCATGTGAAACTCATGATCTTTTTGTTTCATTTAATTCCATCTACTACCATTTCAGTCACTGGGACAGGTGCTTGGCTCTAAATGTGTACCCCTGGTACCAGGGAGCAACAAGGTACCAGCTAAGTTTTGTTCCCCAGTGTTGCAGTTCATACCCGGGTGTCTGCACCCTCTCACTCTCTTCCTCCTGGGGAGGAGAGCTGGAAAAATGTAAAGCATGTGAGGTGAGATAGAAAGAGTTTAACAGTTGAAATAAAATATAACGATGACAACAACAATAACAGCAAGAACAACATCAGCAACAATAATAGGAAGAAGAAGAAAGAAGAAAGAAGAAAGAAGAAAGAAGGAGAAGGGGAAGGGGAAGGGGAAGGGGAAGAGGAAGAGGAAGAGGAAGAGGAAGAGGAAGAGGAAGAGGAAGAGGAAGA
>JANRGV010000051.1:7446824-7495723 GCA_024734035.1 Alethe castanea
CTGTGCTGGAGCCCAGAGCTGGGTGCAGCCCTGCAGGTGGGCTCTCAGCAGAGGGGGCAGAGGGGCAGAATCCCCTCTCTTTCCTCTCACCCCCTTTGGATACAGCCCAGGACAAATTGGGATTTCTGGGCTGCAGGAGCACACTGACAACTCATGTCCAGCCTCTCATCCACCAGCACCCCCAAATCTTTCTCCCAGGGCTGCTCTGCATCTGTTCATACCCAGCCTGCATTAACAATGGAGGTTGTCCCAACCCAGGTGCAGCCCCTTGGACTTGTGTCTTGCTCAAATTTGTGAGACTCCCATGGGCCCACTGAAGCTGCTTTCAACACAGACATCAGTGAGAAATGTGATTCCTGTCTGAAGCCAGCATACCTGGCCATTCCACTGTCAAAACCCCCAGCATTTTGGCAGTGACACCAGCCATGGAGCAATGTATGAATTGACTCAGTCCATCCATTTCTTTCATTGTTGCTACCTCAACTGGAGTTATAAAAGAAAACAGGGCTTCTGTCTCAGCTTCACTTATGTACTGTCCCAAGGTCCTGCAGTCCTTTTTGATCTCCCTTGGATCACATGTTGTCACTTCATTGCCCAATATGTGGAGGATCAGTAGTGGGTTGTAGTCTGGGGGCTGTACCAGGCTAGGAAGTTTCCTGGTAGAAGTATATTTGATAGAAGATCTACTAAACAAATTATGATTCTATCTATTTTTTTATGTTCAGTTAAAATTTATAGACATGGATAAAAATATTGTTAAATTTAGAATTTTACTTCACAAAAATATAGTTTTCACTATTGTGATTAAAGTAGATGGGAGCTGCTGAAATCTCAGGACTTGGACCTCCCCCAGACAGGCATCAAGGCGTCACAGGAAAAGTCTTTTGTTACATATCATAATGTCATGTATAACCTAGAGACCAATAGTCTGTGTCTATCCTTTCTGACTGATTTAGAAGAGTTACTGATTTTTTAATCACATCTGAAAGTTTGTAAAGAATTTCCACTTCACTGTTTGTTTTTTATGGAATGTGGACGCAATTTTCTGTGTGATCCAATGGCTGCTGACTGAAGGGGGATAATACCCTCCTTTGATCTTCTGGCTTTGCTGTTCACACAGCCTGGGATGTGCTGGCCATCCCTGCTGCCAGGCCAGGCTGCTGGCTTAAGCTCAGCTTGCTGCTGTCCCACAACCCCAGCCCTTCCTCCCCAGCAGAGCTGCTCCCCAGCCTGGCTGGCCCCAGCCTGTATGGATGGAGGAGATGGTCCATCCCAGGGTCAGGACTAACTTGGTGACATTCCATGGTGACATTTCTGCTGATTGATTCCTCCAGCCAGTCCCTCTGGATGGCAGCCCTGCCTTCCACCCCTGGGATGCCATCCATGAGCTTCCTGGTGATCTGGTTGATCTCCTCCCTGATGTCAGTGTCTGTGTATGCTTGTATATGTGTGTGACTTGATATGTAAATATCTTTTCCACTATTCCAGTGCAGCAATTGGATTGAAAACTGGATTGAATCCAGCAAATCAGAATGAGCTTCCTAATTAAGTCCTGGTTATAGTCAGTATTAATTCCATAAATTCTCTTGTGTAGATGCAAGAGGTGTTTGTTAATCCATAACTGCTGTCAGTGAGAAGCCATTCCCCCACAAAAGTTAATAAAATTGAGTACTGATGGATATTTTGCAATTGTTGGAGACTTGCATTTTCTATTCAGATGGCTTTAGAAAAGAAAGCTTTGTAATAAAATGGCCTAACAACGTGGTGAAACAAATATTTTGAGAACTTGGAATTACAAATTGAAGAATAGTCAGCGTCCATCAATATGAAACTGGAAAATTGTGCAGTAAGAGCATGTCACTTTCCAGGGCTAGCTGGATCAATAGGTTTGGTTTTGGGAAAAGAATAGAGATTGTATTTTTCTTCCATAGTGTACTTTATATTTAACCTTTTTTTAATGCCATTCCTTATGCAAAATATCAATAAATAGAATGAAGATTTAATTTGTCTTTTGTTGACTACTTTGTGCTTTCTATTGATTATTTGGAGCTCAAGAGAGCTAATTATTTCAAACTCTGCATCTACTGAGGTCTCTTCCCATTCAAATATCTACACTATTAAAATATTCTGAGGTAGAGTATTTGATGAGAAAAGTCATAATGTTTTTCTGTGTAACTTTTGCATTCAAACAGCACATCTGGGTGTAGTAATAGCTGATTTAAATTTATGCTTTTCTTCCTTAACCAGGTCAATCTGTGAAGCTGTTTATAGAGTGTTTTTGTATCAGTATTACTGTATGGTGGAAAACATGCAGTAATATTTGCAGTGCTGTGGAAATTATATTGTGGGGTGTTCTGTCTGTTCCAGGATGTTTCTGGAATGCCAGCTCTGTGTCGGCCTGTGGCAGAGGGAGGAGGAGGTTTTGATTATCGACTTGCCATGGCCATTCCAGATAAGTGGATACAGGTGAGACCTTCTTAAAAAATACATTCTGCTCTTCAAAGTGGAGTGTTTCTCTGTCAATGCAACACACAAACACTTCTGAATCCTACTGACAAGTTTTGCTTTCTCTTGTGTTAATGTGCTATTGAAATAAATTCTGACAGGCTTGAGCACAGCTATTAGAGGCTGAAATGAGAGCTGTCAGATATTATATAGGTTTCAGGTGAGGAAGTTCAGGAGCTGGGATTCACATTCCAGATGATAATTGTTTTCTTTATACAATACTCATAAGCTCAATGTCTCTGAAATGACCTGTATCTTGCAACAGCTGTAGAATGTGTAATCTATATTGAATGTAAACAGGAAGATAAAAAGTTAGCCATGTGCACAAAAATATTAAAAAAAACAATAAAAAAATCACTCCATAAACATGCAATAAACCCTCCTGACATGGGCCATAGAAATTGGCATTGAATATATATAGACATGAAAGTTTAAACAAAGTAAACCTAGTTGAATTACACAAACACCTGCAAGTGGTACAGGGGGGTTACAAAAAATAATATAAATCTGTAAATATTAATAAATTCTCACTACAATAAGAATTTATTTCACCTCTTCCTTAATATAGAGAATCACAAGAAAAGGCAGCAAATACTTAATGATCTGAAAATGCCTCTACTGATGTTGTAGTGAACATCCTTCAGGTAGATAGATTACGCCCAAATCCTTTGGGCTGGCATGATGATCTGAAAATAGTAAATGTTTTATATGATCACTAATTTTTCAATAAATATAGTGTGTAGCTAAGAATAGTAATTTAACAATCAACTTACCTTCAGCATATTTCAATTTTATAACTAGGAGGTAGAGGGCCAATTGAAAAACAGATATCAAGCCTCTTTTCAGAAGATAAACTTGACAGCTTTTCCAACAGAGACACCATCATTAAAATTTGGAATTTGTAATTTAGACATTTAGGTCCTGAAATGCAGTTAAGGGCTCATTTTTTTTAACAGCAAATACCTAATAGCGATGTTTTGTGGGTTTCTTGAAGTTTTGTTAGTTTGGTTTTTTTTGGATTTCTTTTGTTCCTTGCCACACTTAAGGGCAGGCAAGATGAGCAATTTCCTAGGTAAGCAAAATGCAAATAGCCAAGTTCACATTACATGGTAAAAAAACAGACTGTAGAATTTTACCAGTGCAAAAGATTTACAGTGTAATTTAGCAATCTCTGATGTGGTCTGCTTCATTTAATTTGCAATACTTGGATGAGAAACATAACTGTGCTGCAGTAAATTCTGTTCTTTAACTGGATAAAATGTCAGGTTTTCCAACTTAAACTCGAAAAACTGACATTGGCTTGACATGGAACAGCATGGGACACTGATGGGATGTTGACTGCAAATCAGTTGTGGTTGGGATTGTAAAAGAGCTTAGAGTGATGTAGGCAGGAAGCTTCTTGACAAAGAAACTGCAAATAAGTGACCAGAGTAGAGATATGGAGTTAGAGGTGATGCCAGAGTTTGTTTCCACATTTCTTGAAGGGAAAAATAAAGCTGAGATAATTGGAAGGGAGAAGTTTTGATGAACACTTAATTGGCTGTTATCAAACTCTCCTAGACTGCTTATTCTCATTTCTCTACAGTTCTTAAGTATGTGCCTGTTAATAGGAAATTTTCTAGGCAGTTTGCTAAAGACAGTTTGAAACTGAAGAATCTCCAAGAGATTCCATCAACTAATTCTGAGGAATCCATAAAAGTAAGAAAGATAAACTGTTTGTCACAGCAGTGGTTGTACTAGTTCAGATTCAAGATAGATATAGTACATAACATGATGCTACATAGGGACCTCAATGTGTTCAGAGACAGACTTTATGGACCTAAAAAAAATATATCAACAAGGAAAGGGGCAAAAAAAGACTGTTTAGGAGTATATGGGCAATTCCAATTATAATGTTGAATTTTAAAGTGTGATATTGGCCATCTTGGTGCCATTACCTTTATATCACTTCTATTTTTATGTCTATGTATTTGCATACATGCATTTAAGTCATAGTGTTCAATGGAGGTCTACAAAGTGGTGTAGGGAAAAAAAAACAAACTACCACTGAGATTGAGCTAGATTTAGCAGAGGAAGGAAATTATGTGATATGAGGCAGAAAATTCCTATTAATGGGATTCAGTTTGAATTGCTAAAATTCAAGAGGTAGTACCACACTGCCCAGTGGTTAAGCTTTATTTGGAAGCTCCCATATGCCAGGGATACCTGATATTGTGAACCAGGTAGATCTGTGCCCATGTATTTCTTCCTTGGTTTTGGTTCAGTGCTCTCTTGCAAGTCCTATCAATCATATTATCTACCAGAGGATTCACATAATAAATGGCAAAACCTGTTGTCTGTGCTTCCCCAGGGAGGTAAAGGAGAAAAAAAAGTGTTCTAGGTATTATATTTATGTGATAAAATAGAAAATAATGAACCAACTCTTTGGATTATCAGAGAAAGCTCGTCACTTCGAAACAAAAAATGTGAGAACACAGTTCACATTCCACTGGAAATTCCTGTGCCAAGATAATGTGACATGTTTTTAGTTAAGACAACTTTTCAGTGATCTTTCTTTTATTTTGTAGATAATTAAAGAGCTGAAAGATGAAGACTGGAATATGGGCAATATTGTGCATACATTAACTAACAGACGGTATGAAGAAAAATACATTGCTTATGCAGAGAGTCATGACCAGGTATTTTCAGCTGTTTGCTTGTTCATAACCTAGTAAAAGTTCTTATTTAGAAATTTGCCTTTTATTTGTTGGTCTTTTTTAATGAGGAGGTAGTTGAGCTTGATGGGAAGAATTTCGGAAATGTGTAGATTTAGACTAGTGCTCTTTCTTGTACGGGATTTTTTTGTTTGTTTGTTTTTGTTTGGGTTTTTCGGGTTTTTTTGTTGGTTTTTATTTGTTTTTTGGGGTTTTCTGGTTTTTTGTTTGTTTGTTTTTGTTGTATTATTTTTTGTTTGACTTGGGTTTTTTTGTTTTTGTTTTGTTTTGCTGTATTTTATTTTACGATCCTTCATTTAAGTAAAAGAATCATCCCTGGAGTGCATGGGTAATATTGGCTTTCAGTTTTGTTTTGTTTTTGAACAAAAAAGAAATGAGTCATAGCTTCTTGTTTTGCCTGCTATAGGACATAGGGAGGTGTACAATCCATGACTTAAAAATCCTGTTTCCATTAACTAAACTGGAACAATGCTTCTGATAAGCATCAACAATATGCTAATTTAAGAAATTTATTTGTGACTTCTTTTCACTTCATGAAAGTCTTTCCTCTCTGAAAGGATTGAAAATGTCCTCTTTTGAAATCTAAATGAAATATTCTGTAACAGTTTGGTTCAAAGCACAGCAGTTGTAATAGTTGTGTGTTTGGAAAAATGAAAAAGTTATGATGAGTTTGGATAGCACTCATCTCCCACAGTCTTTTAAACCTTGTTTCTGAAGAGTCAAAAAACACATAATTTGGGAATTGTAAAATTACCAACTTTAAATCTTTCATTTTAGAAATTGTTTTATTTAAGTAACCTATCTTTCCTTTATATGAGAGGTTGATATTCCATTTTCCTGTGCTTTCTATGAAAAATGTCAACAGAAATGTCCAGAACAAGTTGATTTTATGTGTTTTGTTTTATAATATATATAGTATATAGTCTATTTTATAGTATGTTTTTAAAAGAGCATTCTGAGTTTACCATTCATTATATCCATTTTGTGTACCTATTTACATTCTAATCTCAGAGTCTGTTATAGGGTTCATTTAATGCATGATGCTGATAATGAACTTCAGAAATTACTAGGAAATTTATATTATTCTATAAGCTGTTTTCATCAAAGGTGATTCTTCACCCTAAAGCACAACATATAGCATTACTGTTGCCGTTCCTTTATTTCCTGTTGATTTTTAGCAATTGAGTTGTTTTCCATATCACTTTGCATTTTCAGCTTAGAATGTCATACTTAGGGGGAAAAAATATCATTTTTAATTAAAATAAAATGATGATTACAGACGTGCATCAGTCTGATACATGAAAAGTAGGATAGAGAAACAAAAAGTACAGATAAAATTCACTCTGAAGGTGCCTGAAGTAATGCATGTGAGGTTACAATAATGATTTCTTGTATGTAGCAATGGGCTATGAGCTGACTGTTGCCAGTCAGAATACAAGGCCTCGTGCTGCCAAAAAAGCAGATCCAATCCTGGAATTATTATGAGTGGAATAGAGCAAAGAGCACAATCAGCATGCCACTGCAGTCTTTCCTGGTTTGTGTGCACCTTCAATGTTAGAGACAGGTTTGGTCCTGTATTCTTAAAGAATATACAGCATAACTGGAAAAAATGCTGTGGATTGATTTTCATAAGAAAAAAATCACTGAACAGAATAAGATACTTTGGGGTAGTAAAGAGGTCATTGAAGGGGGAAATATATCCATTTATAAAATCACAGCTGCCACAGAAAACATGAATAAGGAAACACTGCTCTTCCAATGGAAAGATTAGGGGATATTAAATGGCACTAACAAATGCCACATTCTGAATCTAGAAAATAGTTGTTCATTGCAGTCTTCAGTCTTGTCATTGTCAAGTGTTCATTTTTTTTCTCCTTTAAATAGAGTATTTTTTACTTAAGGGAATAATCTATATATGCTGTTATATTGTCAGCTGGAAAATGAAAGGATGATGGTGCTTTTCAGCTAGACCTGTTTACAATTTATCTGTAGCTCCGGAATTTAGTAAGTTTTGTGTTCAAAAGTATAAAACAATAATTGGGCTAATTGAACAAAAATCAGCTATTTAAATATAAATACTCCAAATTTTTTTCCACTACCTGCCTGCTAATATATTGAATAGCAGTTTTGGTCTTTCTCAAGTAGCAGTGAGCACTAGCAAGTTAGTAATTCAGTTTATTCTTTTGTGTAAAATCACAGAAAACCAATCACATTCTTGATTGCATATGAATGAATGCTTCACACTCACTCTGCTTGTCTGAATCAGAGTTTTGTTATACGCATTTATTTTTATGTTCCAGGAACTTTTACTTGAGATATTAGCTTTCTTATTTTCTATATCCTCTAAAATTCCCAAATGGTGGGTCAGTTGTGATTTACTGAGTTGATGCTGATATTTCACGTTTGATATCTGTAGGTGAAAAAGTTCTTAGATGTAGTTATGCAGTTTGATCCTAGTAGGTGAAATGTAGGACCAGGGGTTAGACAGCTGCTAATCTGTTATCATATACACTCAATCCCATCAGCTCATGGACATCAGTTTTTGACAGCTGACCAGATCTATATTGCACATCACACAACGCACAGATGCAGTGATCAGAATGTAGGGACACCATGACCTGATGATTATTGGCTGTGGCAGGATGTTTCCTTCAGGAGCAGGGACTGGATCATGCACACTGAGCTATGTCCTGTGGCAGGATGCTTCCTTCAGGATCAGGGACTAGATCATGCACACTGAGCTATATCCTTGTCTCCTAAATGATCTTGCAAGTCCTCCCCCTACAATACAGATCACCTGTTTAAAAAAAAGCCCAAAACGTAGAAACTTAGAAGTGTTTTCTTCTGTGTCTTTTTGAACTGTTCTAGGCACTGGTTGGGGATAAGACACTGGCCTTTCACCTGATGGATGCAGAGATGTACACAAACATGAGTGTGCTCATGCCTCTGACGCCAGTTATTGATCGTGGGATCCAGCTTCATAAAATGATTCGTCTCATTACTCATGCACTTGGAGGAGAGAGCTATCTGAACTTCATGGGTAAGTAATCTCAGGAGAAAGTCTCTCATTTTCTCATCTACAGAATGCGTGGCGGGGAAATAAAATGATCTCACATCATCTTACTTCCACAGTATTTATCACAGTGCTGAAATTTGGAGCATAAATGCTTTTATAGATTTATTACAAAAGGTAATATGCATTGTTTTTCTGTCTGTGAGATGATGCATGTATGATAAGAAAATAAAATCAAGGTGGTTTCTAACTGTAAGAGAAATAACTTTTGCAACTCAGACTAGTGTTTTAATTGTTGTTCTGCAAGTTTATCAGGTGGTGAGCTGTGGCTCACGCAGCTGGGTTGTATTTCATCTGTATTCTTTTACTCTCCTACATTTTTTAAGGTAACAATGAATTTACTGAAGATAGGTCTGTGCTTATTTCAGTTATTAATTGTCAGGAAGTAGCCTGGAATCAGCTGACCTATTTCATTGCTTCTTAGTGCTTAATGAGGTAGGCAAGGACAAATCACAGACACAGGAGGCACATTCTCTATCAAAGCATAGAAATTTTAAGAGTTAGTGGTACTTTCTTCTGGTTCATAGACTGTAAAATAAAACTGTTGAGTTACTTCCAAAGCACATTGCTACATGGAAATTCAACTGTTAGTCTAGTTTAGTCAGCGATGACTACAGTTTCATATAATCATCTTAAAAGTTGAATATTCTTAGCTTTATCCAAAATTCCAAAGCTGTTTATGCTGTCTGTTCTTTGTCACATTCATTCATTTAATTTCTTTGCAAAATAGTCCTTACTTTACAGTAAAAGTTTTGTAATGTGGTCTGACAGGTTCTGTGTAGCCTTTGTGACAGTCTCATGAGGAACAAAAAAGCTGAAAGCCTGCTACAAAATTGCCATCAACTTTCTGATGATAGTACACTTGAAAATTATAGAAATTTTAGCTTAGTATTTTCTTCTACTTTTGTGGTTAAATATTTTGTTCCATAGTTTAAGGGGACTTGTTGGATCTGTATTGCCCTTCTTCCACAATGGTGTATTTAACACCGTACTTTTTGATCAAAACCTTGAGAACATAAGACAATGGTGACACTGAATTTAAGTTTGCCTGTACTGGTACATACTCTCTTTCTTTGTATTAGGGGAAAACTCAGAAAATACTGTGTTGGTTTTCTCAAAAAGAATTGAAGCAATTTCAGTACAGAACAAACTGATTCACTATATGCAATACTATTAAAACTATTATTTTCAATAAAATGCAGGGATTTTGGTTTTGTTTTTTCTCATGAGTGAAGAAGTGTTAATGAAATAAATATTTATGAAGTGTGCAATCATGCACCAAAATGTTCAAGGTATGAGGTGTATGCTTCCATTCAAACTAGTGATACTACAATAGTTAAGGAAACAGGTGTTTACTAAATACTCCATCTAAACTGCAGGTGTCTTTGCCCCAGATTGACTTAGTAAGATTAGAAATATAATCAGTAATGCAGTGTGGCATGTTAAATCCCGTGTGTCAATGCTGGCTGATTGAGCAATTAATATTGGGTATCTCTGAGTACTGCAAATGGTTCAGTAACTACATTATAGTTTGCTATATGTAAAAGGTGAAAAGATTGTAATAACTTCTGGAGGAGAAAATAAATTCTGAATATAAATTCAGAATGCTAGCAGTCCTGTGGACTTAAAATGCATGTTGCAACATGCTATCTAATTAAGCAAATGCAGTGACAAATGAGTTCTTCAACTTGCAGGTTTGTGTGAATGCCAAAGGTAAGAAAGAGAAGTAGAGTGGGGGAAGGAATGAAAATCTTCTTTCACAGCCCCTGGAGAAAACATTCCAGGTGCCTCTGTGCTTCCCTAAGTCCTTCCATTAAAAATCTTTTCTGTCTCTGTACTTTCTGTGTCTGAAAACCCAGCAAAGAAAGACCCTGCTTTCTGAATGCTTTGCTCACCTTAAGGAAATACAAACCTCATCTACAATAATGTTGTGTCAGGAGTGTAAATCTGTATTCTTAAATACATCTTGGAATTTCTCTTGGAAGATCAGGAATAATATTTAATGACACGTGTTGCAGCATTGTTTGGGCTCCATACATGCAAGCAGATTCCTGTTGACCAAAGTGGTGCATCAAACACTGATTGTGACTTTCTCTCATCTTTCTCATGTTTCACACTGGATGATTCTCTGTCCTTCTTATCTCTGAGAAACCACTGCAAAAATCCTGAAAGCTGTTATTCTTATTTTTCATGTTTCTGGGTGTTTAATTTTCACTGGAGACTTTTTTTTTTTCTTCCCAGTATTGGCAATGAGTGTTGTATGCAAGCTTAAATATGTATAGGAAAGTTCTGTCATTTCAGTAAATTGGTTCCCTTGTAACCAAAACCTTTGGGAGCATTCTTTCCTCCAGTCTGTGTTTTGGTTTTATGTGCAGCTTTCCAGATGATCTCTTGGGCTTCATGTGTGCATCTGGCATGGAAGATTTAACCTAGGAAGAGAAAAAACTCCATATGCTTGGCTGAAATTGAGAATAACAATGACAAATGTGCTGCAGCAGTGAATGCACTCTCTGGAAGGCCAGTTTTTTTAATAGTGATAGTAAATAGTAGCAATTGTTTTGAAACTTTTGCTGTGTCTAAATTTTCTTCTTTCAGAGCTAGTAGAGAGCAACAATCCCAATATAGCTGTAGATTGTGCAACTCAGCTCCTGTTTTAGACAGATTTTAATACTGAGACAGGCCAGTTACAAGTCAGAAGTTGTCACAGAATTTTTGGAAGTCACAAAAATTTCAAGTTCTTCTGCACAATGCTTTAGTTAGGACTACATGTGCTTCTTAAGGGATTTCTTTCTTCACTAGTTTTCTATTAAGGCCTTGTCATACTGCACATTTGAATGTCTGAATTTTAATGGCACTTATAGGCTCAAGCAGTTATAATGTGTATATATTCAATAGTGAAAATATTCTTTTTAATTGTAAATAATATGAAAAAACTCTTCCTACTCAAGTATTTTTGCTTGTAGTTATATGCACATTGAAATACCATACGCATCTAATTACCTTAAAACCAGAAAACTATTTGCAACAATATTTAGATTATTGATCTCTGTCCTCCCTAATATCAGGATTTGAAAACAAATACAAAATAAAAAACTTGTATCTGGCTAAAATTCTTAATTGTCAGTTTTAGTCCCGTACAAAATAACAAAAAAGTCCAAGACTGGGCATAATTCCTCAAGCACTATACAAGGACTAATAGAAGTTTTTTTTTAAGGCTTCTAGAGTATTACAGGAATCTTCTGATCTCAGCTTGAAAATAAAGTAACCACCGTTGTTAACCAGAAATGTGTAACTTCAGTATAAAGATTCACATATATTTCCTGAAAATAATACTTGAATCACCACTACAAAATTGTTCTGTCTCTATATCCTTGCATTTTCTTTTTGCTTCGTTTTTCATTCTGTCCCTGAAGACAAACTGTAGACAATGCTAATTGTTGTTCTGTAAATGTTCTTTTGTGTTTTCTTGTGCACTGCATGTGCCCTGCACTTAGGGAAACCCTGCAGGACATGTAAAAAAGCTGTGCCAGTTCTTCAGTGGACTTGTTTCCATGGTCTCTCCTTATCTTGCAAGATACATCTGTGTGTCTAGGTTTAGACAAGCAAAGGTAGTTGTTTTATTGCCCCAAAATATGCATACGCAGAGGACCTTAAATATCATTTTGGGTCCTTGAAATCCTTCATAGCACAAACACTTACTGTTTTATGTCACTGTTGGGTCTTGCTTTTCATCTTGCTGACAATCATTTCCTTGGCTTTTTTTGTTTTGTTTTGTTTGTTTGTTTGAAATTGGCTTAAACTCAAATCTATTAATTTAAAGGGGGATTAGTCCCTACATGAACCTCTAGCACTATTTTTCATGACTCTTCCATAGTAAAGCAACTCTTGATTAAGACTCCAGAGACCAACTTTCACTCCCTGGAAAACAACTTTTGAGACCATGTTAATATATATATATGTGTATGTATGTATGTATATACACAGTTAGGAAGTTATTTGAAGTAACTAGAACATATTTTGCAATCATGAACATTGACTGATGTTACTGTTTGGGCTGACATTCACCTGTTTCACGATTATCTAATTTTTCTGTACAGTTTCCTCTTTCTCACTTGTTAGATCATTTACACAGCAGTTTTATCCACCTTCTCTAGTTTTAGGGGTTTTTTTGCATGCACCAAAAGAGTTTCTCGTGATAAGACTTTATTTTTCTTTGCCCTTAAAGGTAAAATGCTATGTGTCATATATTCATCTGAGTATTTAAGAGAGAGAAACTTGGGGTTTTTTTTTTTTCAGTAATTTGTTTTTAAACTAAGGAGTTTCATAACAGCAGGCCCTTGAAAAAATTTTGACAAACAAGAAAATAAACGGTACAAAAACTGTATTAGTAGCACTAATATCAGTGTGAGAAAGGTATATGACTTTTTTTAAATAATATTAATTAAAAACTTGAAATTAAAATGATGCAGCATAACTGACAATATAAATAGGAATGTTACTTTAAACAGAATCTGAACTGCTATTTTTATTGCTACTTATTCTAGATGAAAAAGGAATTGTATCAAAAACAAGGATATTTAGCTTAAACTGAAGGGAGTTTGTTTCTCTTTGGCATGCTGCATTTTTACACTTTTTTCTGTTCATTGTCTTATGCTTCTTACATCTGTGCACTGGTTACAGGGTGACTTTTTTGACCATCATCCAAAGAGTGGCCTTGGGAGAGCATATGGTCTTCAAAGTCCCTCATTTCAGTCAACTCCTCTGGATAAGTAGCCTTGAAGTGCTCACTTGGTACAGACTGCAGCTTTAGGGGAGGTAGTTTGAAGTCATGCTTCTTAATATGCTTGCCTAAGATAGATAAAAAATGTGCTGCCAGTTCCAACAGGTGCTTTAATTCCATGGCAGCATGACAGAAAACAATTATGTTCACTTTAAAGTAGAAAAGAAGGGTGTAATCTGAAATCTCACCTGCAGTTTCTAAGAGACTTAGTGATAGACACCTATAACTTTGTTGCATGATATCCCATATGCAACCCCACTCACAACTTGGCAGTGACAGTGGGAAGAATCCAAATTTATGTATTAGTCTTCATAAATCATTTTGACAGTCTCTTCTGCAAGGTCTAGGGGTACAAACTGTTTGTGTTTATTAATTTAGTTGATTGAAGCAAGCTTCATTTCTACACTTGCTCAAAACACATTAGAGTGTCTGGGAGAAAAACAAAGAGTGACTGTCTCATAATTCAAAACTAAATCACACACAGAACTGTCTTATCCCACCTCTCCACAAATTAAGTATCTCCCAATATTAGGGATCTGTTGTTTGGGTTGATTGTACATCCTCCTGGAAAGTGTAGGGAGTAAGGCATTATGCCTGTATGTTATTTAAATACATAAATAAAACTGTTGATGGCAGCAATCTATATGTGGTGGCGCATCCGTGTTCACACAGTGATCTCTCAAGGCAGAAACCTTGAAACAGAAACCTTGAAGCAGAAAACTTCAGTCAGCAGCATCCTCAGAACTGCTTGAGAACCAGCAGTTGCTGCAGCTGTGCTCATGGGGTGAAATCCAGGTAGGATTTTCCAGAATTGTAGAGGGACTAGTCTTCACCAAGCACATGAGTGGCACTTTTTCTCTCAGAGTAATGCTGATGTTTCCTTAGTTTGTACCCACATCTGCTGGGTATTGGCTATGACTGCATTGCCAGTGGAGAAGATTTATGGTATATCAAGACATTCTGACATTGTGCATCACTTGCAAGGTGTTGTTTTTTTTTTTTAAGGATGAGATTGCGATTTTTAAAAATTTTATTTATTTTATTTATCATTATGCTTAGTAACATCGTTTAACCATGGGATACTGTTGTTGAAACTTCTGCTAGTTTCTCAAGCTTTGTTCCTAGGGCTCCATCTGTTGCTTTGCATATTGTGTGATTTGTGCAGCTCACAGTTCAGACTTGTGACATCTCCACTATCAATATGAGTGCATTCAGCCTTGTCTTCTAATATAATACTTGATGTGGTATGAGGGCTTGCTAAAGAATAATGAATGAAGTTGTAAAATAAAACTAAGTTATTAGAGTTATAAAAGTTTGGTTTCTGTTTGTATGACAGCCTTCATTTTTGTGTTTTTTTGTTGCTTTATTTGTTGTTGTTTTGAAGAACACAGAAATAATATATATAGGCCTCCATATATTACAATTTTTTATCACTCACTATATATTATAATTGTAGTATGTACCATAACTTTCAGCACAGGTTTATAGAGGAATTTCTGTTTTCAGTTGTTCAAAAACGTAATATATTACAGAAATTATGACAAACTCATATCATTATGAAAAGCTTTTTTCACACCTAGATTTCTGACTCTACAGGACAAGGCTGTTATTCTCTCCTGACACAGTTATTGTTTGTTATTTTTCTCTCCACAGCTATAAGATTCAGAATTTCTTTACAATAAATAAACACAGACAGAGGAATTTTCTAGAATAGGAATTTGAACAACATTGTAGTTAAATTTGCATTGATTTTCAAGAGACAAAGTATTTTCTATTTTTCCTAAGAAGTGGTGAAGTCTTCAGAGCAAAGCATATTAACATGAGAACATCTTTTATAAATGTTGACCTGTTCTTTCTCGGGTGTCTTTTGAGATCTTCAATTTGAAATTCTGTAGAATTGTAGAATGTTTAGATTCTAAAATATGTTGGTCAGAGCCCCATCCAACCTGGCCTTGGACAATTCCCGGGATGGAGGATCCACAGCTTCTCTGGGCAACTTCTTGATTGTCTCACCACCTGCACTGCAAAAAATTTCTTACTACTCTCTGATGTAAATACCAGTGGAATTTATAGTGGAGTAATAGTTTTGAAGGGGGATTGTTTAGGGGTTTTTGTTAGATTTGCTGTCTTTTCCAAATAGTACAGATACTTTTTCAGTTGGGATGCCTTGTTGAATATAAACCACTACATCTGTCTTAATGTACTACATGAAAGTGCAGGGCAGGAGGAGTACCAGGACAAGTGACCAGTGTCTCAAGGACAACAAGATTATTCACAAAGCCAAGAGTACTAGTGAAGTCTTTTTAGTGCCAGAAGCTTAGAACTTATACTCAGTTGGGATAAGTATTCAGATCTTTTAGTGAAATTCAAAGCAAGTCCTGCAAGCAAGGTATTTTCATAGAATATCTTCTCAAGTGACATTTTTAGAGAGATTATTTAAAAGCAATCGAGTAATCCACTCACTCTTGATTTAAGAGTCAATCTGTAGACTATGAAACAGCTCCCTTAATCCTCTCATATTTTTTTTCTTTTTTTAATCCAGCTAACTGTTAATACAAAATACTGCAGGAAAGCCTGGATCATCTGGGTGATTGTAGGTCAACTATTTGTGCAGCTTAAGCTCACAACCTTTATCTTCATAATGGAGAAATGTATGGTTTCATTTCAAAATGTTAATGGAGAAAAAAAAGGATATCTGATGGAAAACATTAGTGTTAACATACACTGTTGGATTGGCAGCATGCTTTTCCACAATTTATCTTGAGCTCCTAAAAAATAAACAGAAAACTTTATTCAAGCTGAGCTGGTTTTGTTTATTTTCATGATTGGTTATTAATTGTAGTTCCTAGTGGCTGCCACCATTTTAGCAAGTCATGAATTGTGCATAGTATTGCTTGAAGGGAAAAATGCAGAAGTCTGAACATGGGTGAACTTCCATAACTCCCATTTTTCTTTCATCTAAACTAACATAGTCCAAGTGCTAGTTATTTATAGATACCAAAATATTATGTGAATGTATATTCTATTTTCCATAAGTGTTTGTGTTGCAATGCTTTTTTCCTCCTTGTGTGCTTTTTAGCTGTACTTAAACAGCTTTTATGTATTTCTTCTTGAATAAGTGAATAGTTCTTCAAAATTCTGTATTTTTCAGTACATTTTGTTTAGCCTGGAGAAAAGGAGGCTCAGGATGACCTTATCACTCTCTTTAACCACCTGAGAGGAAGTTGTAGCCAGGTGGGGGTTGGTCTCTTCTGCCAGATAACAAATGATAGGATAAGAAGAAATGCTGTCAAGTTATGCCAGTGAAAATTTGGATTGAGTATTAAGAAATTTCTTTACTGAAAGGGTGGTCAGACACTGGAACAGGCTGCCCAGGGAAGTGGTGGAGTCACCATCCCTGGAGGTGTTTATTGGATGTTGCTCTTGGGAATGTGGTTTAGTGGTGGACTTTGCAATGGTTCTATTTGCATAATGATTCTATGACTATTCAAAGCCCACAGGCTGATAGACATGCCAAAGTATTGACATATTAATTTCAATAGATGTAAAGAAAACTTGCCTTATTTGTGCAAATTTTCTCAGTATGTGAAATTTATTGTTCTGTTTGGAGAGGGACAAAAAGGACACAGAAAGAAAAAATCAGTATTGCACTAGACCTGTTACTATTCTGTCTGTCACTAGTCTTAGAAATATAGTAAGCTATTTATTAATATTCTGCTTTCCTACTTATGGGTTGGAAAGGTATGTCCTAATTAAATATGAAGCAGAGAGTATCTTCATTTAAAATAGTTTTCATTTTGTGGAATTCAGCCTAGACATAATTGAAGTTTTCAGAGAAATTGTCAAAGTCCCTTTTTGTATTTATTAGTTGCTTTTATGTTTTTAAGCATGAAAGACTGTTTTCAGTTTATTTCTTACATGGAAGGCTATTTCTAGTTTTGTACACAGCACATAAGAACAGAGAACTAAATACATTACTTACCTCTGGAAACTGAAATACAGGAAGAGGCTTGTAGCAATTAATAAAATTTACCTTAATAAAGGTGCTGTATACACATCAAATTCTCTAAGTAAGTTTTTGATTTGTGTTTTTTTCATTTCCCAGTTCATAAAGGGATGATGTGATCCATGTCTGAGATACCATGAGGCTGGGCTCAGGGGCATGAGAAGCTTTTACCAGGCTCCTGTTTGACAGGGCGCTGTCTCTTTTCTTTCCTCCTGCTGTTACCATGAAGTATCAGGTTTTCAAAGGATATGTTGTTTTCTGACAATAAAATGTTCCCATTAAGATCTAAATAAGAAAACAAGTATTGAAATAAGCTACCACCATAATGTGGCTGTGTAAAGGAATGCAATGAAACAAAACGAGTAATGACATTGGCAAATATTTTTTTGCAGATAAAGGTGTAATTTTACTTGTTTCAGAGGATTCTTCTCCCCCTTTTTTAATAGATGATCCATGTAAAGCATTTATCACTTGAGCAAGTTTATTTTTTTTAAGAAAAAAAAAACCACAAAGGAATGAAAAATCATTATTGAGAAATTTCATATGTCCAATTCAAAATGTCTTTGTGCAAGTAATCTCTAATGGTTTCTTGTCTGTGTTTTGTGTTTTGCTTTTGTCATTTCGAATTTCCATACAGCATTGCTGGAGGGGGAGAGGAGAAATCATCTTAGTGTTTGTACATGTTTGGCTTTCCTCAAACAGTTGTAACAATGTTTTTCAGACATGGAAGCAGGTTTGGGTTTTGTTTTTTTGCCTGAGATCAAAGTTGACTTTTTCCCTTGACAAAGAAGTTTTGTCTTACAGGCACAAAAAGCATTATGTGCAGTATATCTTCATCTTGGCCCCTAAAAAAAGCTGTATCTCTTCTTTGTGTACCGTGTAATGACAACATGAAGTGTAGTACTTTAAATGCATTAATATTTCAGTGAATTGAAACACTGTTTTTTGAAATAATATTTTTAAAAAATCTATGCATACATAATTAATTCCAGCAGTTATGTGAAACTTTGGGGTAGGGAAAGAAGCAACTCATATGAACATATGTTTTGGTGAAAAGTTGATCAAGGGAAAGGTTTGAGGTGACTGCCTAAATGAGATTGCTTTTATTACTTTTTACACTAGTTTAGAGGTATTTATTTCAAAACTGAATAACAAATTAAAAATTTTATTGTGATTTAAGCAGCCGTAATGTAATCTGGGAATAATTTCTGCTCTGATTCTCATTTATCAGTATAAATTTATTTTCTATCCATTAACTTGGTGTCACAAGGAAAATCTAAATTATTAGCTAGTTATGTCTTGAAAGGCTCACAGCTTTGTTGTGCCTTCAGCTGATTCAGGTCTTGGTGCTAATTTAAATGTGTTTTGAGCATTAGATGAATACTGTCATGTTTGCCTCTGTGTGTATAGCAAATTGCTGAGTTTCAAAGCCAAAAGGGTTAGCTGTCCTCTGGAAATAGAGGCATGAGATAATGAAATGAACAGATGGGATGGCTCATGGTGACCCTCTTTTTCTTTGAATGTCAAAGGTTCACAGTTCTAGACCTTTCTTTTACAACTATTTTTTTGAAAAAAATCATGTGTGAAGACAGATAACCATGATACCTTCCTTTCTCATGGGAATTAGTCTGGACAAAAGTTAGCATTCTTATCTATGAAGACATTTGTTCAGAGTCATCCCTTTCTCAGTTGCCACTAGAACACACCATCTAAAATTCAGCTTTTCCTCCCACCTGCACTACAGGGACAGTCAGGAAAAGCACTGGATCATTTTCCAGTGATATGTCTCATACATTAAGAGTTCTTAATGTACAGGTTCATATGTGTCTGGAGGTCCCTATGTAATGTGCCCATCATCAGGAAATGGAGTGTGTTAGTGGGTCTTGAATTTCCCAGCTATTTGAAAATTTTTCTGTACTAAACCCTGAAAATTGGGAGATCACATTAAAAAAGTGGCAGAAGCTCTGCCTGATGATACTCTGAGTACCTCTTAAAATCTCTTTATCAAATGACCTGTTATTAGGGAGCAAATGTCCATAATCTTTTCTCTAGTCTTTCTGGCTGTGGTGAGAATGATTACCTGAAGGAAGGGGAGTGGAATCATGGCATTTAAGTCAGGGCATATTATGGCTCTTCTGATGTCTCTTAAAGCTGATTTTCAAGACATGTCCTCTTCGGAAGCAGAAGGGAAGGAGAACGTGAAGGAGTAACTAAATGTGCAGAAAGAGCTTTTTTGGCCACAAGTGCTTTTTAGAAGGCTGTGGTAACATTTAATTACAGTCTAGTTTCTTTCTGTGTTATATTTTAAATTTCAACAAACAACTGTTCTCTTAATATAGTGAGATTTTCTTTTTTCCTGTCTCCTTATATAAAAAAACAACAACAACAAAAAGAAACGGCAAAACAAAACAAGATGAACATCTTCCTGGATAACTGTGCTCAGTTCCTATAGATTTTGGTGGCTATTTTATAATTCACCTGCTGCTTGCAGCAAAGGTGCTATGAGTACCAATTCCTTAAAGTCTCTTTATCTGAGTGATGGTTTTGCTTCAGTTTTTCAAAACTATTGCCTGCTATGTTTTTTCCCCTTTTTCCTGCTTCTCAGTTTTGCTGGCACTGGTTAATGTACAGATGAGTCAAGACTATCTTTACATTGTGAATCCAGCCCATTTGACCATCAGGATACTTGAAAACTTCTGCACTGTAGTTGCAGTCTCCACATTCCCAGTCATACTGAAAGACTAGCAATTATTCTGGTATAATTAATCATAGATTAGTATTAGAAGGTGATGTTCTTCAGAGGCTGGTTCTTAATTACAGCCTTTCTTTATCCTCTTCTGGTGTTGTAAACAGTTGTATTACAATTTTAATAATATACGAGCATTATATTGCTATGATATTTTAATTTTCCTTTTTTGTTCTTATACTCTGAGGTGTGACTAAAGATGACTCAAGGATCAGGTTTAAGATGCTTAAAGAACAAATTTTCTGACACTTCCTTTCATATGAGATCTGCATGCATAACGTCTATGTGAAGCAGTTGCAAATCTTTGCTACTTTTTAAAATCTGATGCAGCGAGCATTCCAAGACTAAGTGTTTTTGTGGAAGCAGCACATCTCAATGATTCTAAATGAATTCTGATTTTTAACATTCTTCAGGTGCAGTCTGACAGATTGCAAAAAGTACAGAATACCTCTTCGAAATCTGTATGAGATTTGGTCCCTAGTCTAGTAAGAAGGAGAGAGACCAGGGCTATTACTGCCTTGAACAGAATTACATCATCAGAGGTTTCTCTCAGTACACTTCTCCTGTGCACCTTCATTAGTGGATCTCATTTACAGAGAAGGCATTTCAATTTAAACCATGTATTTTCTGTTCAAGAACAGTTGACTTTAATACACAGACTAATAGCCATAAGTAGTTTAGTTGATTATCAGGCCAATGAGACTTCTTAAAACCTGCCCTTTTTGTAGCATGACCAGAGACCCTGACTCCTGATCTCTGTTCTTTCTGAAAAAGAAACCCAAACTTGAAAATTTCAATACCTGTTTCCGCAAAAAAACCCAAAACAACAACAAAAAAAAAAATAAAAAAAATACAAACCAGAAAAACCCACCAACAATACAAATAATCTTGCCTTAGACATCCTTGTTATGATTGACTAATGAGCAGAGATCTGCCAACAGATTATGCTGTTGCCATAAGAATATTGTGCTAGGATTTTTGAAATGTGCTAAAAAAAATAAACATGATTTAGAAAAATAGCTGTCAAGTGTCTGGTTAGAGTCTTACATAAACTACTTATCATCTTTCGTTTTTTATGTAAGAGTATCTTTAAAAAAAAAAAAGATCCCCACAAAACAAAAACAAACAAACAAAAAAGCTTCAAACTGTGAAGCTGACAATGAACAAGTTGAAGGCAGGGAGCAAAAGAGTCTAAAACAATGCAAAAATGCAAAAAGTCAATAAGTTGATGTGGGGTGTTCTTCTGACATACACATAAATTATGCTTATACCAGCATAAATATTTACCATCCACTGAGGATACTGCTTTTGAAACACACAGCAAAGCAGAAGGTTTTTTTTTCTTTTTAATATCACTGTATTTTATTGCTAGTTTTCTTCCCAGATAAAAAGTCAAATTATTGTGAGAAGAAAATCAGGAAATTATTTCCACTTGATAGAATTTAAACTGTTTATGGTACTTGATTAATCTATTAATTTACTAGTAAGCAAAAAGCGAATGAATCATAATGTAAATGTACTGTTTAATTTGGCATAGGCCTAATGAGAATTTGTAGCTCTTGAGGCTTCCTCTTTTCTCCTCAGGTTGCTCAAAATATTCACACTTCCACTAGGAGGTTTTATTCCCTAGCTTAAATAGTCAGTTAATTTTTATTCCAGGTAATGTCATTCTTCTCTAGCCATTCTGCTTTAATTTGCCTGAACTCCTGTTAGATGTTTATTTGAGCAGCCCCATGGGGGCCCCCATATGGGGGTTGGTGGTTTTGGTATGTCTTTAAATAGAGCTAGAAAACACCAAACCATCATTTGTATTGGCTGCTAGATGTAGCTATCATCACTCTTTCCCAAGAAAATATCTTATGCAGGGTTACTCTTACAGCTTATGCTGTGTACTGATTTCACAAAAGGGTTTTGTATGAGCATTTGAAAGTAGCAGTATAAGAAGATTGGTTTTAGGAGTTCTTTTTCTACACATTCAATTCTTTTTGTGAATCTCTTTATAACGTTTACTTTAATGACTACAGAAAAGATTATTTAGCTGATAAGTCTTCTCTCAGGACTATTTTAAACTATTAACAAAGTGACTCTCAAAATGTGGATTTTGCATTTATATTTTCTGCAGCATGTTTGAGTTTTACAGATGGCTCATACTGCATTCATCCCTCAGCAGTAGCCTTGAGGCCAAAGGAGTAGTTGGCCAATCTTTTCCAGTGTCAGTCTTTGGCATTTATTTTCATCTGTTGTGTAAAGAAACCCAAACCAACACCGAAAATCCCACACAAAACCAAACTGCAAACAAAAAACCCCAAAACCTTAACATGGTATGACCTTGAATTCTCAGTTCATGATTATTTAGCATTGTAGATTCTTTTGGTGTGAGGTAGAAGTACAATAAAAATTTGAATGTTTCCTGCTAAGTAGTGAATTTTAAATAATTGTAGAAAGAAAATGCACTGCTGAACAGTAGGAAGGTTGGATTTTGCCAGGGCTATGCTTTTTTATCAGCTCACTAAAGCAAATCTGTTTCTTGAAACAAATTATTTAAGGACATCTGTAAGAGAAACCTGACTTTAAAACGCTTGCAGCTCTTCTTATTTTGGGAGACAGTTTTGTAATGTGAGACATTGCTAATATGCAATTCTGAATCACAATATTTGCCTTTCTCCTTAATGATGGCTTTGGGATTACTGACCAAGCAAACACATATTATGCTGGAGTGGTGCTGTCAAAATCCATAATAATTGAAAAATTGGAAAATACATCTGTGTGTTCCCAATCTTTATTTTCTGAACAATATTTAATTGGAAGATAAAATTCTAGTCAAAAACTTTTTTGATACATGTTGCCATGATATTTAATTGCTGAATTGGGAGCCTTGAAAGGATTTAAATGTAAAAAGTTTTTTATCCAATCTTACGTGTGGCTAATTTCAAAATAATTTTGCTGCTTTTTTTACTTTTCAGTGTAATAAAATTGTCTGACAACATTCAAGCTTTTCTGCATGAGAATTATATAAGTTGATATCAAGATTTGTACTCCTTTCTTTCTATAAACTTTTTTTTTGAGAGTATGATATTGAATTTTACTCTCCATTATGGTTTCTGAATATTCTTTTTGTTTTGTCCAAGGACAACTAATTCTTAAGCAAATATCCTTATATATCTAAAGTGTGGCTTCAGTTAGGTGTTAGTTCCACCTAAGATTGTGTAGAACTGTGCATAGAAACAAATGCACCAATTGATTGCTTTTTTTAATACAATGTTTATTTATATCTGTGTATATGCAAGTTCATAGAAAGAGACATTACAGTAACAGATTGCTTTGAAACAGTGCCGAGTCCTGCTAACAAATCACAGATTGTACCTTCCAAATTCACAAATCACTTATGCAACATTCAGAAAACAAGTAACTCCGTTTTCTTATCTGAATTGAAGCATAGCTGTTATGGGAACTTAGAAATACCATTGGTAGGTTTTCTGCAGTAGAGGAGTCTTAACATTGGCAGCCACAGCCTTGAGACTGAGTCTATCAAGGGTGTTTGCACTCTTTAAGAGCTGTGAAACAGTGCCCAGGTACCACTTAAGGGGCTGTTTGGAGTTTTCCATTTCTTTGAGGACAATGTAGTGTAGCAATATGAAGCTGTGCCTTTTCAAGACTTCAAGTAATTACATAATTCTGTTTTGGAAAATCCCTTAATAAGTGCCCAAGTTCTCTCATCTGCCACTGTTTCCAGTGATGTTTAAGATTGGGAGGATCTTAAGAAGGTTTTTTCTAAAGCAGACTCTTTTAGGAAGTTTATAAATACATTCTCAGCATGGCAGGGTTGAAGCAGCCTCAGGTAGAGGGCAGGAGGCAGCTGGCAGAAAGAAGCTTTAATCTCAAAGCAGTGATATGTGAGTCTAGGAAGAATCTTGGGAATGTACTCTTTTGAGGACATCAGGTAAGAAGAGGTTTAGAGGTGCAGCTAGAAGTATCCTCTGATGTCTGATTTGTACTGTTTCAAGAAAACCAGGGCTTCTCACAGTGTCCCTTCTGTTTTGCTTACTGACATCTATTTTAGAATTACTTTTTCCCCTCCTACTTTGTTTAAATTTTATTCCAAATTTTAATTTCAAATTTTCTCATTTTGTGCTATTAAAAATGCGTAGTTATTTAGTAATTAGATTTGTTCTTGTAACAAGAACAGGACAATACTGAATTTCCTTTTTTATTTACTTTAACTTTCCTATGTGTCAAACATTGTTGGGTTTTTTTTTTCCCTTCTGTTTACTTATTTTTATTCTTAATTCCTTATATGGCTTTAATTTAGACAAATTCTTACTGACACCAGCAAGTAAATGGCTATTGGATATCCTAGGGCAAATGGATTGGTGCCTTTCTTGGATCTCTTTCTGTTCCAGCCTTGTCCTAAATTCACTTTGTAAGCCCATTAACCTGTCAGTTGTGGGAACAGTTAATAATTGGGAGTGCACCAAACTGAAACATCTAGCTAGAACTCTGACTGCATCTTCTGTTAAAAAGATGATATAGATTTGTATTTTTTGTTAGATTTGGAGGTTTTTTGTCTGTTTTGTTGTGTGTGTGTGTTTTTTTTTTTTAACCTTTGCAATGTGCTCTGCAATATTTCTGTTCTTAAATATTTTAGTGAGCTCTTGGAAGTAGTTGGCTAAATAATGTATACTGTGCCCTGTTCATGTAGAGCCTGGTGGAAATGTCACAGTATCAAAGTCAGTCCCTTATTTTTACCAGGATGCAGCTAATAGGAAACAGCAAAATGGGAACTGTTTCTGTGTAAAAGCACTATAAAGAGTTTAATTGCTACTTGATCATTTTAAATACTGTATGAGGGCTTTGAGTAAGTTTTAAGTCAGAAATATTACACTGGGAAAGGAGGGCTGAAATGTAAACTTTCAGGCCTGAAAGTTTCTAAGAGTAGGTTAATAAAGTAATTACCTCTCAAGATCCCTTCTAGTCTAGGTAACATTTCATGATACTCTTCTTTTGTTTTGTTTTGTTTTTCTTATCTGTTACTCTGGACTGCAGAAACTCCTGCTCTGCTCAGTAAACACTCAAGGGAAAACTTTCATCTGCCCTTAGGAACTGAATGCTGTTATCACTGATATTTTATTGAATACTCCTTTGATAGAACACTACAAATATGTAAATAAAATAATAATTTATTCCAGATAAATAGGGTTTTTTCTGTGTAAATATAGTTCTGTTAAATACCAGCATGTAGGCACAACCATTAACTGATCTACTTCTGTTGAAAAATAAAGTAAATCATAGTAAGATATGCTATGGTCTGTTTACTATGCCCATGTCTGGTTGTTCCTCTATGTAAGAAATCTTCTCAGCCATCCAGCCCTTCCTAATAGAGGTGCAGAGTTGGTACTTCTGAGGAGAATTCTTAATTTTTTGTTATTTGGTTTGGGTTTTTTTTTCTGTCATTTATCTGGCAAAAGAGAGATCCAGTTTTGAAATATGAGAACTGAACAGTGCTATTTAGTGTGGTTGGAATTTTTGTTGGACCAATTGGAATATTATCTCTTTTAAGAACATGGAACTGTTTTGTCAGTTTTATAAAACTGTGTGGTACAATAGCTCCCAAGCTTTAAAAATCAGTAGGAGATAAGTGAAGACAGAGCAACCCTTGATGGGAAGTGGGAATGGGAGAGAAACATCAGGAACTGTATCCCTGTACAGAATACTGTGTGCCTGTGTGATTTAGGGCAAGCATTTGAAGGACTCAATCCTTTCCCATGTCTTGGATACACTGGAGGCATCCTTGTGTTTCCTCTTGACTGTCATCCCAGAGGAAACACATTCTTTGATCCTTTAATGCAGGGAATGTTAAATGTTCCCTCCCTTCTCCCCTAGGAGACATGGAAGATCCAAGCTGCAAAACAAATCAGGAGGTTATCCTGATTTTTGTCTTTTGTAACTTGGGAGGAGATAATATCTGGTATTTTCAGAAAATGGGAGAAATATACATTTTTTTTCGCAGAACTGTCTTTACCAACTGCCCTCTCTACCATTACCTCATGCTAGAGATTTCCTCTACCCTGTGTTCTCTGCAGAAGTTAAAGTATAGTTGTTTGTCTATATTGATTTTGTTAGTCTTTTCTAACCCAATATACTGTTAAATACCAATGCTAAAGGATTAAAAAAATATTAAGACCTTCATGTCACCTAAGCCAGGTGTTTCAGGAGTCCATTTGGAATTTCATTGTATTTTATTTTTGCATGGATTTCAAGACTATAAGAATGCTTTGCAGTGAGGCTCATTCTCTCATCATTCAGAGGCAGTGTAGTGTTTATTGTTTGGGTTTGCTAGAAATTAATGTTAAGAAGAAGATTTGGTACAAATATGAGTAAACAAAGAGTATCAGAATTAGTTAACTAACACCCAAGAGCTTTACAACTGGGGAAAATGAAGATTCATTGTTTGAAGTGATTATTGTTTGAAATAATGATAAATTCCATGTGCTATCTCAATCTGATTTACATTGATTCTATTTATAGCCTGCAGATTGTTGCACTGCCATCAATATTCACAAAGGTAGTGAGGTTAAATTCAAAGCAGTTACAACTCCTGGATGACTTTATTATCTGGCTGCTGTAAATTGGTGTAACCCCACATACTTTGATAGATGTACTTTAATGTGGAACTGTTTGAATTTTGTCCCATTGTGTCCAGTCTCCAGGTCATCAGCTTTAAATATATTTTTGTAGTGTTTTAGATAATTTAAAACCTTGTTTAGCCTTATATACCTAATTAAACTTCTTACCTTTGTTGTATAGAATAAGCTACTTGTTTAAACTTGTTTTTAAAGTATTTAGTGTCATACTTAATCCAAAATGCAAATAACTCCTAGTAATATCTCTTGAAACTGCCTGCTCCATCTTTTAAATATCCCTTCAGTTCTGCTTAGGCTTATTCTTTGAAAGAGAACTGCTACTAAAGATGTCTAAAGAAGAGAGATCAAAAAAACCTTAATGACCTGTGCTGCTCAACTTTAAAAAAATCCACATGCAGCCTGATTTCTTTGTGGTGTAAATGCATTTCTAGCCTCATAAACAAAGGTGACATAAATTTTCATTATGGTAGTCGAAAATTAATTTAGTTTTTGGAATTGTGATCTTGAAATCCTGTACATAATAAAGTTGTCCAGTGTGCACAATATGCAGGTAATGGCAAACTTCAATTAATTCCTAGATAAAATTAGCATGCATTGCACTTCAAGGATTTGTCTGTTTTGTTTCTCTAATCAAAACTTCAGTTAATTTCAGCTTTGTTCTCTGCCTCCCCCACATTAGTTCCATTGTCTTGATCTGCATCATTTGTGGCAGCTGGGTTTTTATCAATCTGTAGTTTAGACTTTTATATCAAACAGTAAATTAATTAGAGGAAAAGAAATCCCAGTTGTACTTCTTGATAATTGTGTGAGCCTCTAAGCATAGAAGTGAATGTTGCTGATTCTTGTCAGAGATGAGAAGTGCAGCATGGAGAAGGAGGCAGATCATGCTTCACATTTGGTGAACCAAGTTATCTCTAGAACCAAGTATCACTTACCTGTGCCTTTCCTTTCCTAGTCCCTCCTGTCATTTATTATGAAGTTAAACTAGGAAAAAATATCAATTAAAAAAAGTAGCATTTAGATGTGGAGGTTTTTATAGGATTAATGGCCTTAAGGCATCGCAAGATGCAGATGCATTCTAAGTGTTACTTTCTTTTCCCTATACCACAGTTTAAAAACATAACCAAAGCTACTTGAATTCATTCTGTTACAATTTATGAACTATTTTTCTTCCTATAAAGAGAAATCAAATGACCCTTTTAGAGTCAAGCAACTAGTACAAAAGGCTCAGGAGCATATTCTCCAGAAGATGCTCACAGGCATAGACTGTCAAAGTACTGCAGAGTTTAGACCTTGGCTTGTGTTTTTGGCAACAGAAAGTGTCTCAAATGTTTTGTCAAATTGCTGCACTGTACTAAATTCCCTTTTGTCTTAGCCATTAGTAACAGTCAGGAAATTACAACTTCTCTTAGCTTTTTAAAAGGAACAGTGTAAGTGCAGCAAAATGCTGAGGCAACCAAACAGCACTGGAAGCCACACTAGTTACTGTGGTGGGGAAATAGGCAAAGCAAGTGGAGGTGAGGGAGTCATTATATATTATAAACCTGAAGGAAGCCTACTCTACTTACAGTGAAATAATCTATGGAAATGATGGGCTAGTTCAGTCTAATTTATTTGCTGTCTTCTATTTCTTATTTCCCCAATTCTTGTTTCTTTCTTGAACAAATAGGTATGATTTCCTAGCCTATCAATTCAAGATATGTGTCATCTCTGACTTTCTGATGTTTTTTGCTGTCTTTAGCTGAGCTATCTCATGCAGTTCATCTTTTCAATAGTGTGCAGATCACGAAAGAAGGTAATACCTTGCCTAGCTCTTCAGAGAATATTGAATTTGGTTAGATACAGTGTCTGTTTTGTAGCAATATCTTTCCTCATTTCCCAAACTGTATTGTTAGCATAGTTTAAGAGCTCAGTCCAGCGTTATTCCAAGGTCATTTTGAAAGTCCTGCTGTGATTCTGATTCTTTTATATTTGTCTCCAGTTTTGAGCTGAATATGAAATGTAGTGGTTTAGCTTTTGAATAGGAAATTTAATTTACAACTTGTCAGTTCGTTTACAAAGCGGATACCACTCTGAAGGATTCTTCTAAATATATCTGAGGCTTTTCTCTTTTGTCCTCTGTTCATTCCTTTGTTCTCATGAAGCATGGAATTACAGAAATCATTTCACAAATCCAAGTTCATAGTTGTCCCTGGTGCCTGTATCCTCCAGGCCTTCCAGGCAGTGCAGGCTGGGTGGAACAGCAGATGGGTGGTGGATGCACATACAGGGTATCCAGCCAGGAATCTCTTGCCTTCCCCTGGCATCCCTGCCCTTTGTCAGCCCACAAAGCTCCTGCTCATTGACAAAACTTGAGGAACAATTTGTGTAAATCTGAGGATCCTTTTACTGTTCTTTTTGTTTGTTTGTTTTAGCAGAGAACCTCTTAAATGTCGTCATGTTACTTTCCATACTTATTGCCAGGTACATGTTTTTGTCTCTGTTTTATGGTGCGTGGATGTTTTGCAATCTCTGAAATGTTTGTCATGAATCAGCTGTCATGGGCTTTGAAATGAGTGTTTAACTTGCAAGGCACTTGATACCCTTTAATCCTGTGTCAAATGAATAGTCCAAAATGACAGAGAGTCTGCAGGACAACAGGTTAAATCACGAGTTAGAATTATTAAGTGCATTTGGAGTTGTCTCAAGCTGTAATAATGGCAATATATAAAGCAAGAAAACTTTGGATACATTAAAGTCAGAAAACTTTGGATACATTAAAGTCTCTCAAAATACAGAGTCTCAAACGAGGTGTTGCTTTGAATATTTATTTTTGGAAGCTGAGATTTGCTTTGGAGATTCTGCATAAGAGAAGCTAAACTTCTTGACTAAATGTTGACCTTCTTCCTTCTTTTTGAATGTGATCCAGATTCAAATAAACCTATTCTTTGTCTTCAGGAGAAGTCTGCTCAGTTTTTTGGGCTGTATAGTCTGGGTGAGACTGGTAGACTTGTGAAGCTACTGCTGTAGAAAACCAAAGTGAGGTGTAATGGCACTTAGACACACACAACAATTTTTGGGAAATTTTTAAGCATGGCATTGTAACATGGAGTTCATAATTCGTCATTTTATACTTCCCCTGGAGTGCATGGATATTTTGCTCTTGTAGTTTTAATGGCTAAGCCACCCTGCTAACACAAATGGAAGTTCTGAGAGCTATATTAATAAATGAGAGACATAATAAGAAAATTACTTTTTTATATTTAGAAGCAGATTCTTTGGAATTTAAAACTTGTAATTCACATTAATATATTTTGCTTTTGCAGGCTTAGTGTATTCTTAGCATGTGATTTTACAGATCCTTTGTATTTTTAAATGCAGGTAATGAATTTGGACATCCAGAATGGCTTGACTTCCCCAGAATAGGGAATAATGAGAGCTACCACTATGCCAGAAGACAGTTTAATCTTACTGAGGATCATCTTCTTCGCTATAAATTCCTAAATGCCTTTGATAGAGATATGAATAAATTGGAGGAAAGATTTGGCTGGCTTGCATCTCCCCAGGTAAGCTGTACATACCAAATGATAAATTTTAGTCACCAGTTGGGTACATGTGTAGAGCAACAACATTTTCCAAATTTGCATGCTGAAATTTCAAACAGTACTTTATTATGCACTGTGTAATGCCTTACCATATATTTCAAGATGTCAAAACATGGCTCTGAAATACCTTCCACAGATAATAGAAACCTGAAACATTCTCCTTTTAGCTTCATAACAAGGTCTTTTCCTATTATTTTCCCAATTTTTATTTACTAAGAGTGGATTGGATAAAGCAGACCATAAAATTGTCCATAATCCAATCCAAGCATTGCTATGAAAAAGTATAAGCTGTTCTGACATTACACTTTTTAAAAATAATTTCTCCATTTCTGAGAAGAACTTTCAGCAGAGTCTAGTGTAAAGTATAATCTCCTAGTCAACAATCTGCTGCTTCTGTATTTGCATTTTTTACTGGTATAACACTGTAATTTTTATGAAAGAAGATCAAGTTTATAATTTCTGTGTTTCATTATTTCATACTAGTCCACTTTAAATAATAATCCACTTTATAGATTTTTTAAATTGAGGTCTAGCTATTTATTAATGGCTTTAACAAATAAAGGTGGCATGTGCAGCCATTTATTGTTTCTTATCAAGGCTGTTTCTCATGCTGATTTCTAAAAAAGAAACAAAAATTTGAGTGTTCCATTTCCTGAATTAATAATAGTATATGTGATGCAGATCCCCATAATAAATAAGCTGAAAATTTCATTTGATAAAAGGAGTCCATTTTTTACTAAAGAAAAGTATGATGAAAAGACCGTTACCAACCTTTGAGCAAGAATTTTTCAAGTGCTCTGTGCTGAACAGGCTTCTACCTCTGTAATTTTATGTTGCCTTGTAATAAGCAAGCTACAGTTTAGTAATCAAAAACTTTTTATGACATTTCATAGATAAACTATTTCAGTTTGCATGTTAATGGCTTTTATCTTTGTTGATTGAATATTTACCTGTATTACTTGAAATGAGCTACAGAAGCAAAGGGATATTTCTTGGTTTTGTTAATTCAATTAGAAATTAAATATTTTTAAAGTTTTGATTTTTTTTCTTTTCACCCCAGGCCTATGTGAGTGAAAAGCATGAAGGCAATAAGGTCATAGCATTTGAGAGAGCAGGACTTGTTTTTATTTTCAACTTCCATCCATACCAAAGTTATGTGGACTACAGAGTGGGTATTGAAACTCCTGGAAAATATCCTTTTCTTTACTGTTCTGTTTGTGAGGAAAAGTTTTAGAAATTGAAAGATGATTTTATGTCTTTTTTTCCTAATATGAATTCAACCTGTAGTTAAAAGGTAAGAAATCATTTATTTGTCACCAATATAATATTGCTTTAATTCTTTGTGTTCCACAAAAAAAAAATCTATAAATTAGTCTTCTTCGTAAGAGAGAATTTTGTAGAAAGCAAAAGTTTAAAAAAAGCTAATTTAAAGACTTGTGAAGCTGTTTTTTGGAATCCTGTTGAGAAATGAAAAAGCAGGGAACTCTCATTTCTTAAATACATGACAGAAAGCCAGCACAGTGGGATGATGCTGCATGGAGACACAGAGGAAAGTGCATTAGTGCAAACTTTCATCAGGAAGTTTGTGTTTGTACATTTCTACTTTAAACCTGGATGGATTGAGAATGAACTCTTATATCAGCTGAGCAGTAAATGATTACTCTAGTCATTGACTAGTTTTGCATTTGTGTCCAAATTCTTAGCAACTCCAAAAATTAATTCTTATTTTCTAGAGGAATTTTTGTTGCCCAAATTCAGTTTCTTTCAAGTCCTTTGACAAACACAGCCTAGTGACACTTGCTGTGTGAGTTTAAAGCACTGCAGTTCTAGTGCACACAGAACTCTGTAGGAGGGGGAGCTCACCAGAGAAGAGGAACTATTTAATATCTAGTGGAATTTCCTTTTCTATTTTCTTTAAACACTTTGGGATGTTTTAGTGTTGACTAAAGTTTCATCCTAACTCTTCTCCTGCAATTAGAATAATGAATTTTATCTACAGTTTTTTTAATGGAGCCTTTTAACCTAAGACTTCAATCAAGGATGTCCTATTATTAGGACATATAGTAATGTGATATTAAATCCTAAGAACCACTTCTCCACTTGAAAAGGAATTATTTACAATCCCCTTGAAACTTAGATGTGAAAAGGATGTACCCAAAAGCAAAAGTTTGTTGTTAGTCTGTTTCTTCTAATAAATTAGTGGATTTTTAATTTGATACCCTTTGTTGTTATAGGCTGCAAGAGACAAATTGCTATAATATAATGATCAAATGGTTTTCAATTAAAAATTCTTCTGAATTATATTGGGAATTGTGGGAAATGGTATGATTATTTCATTACTTAGGTTTAAGTTTGTTTTGTGGGTTGAAGTAGATGAATGAGTGCATCATCACTCTTGTCATTAAATTTGTAACACTTGTCATTAAATTTGCCTTTACTAAGTAGATGGCTTTGGTCTATCCGTATGCTGTAGTGATATATATCTCCAAGCTGTTTTTATATACAGCTTCTCAGATATGTTACCAGGTATGTTGAAAGGTATAGAGTTTCCTGCCTAGCTTGCATTTTTGTAGGTAGTCCTCAGAATTTCAGAATTCACTGAAAATGTCATTCTTCTTTCAACTGTTCTGTAACTGTAGGGTGTTGTTATAACAACCCTAATTCTACTTTTATAAGAGAAGCTGTAGTCAGTTCTGCTGGTCCCACATGGTTTGGAAAGTCTTTCTGTGGACATTCAGCCAGTCAATGTCTATATGAAAAGTCACAATCAGTTTGTGGTCAGTTTTTCCTTCCTCCTTATACTTAGTCTTCTCTCTTGACTTATTTTCCTTGACATTGGGATGTTCTGTGCTATGATTTGTTCTTCTAAGATGGTCTACTTTGGTGTGAGGTGTTCAAGGAATGAGACCTTAATTTTATATGTGAGCATGGCAGTCCATGAATGCTGAGCAGTATGAATTGCTGCTAGCTTCTCTATATTTTGACATTTCATGTTGTCATATGCTGCTCAAGCAGAAAAAAAATGTCATGGGAAGGAGTGCTTTCTTTGTTTTACATACTGCTATTTTTGCATAGCATGTATCAAAGCACTGTAGTCCCAGAGTGAATGAATACCAGAGTGGCATGATTTTAGGGTTCATAAGGACATTCAGGTACTCATCTTTTCTCTCTGGTGACCATTGACAGGACCTGAGGGGATGGTATGAAGCTGTGTCACGTTTAAGTTGGATATTAGGTAAAGGTTTTTCACCCAGAGGGTGGCTGGGCACTAGAACAGCTACCCAAGGCAGTGGTCACAGCACCATACATGACAAAGACCAGGAGCATTTGGACAGTGCTTTCAGGCACATGTGATTCTTGGGGCTGTCCTGTGCTGCACCAGGAGTTGGATTTGGATCCTAGTGGCTCTCTCCTAACTCAGCATATTCTGTGGTTTGAAGCCAGAGTTGTCCATAAGCAAATAGCTAGATTCGACCTGAGGAATCACAAATATTGTCATCAAAATGCTGCAAAAATATACCTTTTATAAAAACCCCCAGATTAATTCGGGCTCTCTGACATTTACAAGGTGCACCTAGAGCTTCTAATGAGCAAGGAAGGTCACTGAAATGAGTCACTGGCGTGCGATTGCTGACGGCAAAGGCGCCGCTTTGAAGCGCGCTTGTGTAACTGTCCCTGCCTGCTAGAATGCTGGCACCCTGAGACAAAGGACTTAATTTAGGATCAATGAAATGCTAAATTCCATCAAGGTAGTTGATACTTGAGGTTAATAGGTGTGAATAAGAAGTACAGCATACTAATGTGGGAACACCTCTTTGATCTGCCAGGGAGGAGGTTTGCAGCACTGTGAGTCTCTGTAAGTATCAGAGTGGCATATCCTGTTGCCCAGTTTCTACGTGAGGGAAAAAGAAAAACATTTCTGTGCTTATGCTGGAATTTTACTTCATAAGTTATGCTCTTTCAGAAGCCTTTTCATGAGAAAGGAAGCTTGAGCTAACAAATTATTTCTGCCTAATTTGCTTCAGTTTTGAGGTAGATGAACGATGATGAACATCTAGGTCAGCTGTCTCTAGTTTTCTGATTGTAGATAAAACTTTGAATGTTAGTAGGGAAATCACTCATAAGTTTCCAATTTTATGTTTTTAATACTGGCTAGGCCTTTCTGTGGGATAGTGCTTGGATTCCAAGACGAGTCTGCAGTGAAAATTCAATATGGAAACCTCCTTTCCTCTGTTCAAAAGCAGCATGGCTGAAAGGATGGAGAAAGAACAGGAAAGGGGCTTAAAAATTTCAGAAATTACTCCTTTTTCCTCCCTTGAAATTCCACACTTGATTTTGTTAAATACTCTTTCATCTGTGCCTAATGAAAATTAAGCTATATGTGTGTATCCATCCCCCCCCCCGCCTTTTTTAACAAGGTTTGTTAACTTGACTCAAAAGTAAATGTACATTTTATGTTTATAATCACCAACCAACATTAATTGACATATCTGTAAATTTATATGTGGTTTAAACAAAAATCATATTTGGCAAAAACAAAAAGGAACAGTAGCCCCCTCCATCTCAGTATTTGTGCATGTGTTGAGTGCTTAAATGGCTTCAACTGTCACTGAAATATCCTGAGATTAATTTTATCAGGCCAAGGTGTTTGACTTCATTACAAAATTTAGCCAAATACTCTCCATATGTGTTTTGTCACTTCTAGGTTGAATCGTTAGTCTTCAAAATTAGCAGTGTGTGGGGAGAAGTAAAAATGTTACCCTTCATCTTGAAATTAGTTATGCTAGTTTTTTACAGTGAAATTCAAGAATTATTAAAAGGAAAATGGCCTTACCACTTAAGACTCTATCACCCCCACAAGCACTACTTGGTTCCTTTTATCAGCAGTAAGTGTTGGAACAAAATGCAAATTATCCTATTTTATGATTTGCATTTACTTTGCAAATGTGTCACTAAACATGCAGAAGATTATATTTTAAAATTATGTTAAAATATGTATTTTAAAACATTAGAAAAGCATAGTAATTCAGTAATTAATGTGTTAGATAATGTGTCAATTTTTCCATTTCAGCTCTGTCTGTATAAGGGTTCATTGCTTTTGCTGCTCTTCTCCCTTGTAGTGGGTGAGAAATTTAGTTGGAGCACCAAATCGCAGAAATCAAGTGCTTTTTTTTCCCCATTGAGAATACAGGCTAGTATTTTCAACACTGTCACAGAAACAAAACAGACTCACTGCATAAAAAGATACTTCTATAATGTACTTAATTAAAATGCACATCTGTTGTTTAATGCTTTTGTGAAAGTAATCTTCGGAAAACTAGATGCTTATAAAATTCTGAAATGTGAAAACTGAGTTTTTTGTGAGGCTTTAATGCACATGTGTACCAAACCACTTATTTTTCCCAGAAAAATACCTGATCTGTCAAGATTTTTAAATTATTTTGTGACCCCATAATTCAGGATCTGGTTCATTCAGTATTTACACAAAATATGCTATATATTCGTGAAAACGTGGTGATAACTTCAGCAATGCTTTCTGGCAATACAGACATAATTTCATGAATTGTTATTAAAACAGCATAGCCATAACAATGGCATTTGCTGCAAATAGTTTTGGAGGAATCATTAAACATGTCAAGGCTTTCAACAAGATTGATAACTTATTACATTTAATGTATAGTGTGGATCACCAAAGCAAGGTGTGAAATGCTTGATGGAGGCATTCTCCTACCATGTTAATAAAATGTGTAGTGGAAGAATAGCAAATATTGTTACTGCTGAAGGGACACTGAAGAGAGTGTCTGAATCTTGTAGTTTGTGGCTTTGTATGTTGTACATGACAACAAAGGAATGGTAATTTGATCGTGTTTGTAAAATAAAGGAGGGGAGAGGTGTGTGTGGTATGCACATGAAAACCTTTGGGGGCTAAAGCTGGCAAAGTAGAATTTTCCATTTATTTATTTATTTATTTATTTATTAATAAGGAAAGATAACAAACATCATGATTTTGTTGGAGAATGTGGTGATCTTTGGGTACCTGCCTTGTAAAACTCAACAACTAACTTGGTAGTTTTGGACCATTCTCTCATTTTGCTGCAAGCACAAGGGATTAGTTACCATTTGTGATTTGGGAGCTAATTGACAGCTTTGCTGTTTTCCTTATATGCACTTGCTTTTCTCCATTGCAGTCTTCTAGACTGAAGTGCCTCAGAGTGAATTTGTGGTTACTTGTGTGTGATGTCATGCTTCAGCCTTCCTTGTCACCAGATATCTCAGTCAGTAAGGCAAGGTGGTTGGGAAATTTCCCACCTCGTTTGATGGAGTTGTGTAAAGAGACTTGAAAACAATTCTGTTTAAACCACAATCCTTCAGGTTTTGAGCAGGCCTGTTTTCAAAAGGTTGAGCAAACACAGAAACCTAAGAACAGTTTAAGGAGCACTGACTTTTTTGAAAGAGTGTTGCTTCACTCATCCCTAATCCTATTAAATACAAGCTCTAGGAAAGTAAGATTCTTTCATGGCTTTGAATAGAAGAAGCAGATAGTGGATTATAGAGTATTGTTATTTTCCTCTCTTTTTTGGGGGGTGGGGAGTGGAGATTGCTTTTTGTTGTAACCTTTGGAAGGAAAAAGATGCTTTAATTATGTCTAAACAAGAAAATACAAGGTACTGAAATAATAAAAAAATTAAAATATTTTATTTATAGTTGTCCCAAATAAGGAGAAATTAACTCTTGAATATGAGTTAGCTCTTTATTTCCCCATTTATTTCCTTATGTTTCCTGACTTTATTGTTTCAACTTTATTTCATTTTTTATTTTTCGCTAAATCTGTTTGAATCCTTTTAAGTATCTACAGGTATTCCAACTCATTCAAACTCATTGTTAAATTTAACAAAATTTAACATTTTGTTAAATAATTCACCCCATTTTAACAACTGCAGTCAGAGTATTTGTCTCTTAATGAGCCTTCTCGTACAATATATTTTTTATTTTGTTCCTCTGTGCTATAGTAATTGCAGCTTTTTTCGAGAAGACTCTCAGAGGAGTTGTGGGGTTCTCTTCTGTAAAATTACATGCTTTTCTCACTGGCACTTGATCAGACTGTAAAATATTGCTAAATACCAATTTATTTTCATGGTCACAATTACATTACTAATTAAATGCAATTCAAATGCATTGTTTTGTTTAGTGGTAGGTTTTTAGTCTAGTTCACCTAAAGTGCTGTGCATATCTGCTGTAATGCTATAAACTTACCATTTATGGCATATTGCAGAAGAGACTGGAAGGTATTTGCTTTAATAAGAGTGTCATTGTGCTAAAATTAAATTTTCAGAACAAAATTTCATATGACTTCTGTATGTTCTGTATGCTTTTCCACTCTTTTCTTAGATTTTGTTGTGATTTTTCCTTTATGTTGAATATATCAGCCTGTTTTCATTACCGCATTACTTCCATTACTAGTTCCTCTAGATTTTTGCTTGGATTTCTTTTCTGTTTAAGAGATAATTGGCACAGTTCCTTAACAGCTGCCTTTAAGTATAAAATCCTTCTGGATTCTGATGCTGGAGAATATGGAGGGCATCAAAGGCTGGACCACAATACAGAGTACTTCTCTGAAGAATTTCCTCACAATTATCGACCTAATTCAATTATGGTAAGTAAATTGTTTGGGAGGTTGGTTGTCTGTTTCAATTTTACTTTCATTTGTGTGAGTTTTGCAATTCTTTGGACAAATATAGAGTCTCTTCTAGTATTTGGGGGGAGGGGGTATTTTTGATTTATCTTCTGAAATTAACCTTTTTCTAAATACAGTGTAGGTGACATTATGGTTTGATTATAACCAATAATGTTAACTAATTTTTCTCTTTCAACCTTATTTTTATATTTCCATGCACTTTTGCAGTGTCTGGCGCACAGTGTTTCTTGCCAACATGCATGAAAACCTACTAATGCATTTTTGAGTTGCTATCCTTAATATTATAATTTGCTTTATTTTCATCTAGAGAAACTGCATCTTCATGCTTGCTTTGTTTAAAGCTCTGCAGAATCTGATCCTTTGCTGTCTTAAAATCATGTGCTTAGCTCTACAAACATGAATTAGAGCCAGTCATGTGTTTGCTAGCTGGGCTTTTCCTCCTCAGTTTACAGAAAAACTTTGCAAAAGGGAACAGGATTTCAATGTTCACATCAAGAATTTCAAGGATTTCCAGTCTTTAAGTGATATGAATAATGGAGAAAGAGTTTCCCACAAATCACCAATTTCTGTTAGCTGAGTGGTCACTAGTAAAACTCTACCTTTCTGAACTGGTCTTGAAATCAGAATCATCACAATTAGCAATTTTAAAATGTTATTTTCCCTTTTCTTTATGTAGGTATATATGTATATATGCACATATTTCCCTTTCTTTTCTATATGCATGCACATATGTGTATATGTCACAAGCACAAGAAAATAAGATTCAGAAAGGCTGGGAATTAAGGCAAGAGTTCACTGAAAAAAAAATCTGAAATTACTTATATTCCTGAGAAGATTTTTATGCCTAAAACATTTATGTGGGTGAAGGGAGTGTTTCTCTATGCACGGGTACACTGCTACACATGAACATCTGCAAATAAGTTACATTTGTAAATTTAAGAGCCTGAAAAATGGAGCCACTCCCCTTCCATGGCTGAACAGAACATGAATTTCTAGTGTCACATCTTAACTTTTCTCATGAGATCTAAACTCCTGAGAATTATCATTTCTAACCTCTCTCTCTTTCTTTCATTGTATCCAAAGTATTGGCATCTTTCATTTGTCTGATTTAAAATATTTTCATTGCATGAAAGAATTGTTGTGCCTTCATTGTGCTTGGTGTAAAGGACCTTAGGAATAGGTTTTGGAGTTGTTTTTTTTTTTTGAAGTGTCTGCATGTGACAGTGTCTTCGTAGTGTGGGTAAGTATTTGTGCTAATTTGAAATGAGAGGTCTAAGATTTCATTCCTGAAGGTTATGTAGCAAATTATTGCTTCCAGAGTTCTTGCTTCGTGTGCCCAATTCAAATACATTGCCTGTTTGATTGGAGAGCATCTTAATTATCTATCACTAACTTAATTTTTGCAAGCCTATTAACTGTAATTTGGAATGTATATTCCACATTTAGTCCATTAGATTTAGTCCAAGGCTGTGGTTTGCTAGGAGTATATGGAAGATGAGGCATGTGGCAAACACAGCAGCAAATGCACTTTTGCAGCATAAGCTGTGGCATGGCAATGGCACCTCCAGGTCAGAAAGAAGCCCAGATAAACTTTCTCTTATGTCCTTCTGCCACCCAATTAACAGAGTACCTCCAGCCAGCACCCCAGAAGAGTCCTCATGCACCAAATAAAGGTAAAGTACCCATGAAAGGACATCAAGTAAAAGTAATTGAGAAAAAAAATCTGGAAAACCTAAATTCAGCAAATAGATCTTCACATAAGAAAGAACAAAAGTTACAGTAAATTCCTCCAGCTGCAGTTTGGCAGTAGAACAAAGATGTTTTATTTCAAATAGTGGTTTATATCCAAGTTACTGGGTAATTTGTCCTGCTTAGCTGTTTCTTTAGTCTTAATTGCAGTTTCTAAAATCCAACTCAAAAGTCTTCCCACCAAATTTATTTTCAAATAACATATGATTCCACCCCAACAAACTCATGGAAGTTCTTTTCCTGTCATTTAATAATTATTCCTGTTGTTTAATAATAATTCATAATGAGTGAGACTTAAGTTTCTCTTTTCAAAAATTTTAGTTTCTCTTCCACTAGAAACTTTGAAGAAGTAATTTTTTAGTGAGAGAGGCACCTCCCTTAAGGTGTGTGAGTAAACATTGTCAGCAAAACATGCCCAGAGGGTTGCGACAAAATGAAATCACGTGCAATAATTCTGCTTCTCAAGTCAAGCTTAAATAGCACACAAATGGGATACAGAAATAGAAGATTAAATGTGACATGATTCATTCTAAAAAGTCACCTAATAAAAGAAATATTCAAGGTGGCTTATCAAAATGAGAAGAAGATGTGAAATTCCTGGAGCAAACAATCCTGGAAGAAGATGAAGATTTGTAAGCACTGCTGAGCATTTCACTCTACAATTTTTGGGCTTGTTTAGTAAAGCTCTTAGAGGGCCAGAATTCAAAATCATCAGACACACCTTGAAAACTCCTTAGAAAATGCAGATAAATGCCCTTTGTAATATGACTCATTTAAAAAACTGTACTATTTTTTCTGTTTCACTGTTTCTTTTCTATAATGGATTGTTAACAAATATCCAAAATGTACATAACATTTAATGTAATGAAACTTTCTAATAAGAAGCTGTGAACCATTTTGCCACTGTAAGAATAGAGTCATTTTACCACAGCTTCATTTCTGTTTACAACTCCACTCTGGTATTCTCATCTAGTCTTTTTGGAGGTATGTTTTATAAAAGATGTGTTCTTTTTGAATGCTTCTATAAACCTTTAGTTTTGCTTATGTCTCATCATCTCTTTGCACTATGTAAATTAAGCGCTGCACACATATTTCAACGCCTGTCAGATCTTAGTGCTCCTTTATGGATTAATTCATTTGTTGCTACCTAACTTGGCTTTTGTGGTTGGATGTGAAACTTAGATTTGAGGCAGGGGGAAGAAAAAATACAATTTTTAAATAATGCATCACTCAAAATGTCTTGTAGGTTTTTTCTAAGGTATCCAACTCTACTGAATTTTGCTGTAGGAAAGAGCTAGCTATCAATAAGTGTCATAGTAAATTTTTTGTACCATGCCAAAAGTTTGGATTTATATGAAAATGGAGGGGTTATACATTCCTACTTCATGCACCAACAAAAACTGAGTAATAAGCAGGCTAAGTGGAATATTGTAGAGGATATTGTGTCATTGGAGAATTAGTATACCATTTATTATGAAATATAATTGCTTAACATATTTTGACTTTCACAGAGTTACTTTTTCTGTAGTTCATTCCAATTAGTTAAAAAAAAATAAATACATGGCAGAGTATTCCTTTTCCCTGTCCCCAGTGCTGTCTTTTTCCTGTTTCTCTGTTTTTGACATTCAGCGATATAATCTTTTTACATTAAATGAAAGTGAAATTATATAGTTTATTTTAAGAATATCCTTTTTACAGGCTTGAGTTTTTAACCTTGACCTTAATGTATACTATTCAATATCAAAGTGCAACTTCCTGCTTCCTTGAGTCTGTGGACAAATTAAAATACTCCCATAGATTGAAATGATCCAAAAGCTTTTAGTGACCTTAGCTTTGAAAATACTCATTTAAATAACTTTCATGGTAAGGATTTATGTATTGAATTTTAAGGGACTGATGTAATCTTTAACTGTTTTCTCCCCTGCCATGCACAGATACACAGATTGAATGAAACAATGCTTGTTGTTAGAAACTAATGTTCAAACTAGGTGAATCAGCCAGAATTTAATGCCACAAAAGTCTTTTAGATTTTTACCTCTTGATGCTTAAGACTTCTAAATTCATTTGTTCATCTTCATTGATCGTTTGACTTCTTGAAACCACCAACAAACGTACTGTAAAGTTACTGTGTTAGTAATTTTTGTTTCATTCTATCTTCCTCTTCAGTGTACTTGTTTTTCAGGGGGTTTTGCTGACTTTTTTAACATACTTTTTCTCAACCTGAAAAAAGAGTGCAGAAGATAATAGAGGAGAAATTGTGAGACACACCCTGTGCAGTACGTGGACTTCTTGTGCGTAAATGAAGCAACACAGTCTAAGAAATTATTTTCTGCATATTCATCCTGTATAGCTGTAAATTGAAAAACAAATTGGAAGGCAGAACTTCACATTATTTTAAGCATACCTTCTTTGTCATGTGCAATATCTGGCAAAATGAAAACCAAAATGTGTGAGTTTTGTATAATAAATTATAGTCAGAAAGGAAGAGCTATCATCTATTTTATTCTTTGCTGTTTAATTATATTCTCAGAATTGTGTCCATGTGTGACAATTAGTGGTGATACAGGGACAGGAGCTTGTCTAAAGCCCTCATTTTAATTAAAAGTTTGGGACAGTGTTGGCACAGGCACTTGTGACATTGCCTTCTGCATCTACCAGCTGCACTATGTGCTACTGCGTGGTTTTCTGCACTGCCTGATCTAGCTCTGAGTTCTAGTAATTCTCCCATCTGTTACAAAATGACCTTGAAATTATTTTTAGGGCTTGGTGTTTTCCAATCCTGAAAGTCGGATGAAGAGTAGTTCATTGCAGTTCCAGCCAATTTTGGTTGTGCTTGCACCTGGTACTGAATGAGTCTGACAGATCTGAAAGTAGCTGTTGTCATTTGCAGAACCTCTTGCTTGTGGGTTTTTAGATACATTTGGAGATTACTGTGTATTCTAGTCCTTTCCTGAAATATGTAAGGTGATATTTTTGCCTATAGCTGCTGCTGTTCACAGGTGCTTCCTATATGTGGTAATCCTGTATTGTTCTTAGCTCGTTAAGTCTCTTTTTTTTTTCCTAGAAGTTTTCTGGATATTCACTGGGAAAAAAAAAAAAAATATTAGGAGTAAGAATTTGGCTGAATTGCATTTTACATTCCTCGCCAGTACTAGTATCAGTTGTCTTTGTCCTGTTTGTGAGATAGCCACCATGAATAGACTATGATCTTGATAGATAGTTGATGGGAAAGAGGTTGATTATTAAAAATCTCTTCTTTTTTTGTTGTTGTCTTTAGTGCCAGAAGCCTGGGTCTGTGTGGGACTTACCTAGTTTCAGACAGTGTAGCTGCCTCATATGGACATGCAGTATAAAAAGGTCAAAGGTGCCAACAAAAAAACATTTTGGATTTGACTTATAAACAAGATTCCTGTCCCCCTGTCCCCCACCATCCTATCTGTTAGCACTTCTGCCAGTAAAGCAGCAATTACTCCATTCCTGCCAAACAGAGAATTGAAAGACTTTCAGTGATATTTTATGACTAAACATTTGAAAGTTAACTTTTGTCAAAAAATCTCTTTGCAGCTGAGTCATGCTGTCTCAAACAGATCTGATGTTTTCCAATCTCCATGTTGCACTCCCCCATCAGAAAAGGCCTCATAAACCTTCCTGTGTGTGTGTCTATAAAGGGTGTTCAGGATGAGCAGAAAGCTTGAAACAGAAGAGAGACTGAGGGTGATTTGATTGATGACAGTCAAGCTATGAATGAATTCTCTTTAGTGTTCTGTTCTTTGGGTTTTCACTTCTGTCCATGTTCATCAAGTGAGCCTTGGGGAATGGTAAAGAAGACATGAATGGGATAAAACTTCTGATCAGAAAAAGCAGAAGAACAGAGATCAATAGAACTGAAGCTGGTAATTGAAAGTGTTTTATTCAGCAACAGTATATGAAAGAATAAACTTCTGAGACACTCTTCCTAGGGTGTGGAAAAACTAAAAAATTGCATATCTCTGATAGTGGTTTTTGTTAATGAATACCTAGGTTTCCTGTAATGGTTTTAATCAGGAAACCTCTATGTACTTTTAGTATATATTTATATATATATATATATCTATCTATATCTATCTCAGAGTGCATACTATATATATATATGTATGTATGTATGTATATGTATATATAATGAGGAAGGGTAAGAAGGTGATTCTGCAAATCTCCTGATAAGGAAAAGAAAAAAAAAAAAAAAGCAAGTCCCTTGATGAAGGGAAGACTCGAAAAATTTTGATGGGCAATAAAAGAGTATTTAGTGCCTTTTTCTTGGCTCACACTCAAGGGGCAAAGCCTGCTTTCAGACCCTTTTCATATGACAGTGCACCACTGAAAATAAAGTAGCAGAGCAATAGGTTAAAGAGGCTCTATATAAGTGGGATACACCCAGAGGCTTGGATGGTTTCAGTGATGTGATTGCAAGGCTGGTAACTATTACCTGAGAAAAATCATAGTGGTCAGGGGAAATTTCAGACAGCTGAACCAAGGCTGAAAAGGAAGGCTGAGGGGTCTGTAGGGCAGTTCCTCCAGAGGACAAGAACCACCTCCTCTTGTAATCTGTGTCCAAGCAAGTGGGTTACATGAGATGGATCAGTCAAAAAGCCAGCCTGGATTTAGCAAAGTCAGAGCATGCATGGTCAGCCTGATTGCTTTCTTGATGTAATTACTCAAGCTGTGTGCACAAGGTTGCTCTAGTCAGTTCACTAAGACTTTCAGCCTTGTCTCCTGCAGCATCCCTGCCTAGGAGCTGAGGAACTACAGGGCTGGATAAGATTGTTAGGTGGGTTAGAAGCTGGCTGGGCCACTGCTGTTTCAGCAGTCAGAGGCTATGTGTGCAGCTGTTGGCTGGTATCAAGGAGAGAGTCTTAGGAATTTAAGGGAGCTGATAGTGCTTGGAGTCTGGAGCAGAGACCAGCATTATGAGACAGCACAGTTGTAGATGACACTGAATTAGAGTGAATCATTGATCAATCGAATATCCAAGGTCCAATCCAGACACAACTAGAGCTAAGGATAATCCATAGATTTATATATTTGAAAGTGTCTGGACTCAAACATAAAATAAAATGCTTGCATTTCAGCTTATCCTGAATCCCATGCATTCCTGACTTTTTTAATAGTGTCCCTGAATGGCAGATTGAACCATATGCTTGGAGCAGAGTTGACTTGCAACAATGGCTTGAAACAGTCAGTACACTTAAGAAAAATACACAGAAAATAAATTTAGTCGAAGAGGGATATGTTACTACAGAAGTGGTAATTCAGGTGAGAGGTGGTGAAAGAAAAGGAATCATACTGGAGTGAAAAGGCTGATGAAGTTTAGTGGTTCAGGCTGTGAGAAGGAGGCGTGGAGGTGAGAAATCTGGGCTGAAAACCCTGCTGGAATCCTGGGCAGATAATCTTCCCGTTTTCACCTTACCTCAGGGAAGACCAAGGGATCTTTCCAACCTCATTGGTCACATTTTTCTTCCTCAAACCACCACACAAATGTTCTGAGTTCTGTCTATTTAAACAAGCAATAAAGCCAGAGCACATAGAATGTAGTATTTCTGGAAATATTGTTGGGCTGGGGGAAAAGAATACCTATATATTTGTAATGAGTATTATCTAATAGTTGTGTAGTATTTTTCCTTTAAAAAAAATTGGACACCAGTGGAATGAATAATTAATAATCATATTTTAAATTGTTAACAGGTTTAATCAAAAATTGATGCTTTTCATTATTCATGCCTTAATTGTTGCTTTTTGTAGCAAATAGCCTTGGAGGTGGTTACACTTACCAATGAAATAAGAGTTATGCCATTTGTGGCTTTTCTATGATTTAGCAACATGCCCACCAAGATAAAAAAACTCTAAAAAGCATGTTTAATTTCCTGAGATAAGGAAGAAACAAGTAACTAAAGTAATAAGCTGGCAGATACATCTCTTCATGGCAAATGCAAAACGTATCTGTCATTAGTTTAAATGCAATCATCTGCACAAGCTCTGAAATTGTGCTTAAACCAGTTTTAAAATTCTGGTTGTCGGTGAAGTGGTTGGAGTTGGATGAGCCACACTGCTCTCAGGTTCTCAGCTGATGTAAATTGACTTTAAAGGAATTGGGCTAATTTACTTCTCCTAGGATCTGAAGCATTATTGACCAGAATACAATTGAGAATTGCTGTGTCCTACATTAACATTATTTTTTTTCCATAATTGAAGTAACATTTTAAAAATTCTTTCTTAGAAAACTTATTTCTGTTGTTCCTTCTCCCTTCCCACTTCATCATCCAAACCCAGAGCACTGAATTTCTCAGTACACAACTTCAGAATCTCTCCTTTATCTATATGTTTTGAGGTAGTTGACTTCATTAAGTATTTCCTCTCCTGCACTGGTTTATAGAAGCTATTTATCACTGAAACCTTAGGGGAAATCATTATGTTCACTGCCTTTCAAGAAGCATTGGACACTGCTCTGTCTGATTCAATGAAGATCAGCTGTTCTTTTCCTTTTTCTCCTTTTCCTAAAGCTCTTTGCTTTAGTGCTTTATTCTGTTTAGAAAACAATGCAAGCCTTTATGCCATCAGGCTCTCGTTAGCAGATAACACAGCTGAAATTGCAGAATATTAGACATTCCACAGGGATGAAGGATAGTCTAAAAGAAGATGTTGTCAGAATGAAGCCAATAATCTTCAATCTTGTGTTACCTTTTATAATTGCATTTTTATTGACTTGTTCAGAAAACACATTCATAGACCTGACAATTGATGGAGTACCATGTATCAAGGTAATTGGTAGATACCACATATCAGTCTTGTTTTCTGATTGTGACTCTGCTCAGCTTGGAAGGAATGTCATGTAAAATACATTGCCGCAGGTTATTTTGTGATCTAAGAGGAGTCTTTTGATTATATGTGTTTGGGTATTTTCTATTTCAGAAAAAAAGAAAGGGAAGAAAAATGCAATCATTTAAATGGTTAATTTTGATTCTGTCCAATATTGAGAGTGAGTTTTATTGCTCAACACTGACATTCCAAAGGTGACAAGAATGTGGAGAATATGCTGCTGTGTCATATTTACCTGTATGAAATTACATCACAGGTCTTGGCACAACTTTAACTCACAGCAAAAGAGAGTTGCAAAACTTTGTCATTTATCACTGACCAGTTTGTGGACCTAGATGTTCTCAGGTTTTTGAAACTGGTCATTGTAAGTCATATGAGGCCCTCTCCTGGTAGCCACCTAAAATATACCAGCATAAGTTATTAAAAGTAAAATAGACAAGAGATAGAAAAGAGATTGTAATCAGGCTGCCTTGAAACTTTTTATTTTGTGCAATTTCGGTGCTAGGGACTAAGCAGTCAATAATCATTCTTTAAATATGATATTTATGACCCATAACAGTGCCCAAGTGACCGATTTTTAACAGTTAAAATATTCTGCACATGCTGTTTTTTTAGAAGTTGTGTGCTGTAAATTTTCTGGCTTTTTCAGCTGGTTTTGTTCTTGTCATGTTTTTCCTAGGTGTACATTCCAAGCAGAGTGGCTCTGGTGCTTCACAACACGGACATCCCAAAGTGAAGTTCTCTGTAACTACCATGAAGAAGCAAGTCACAAAGAAGTGCTGATACACTGTACTAGTACTAAGTATAACAAAGCTTGCCCTAAGGAGGCTTTCTGAGGCTGAGTATAGTAATATTAGGTGTTTAAAATGTAAGGCTAATATTCACATGTAATTGCAGAGCTCTTGACTTGCTAGACCCTCTTTTGAGGAAGCTTTACAACGAGGCAGAAAGGAAAATGTTGGGTTTGTAGTTCTAGTAGTACAAAATTACACTTAAGGTGTTGCAAAGCAGCAGGTATTCTCAATTAAATTGTTGTTTACAGAATTTTATCAGGAATGATAAGAGTGAACCTGCTCCGAAGTTTGTAATTTCTTATAATCCTCATTTTGATAGTGAATTCAAATAGTCATTATATATTAATGCTTCTTACTAAAAGTAAGCAGTTTGCTTAAATAAAACAAGTTTTTGGCTAAAAGGCAGCCTTAACTGTTTGTGGGACCTAATTTGAGGCTCCTCTTCTTCAATGAAGTCTAACATGGAATTAGAGATGTTTATCCAAATGGATGAGAAGGTCCTCTGAGAGTCTTGTACTTTGCCATGTTTTTTATTTAATTAGAAATGCACAAAAATGCTGGGCAGCAAAACGAGCGGGCTGATTGAGTGGGGGCCTGCTGATGCTATTGTGTGTGCTGGTTGTCTGCTCCCACCCAAATCACTTAGTCTGAGCATCTCACGTGCTAGAGCTGGATAAAAATGACACAACTATTTTATTTAGATCACTAAAATGTTCAGTGAGCGGCATGTTTTGGTCTTAATGCAACAATACCACACTGGAAGAGGTACTTAAAGTGTAGTTCTTCCCACTGCATTTATTTTGCTAACATCAGGACCTTGCAGTACTGATTTCACTACTTCCAGAAGCTGCCTTTCAGCTTGGAACATGATGATGTCCTTGCACTTTTATAACTTTTGAAACATTGCTTCTTGTGAAGAAGCAGTCTCAAAATTCAGTGATCAAACTAAGGTGGTTTTATTGATTAAAATTAAGATAGTTAATTATTGGAGTGCTGCTAAGATAATTCAAGTGAGTTCCTTCATGAGCTACAACTTTTTTGTAAAGAGTAAGATTTTGTATATTTGAAAATGTATTGCAGAGTATTCTAAAAAATTAATACCAAATTAACAAGACATGCTTTATTTTGTTCCATTTATTTAAAATCATATTTGAATTGATTTCAAAATGAATGTCTTTTGTACCAATCTGAATTTTCTAACTTTTAAAGTAGCCAAAGACAAAGATGTCCGTGACCATTTCCAAGTCATAATTTTACCCAGTTTCCTTTGTGAACCATTGTGTAAACTACTGAATAGTTGGTGCCAACATTGACAATCTATTCATAGTTCTTGGAATGCTTACTTGTGGCTTACTTCTTAAGCAAAATAAGGGATGGAATAATGCAGCATGATGGAAAACAGACTTTTTCAGAGTTCACACGGAAAGGACTTTGTGAACATCCCCAGTCTGATATGTTCTGTGTGGCAGAGAATGTTATATTGCAGTTGAGTACCATAGGATCATGCTTCATTTTCCTCTGCACCAGTTTGATCATTGTTTGGTTGTGGGCTAATAAAAGCATTCCTGTTACGCTCTGACTTTAAATAAAATATACTGAACTGTTTTAGCAACTGGAACTGATTATCTTTTTTTTTTTTCCCCAGATTGCTTTCCTTTTAGTGAAATAACGAGCAACTTCTAATACATGTTATATTTACACTGTATTGATCTAATATGTTTTATAGGGGTTTTTTTTTTTTTTTCCTTTTTTTTTTTTTTTG
>JANRGV010000051.1:7495738-7505891 GCA_024734035.1 Alethe castanea
TTTTTTTTTTTTTTTTTTACTGGCACCAGTTCCAGGTTTCGAAATGTAATGGCAAGCGTCTGTGTCAAACCGTTTTTCAAGAGAAGGAATAAATGTATGATGTGAAGTATAAACTGTAAAATCACATGCAAAATAAACTCTGAGGAGGAGAAAACAAATGCATATATGGTTTCATTCCTTGCATTGTAAAATGATTTTACAGCAGCCTTAACACTGAAAGATAGATTAGATTTTGTTCCATCCTAAAATGAGAGATTTGTCTTGGTCAGAAGCATTCATAATGATATTGATAGAATATTTGACCTATGCACATTTTCTTTAACTTAATGATAGATTAATAAAAGTGAACGACAAAATTTGCAAGGTGAACATGTAAATACAGATAACATAATAATTAGGGCTTTTTGGAGCCCATCTCTGCATTTTAATGGTGAGTGTGCTGCTGCCTGTCTTGCAAGACTGGAAAATTTTCTCTTTCAATACCCCTGGAAAGCCAATTTCTTCCTCCTGCTCTGTGAATATTGATGGATTGCAAAGAGAAATTCAGCTTTCACCTTCCTCCTAGTGACACTCTGATTGCAACCAAGGCCTTTCCTTGCAGTCATGTGCTGAGGTTGTCACCATGTCTAGTTAAAGCCTGTCATGTTCTGAGAGCAGATGAGCTCCAGAGCTTTTTTTGCCTTGCCACGCCTCAAATCAGCACTCCTTAGCTCCATCAGGGAAAGAAACGAAGTGGTCCATGGTGATATGTCCCAGGGCACAAAGCTCCCCAGAGATATTCAGGCATAGTGAAGAACAATCTTCAAAGATAACCTCGTAGTGTGCAGGACTGATAAGGATTTGTATTTCAACATTTGGAAATGCAGTTCCCTGTCATCTGGGAATTCTTGGTATCCCTGGCACCAGAAGCTGTTTCTCCACGGTTTCTCTAACACACCATGAAAACTCAAGCGCACCTTCACCTGACAGTTTATCTAAAGATTTGAGCTGACCTTCCCTCTGTCTTGCACTGTGTCTGTGAAGGGTTCTTTGTACTTTATAATTCAAGTTACTCTCTGGACCAGGTGGTTATTGTGATAACAGGCAGGCATCCACTACACTGGTGTGCTCTTTGAGCAATGAGTGTTAATTTCCCCACTGTTTTCTCCTCTTCCCACAACTCAGGGTTTATTTGGAAGATGAAGAATGGAGTCATTATTTAAAATTGGTGAGTACTTCTGGAAAACAAATATAATTGGAAAAAAACTCTTTTGAGCTTTCTGTTTTGGTTTTTTTTTTTCCTATGAAGTTTTTCTTGTTCATTCTATTCAGTTCAGTAAAGACTTTTTAAACTAGGTGCTCTGAAAGACAGGAATGTGGTGCTGGTAATGCCAAAGGGAGAGCAGCTGTGTGAACAGTAAGATACCAGATAAGCAATTGTGTGGTACTTGCAGATACTGCAAGGTGATATTTTTTTGTGTATAAATCTGTCAGTCGCAATTCTGCTTTCAAATGATGTTTTAAGCATCTTGAATTAGTTTTAGCTTCCTCTTTTTTTTTTTTCATGACTCCATGTTCTTTACAACCTATTAATGGTTAAATGAAGAATTTCCTGCCTATTTAAATCTCATTTCTCAGAGCTTAAAAATAACTTTAAAAATTATCTTCAGGATATATTGAGGTGTATAGTTTGCCTGTCTTCTGCTTCATAATTTAATTTTCTAGGAATTTAAGTATTCTGCATCTAAGTATTTTATCATTGACTGGTGTTTCTAAACTGGGCTTGTTTTCATTGTTGAACTACCACTACAGAGATGAAGCAGTGTTTCACATGTTTTCATATATCATACCTTAGCTGGGATCCCAGTTTCACAAGAATCAGCCTGTAAGTGGCATTTTTGTAACAATTAATTGAAAGGGTTTTGCCAAGGGAGACACTGCACATGTGTGTGTTTTCACACCTCAGAGTTTATGGTGCAAGTGTTTTGAAAGGGTTGAGAGTGTAATTTGCTGTGATGGAGAGCTGCTTCTTATGCCAATCTTACTTTTTAATTCTGTTTGGTTTTCCAAACCAAATTAGAGTTGGTTTCAAATTCTTGAGGAGAGAAGCAGCATCTTTCTGAAAGTCTCACAAGCATTTAAGAAAAAAAAAAAAACCAGAAAAAAGGAAATCCAAAAGTTTTGGTTATATTTGCCTTAATATAGAGATAATAGGTTTTTTTTAATTCATGGAATGTTTCCTTTAAGTAGGCTTTTCCAGATTTTCATTTATGTGCAGATAAGCTGCAGTAGTAGTGATGGGCTGACGTATGACTGCTCTTCTTAAAAATAATTATTTAAGTTGTTGGGTAAAAAATAACTCCAATTGAATACATTAAAAATATTCTGCTTATAGAAAAGCTAATGGTGACTCATTAGATGAGACAAATTATATTTTTTATGCCTGTGAGTGCAATATGTACCCTGTAAATATAAATAAGTTTTGACTATTCATGGTAAATTAAAGTCTAAAATACATTAGGAGAAAAGATAAGAATTTGTAGGTATTGAAGAAATCAGTCTGAGCCTAGCTGCTGGTTTTGTATATTTACAAAGCTATTTGATCACTGAAGAAAAAAATCTAAGTGTTTAATTAAACTATGTCTGAAAACTCTTTTAGAAAGTTAAGATGAAGACAATAATTTCTCAGTATTAGGAGAGTATTAAAATTGATGCAGCACTAATCATCCACACCATTTGACTCCACATCAAATTAACTCCAAATTTTCAGAATCATTAAAAGCTAGGAGCGAACTTTCTCAACTTGCTTGTTTCTTGTGACTGTGCCTCACAGATGACAATTTAAATGTGTAGAACAAGGACGGTGTTATTGAATATTCAATTAATATCATTCTGTCTCTGCTGGTGGTATGAGGTTTATGACAGAATAGAGTGCGTTTAGGAAGAGATGTGTGTCTGCAAACACTGAAGAAACCAAGCTGCCTGTGCTGTAATGGGTGTGGTGGTTTAACCCCAGGCAGCAGCCAAGCCTGAGGCAGCCACTGGCCTGCTGCCCACCAGAGGGATCAGGGAGAGAATCAGAAGGGTAAAAGCTGGAAAACTCATGGATTGAGGTAAAGGCAGTTTATAAGGAAAGCAAAAGCTGTGCACACGAGCAAAGCAAAACAAAGCATTCATTTCCTGCTTCCCATGGCTGGGCAGGTGTTGAGCCATCTCCAGGTGATCAAGGTCCCCATGTTATCACACATAGCGCTGACTTGGGAAGACAAATGTCATCCGTCCAAACATCCCCTTCTCCTTCCCCCTACTTTATGCAGTGAGAAGGATGTCATGTGGGCTGGAATATCCCTGTGGGCAGTTTGGGTCACTTGTCCTGGCTGTGACTCTCCCAAAATCCCACACACCTCCAGCCTCCCTGTCAGCATGGCTGTGTGAGAAACAGAAAAGGCCTTGGCTCTGTGCAAGCCCTGCTCACAGCAACAAAAACATCTCAATATTATCAACTCTGTGTTCAAAACACTGCCCCATGGCAGACACTGTGAGGAAACCTAACTCTACCCCAGCCAAACCCAGCACAGCAGGACTTGGGAGCAAGCACCCAGCTGTCCTGGGTACTGGGTCTGGTGGGGCAGTAAAATAGTATTGATAAATCAGTGTTTTGGCTGAATGGTGCTTGTGCAGTGTGAAGCCTTCTATTTCCTACCCTGTCCTCACTCACCTCTTGCTGGGGAGTGCCTAGACATTCCTGCTCATGGAAAGTTGTGAATGAATTCCTGTTCCTGGTTTGCTTGCACATGCACCTTTTGCTCTCCCTGTTGAAGTGTTCTCACCTTCCTTCTCTTCCCTCACCATCCTGGAGGAGAGGGGCTAAGCAAGCACCTTGTGAGGGTGTTTGGATGGGATCAAGCCACCACCTCCAGCAAAAAATGAGTTGAGCTGTCTACCTCAGAAGGAAATTGGCTGGCAGGAGGAAAGGGGGTGAAATCACTTGAAGTAATTTGAAAGTCATTAGACATAAAAGGTAGGATATAAATTCCAGCTTTCCTTAGCTGGCTTTCATGAAACACAGGTGTGTATCTTGTGTTTGCTTGGGTTGAAGAGTGAGACAACTGGAGTAGGTTAATTATCCTGCTGTTCAGGTACCACTGGATGAAGGAACAGGCTGTCTGTATATTCATTTCATGCTAAAAATTCTTGGACCTGCTCTTTTGCAGTAGTAGCATATGATTATCCCTGTAGAAAAATATTTTTCTACTTCAAAATGGAAGTAAGTTGTAATGTAAAATGTTTCCTAAAAGTTTATTCATTATTAAAGCGAGGGGAATGGGATAGAAGCTTCTAGCAGAAGACTGCCTTTTGTTTCAGTAAAGATATGGAAAATTAACTGAAATGAAAACCTGATCTTTAAAATTTATGAAATTTAATCTTTACTTTTGCACTAAGCTCCTTTCAGCTGTTGACTGCTGCTTCTGGGTTTTTGTTGTTTTCTTTGTTCATAACGGTGGTTTTAGTCCAAAAGCAACACTCTGAGTCCTTCTGTAACCTGTGTCACTACTAGTTATGAGTGTTTGAGGCAATCCCAGTTTTCAGTTATCAGTCAGAAGGTGGGGTTAGCCTTGCTTTGGGAGTTTCTGGGTGGGAATAAGAAGAGATACTGAAGATGTTCCCTGGTTTTGTTAAATACCACTTAAATTCCTGCCTTTGCAATTCCACTAATCATTTTAAATCTTAGACTTTGGCATGTCTTTGTCAGAAAACAGCTAGCCCTATGCAGCACCAAAAAAAGCATGTGTTTAGACTGGCATGAGAAAGCAAATTATGCAAGCACATCATGTCCAAAACTGAAATTAATTTTTCTCTCCAGATTTGTTTATCTGAAGGGACCTAGTGTTGATCACTTCATGAAATGGAGCAGGTGAACTGTATGGCATAGAGAACAGGTTTATGTGCAAAAATAAACCCTATTTTCCCAAGGCAAAAAAATCCCAGTATTTCAAATATGGGATTTTTTTTTCATGAAAAATATTGGATTATGACAAATGAGCATTTTCATAGGAAGAGATTTGACAAAAACCCTTCCAGAATAGTTCTATTTTTTAAAAACTATTCAAAAGCAATGCTTACATTATGTGCAAAGCTTGGACACTCACAGCTTTAACTCTGTTAGTGTATGCAGCTGCTTAAAGGAGATTTTCTTTAAATTCATTGCGTAATTGAATTACTGTGCCATTTTTATAGAAACAAAAAGGTTTTTACTAATCATGTAAAGTCATAGGGCTGTTGAGTTGGCTTTCCAGAGGCCTCCTTGGACTTGTAAAATTCCAGTCACCTGTGTAGCTCCTGCCTGGTGCCTTTTGGGGAGCTTGGCAGGCAGTGGTTTGGCCAAGTTGCTGCCCTCAGCATCTTCTTTCTCAGGTGGGTCAGGCTCTTCTGGTTGTGGTCCTTGCACAAATGCTGGTGCTGCCAAGTGATGAACTGGACTGGGGAACTGATTTTGTGGAAAAATAACTCTCTAGAATGGCATAAGCTGCTGAGACCTGTAGCTCGAGCTGGAAAACTGACTCTTTATGATTGATGGACATCTCAATCTCCCTGCAACCTGTCAGTGGGGTGAGTTCTCCATTCAATGCTTGTCTTTGCTCTAGTTGTGCTATCACCCAGAACTAACTCTTCCTTCTATTTTTCAATAACCTTCTGCATGTACCAGCCTGTGTTCCTCAAGCTTATCAGACAAGTGCAATGCAATTCCTCATACTCATGGATTGACACAGCAGACAGTCCTTTATGATAATCAACTCCATTTTAAAAATTCCCAAGGAATTCAGTAATGTGGCTAAGTATTTGGAAACAAGCTGAACATGATTTGCCCAACTGGGTAGAGCTGGTACAAAACATGAAAGGAGCAAATATCCTGGAGTTATGCATCTGCTGCTGCTATAGAAGCTCTCGCCAGGAAATGCTTGCCTTGCACTGCCTGCTTGTTACAGTGTCTGATTGTAATAGTCCCATTTAAGCTTGACTGCTGATACACACCTTGTTATGCTAAACACTGTGCAAGGTTGTTTAAACATGAAAGATAATTGCTGATTTCTCGCTGGCTGTAGCTCACAGGTAGACATTCCTGTGACTGATCAAAAACACTGACCTTTAGTATTAACAGACTTGATGGGTTTCAAGCCATGGCATGCTTTGATGTGAGGCATAGCTTTCAACATGTCTTGTCTGCTTTAGCTTTTTCCTGAACTGAGCTTGTCAATCTTCCTGTTTGTTCGTGACAATGTAAGCAGGTGTCTGGTGTGGTTGTGCTCCCTGCAGAGTCCAGCCACATACCAGGGCTATGCCATGGTCAGCCCTATGTGCCTCTAGCTGTTTTCTTTCTATTGCATCAAGCCATATGGATCTTCTGAGCAGTCCTTGTGTCCCTATCCCTTCCTATTTTTCTGTCTGCCACCTCTCAGGGAGGTGGAGATGTTGATGTGCAGGTATTTGCAAGGGCTTGTGACCATCAAAAGACAAATCTCTCAGGAGATTCGCTTGGAGACACAGCAAACTGCAGCACAAACAAATGTGTTGGTCCATGTTTTACTTAATCCTTAAAGGTCTAGTTTCTACCTCCTAACTTCCCCAAATTTTACAGATTCTGTCATTTTGGTCTGGGGGCCCCTTTTCAGGGCTGTCCCTGACCTGAAAGAATCAGTAGTAGTATTTGAACTGTTGCCTTCACAGCAATGACTGGAACAGCACAGATGTAAACTGCAGTCAGAGGTGTGTGAATGAACCACCTTCAGCTTCTTAAATTTATTCTTCCATGTCATCTACTGAGCAATGCCTGTGTGCTATAGCTTGGAATTTTCCCCATGAGGAGAAATGGTAAGTCTGAGCATGTCTTTGCATATATCTCAAAGTCAGTTTTGTGTCACACACATCTTCACTTGGCAAAGCTGATTTGTGGCAGATGACTTGCCCAGAATTTGAGAGAATCACTCCAAAACTCACCAGGTACAGCCCATTGCACTGGGGGAAGCAAAGCTAAGTATGAAGACCTGAAGGGTTTGTGATGACACATCCCCTGCTGAGGTTGCTCTGATGCCCAGTGTATGAGTGGGAGCGAGTTGATGTGAGCCCTGCTGCAACCTGCTGAATTGGTACAATCAAATTCACCCTCTTGCCATCTCTTAGGGGAGCCAGCCATGCCCATACCAGTATGCAGGTACTGCCTGTGCTCCAGGGATTACAAGGGCAATGTCAGGAGCTTAGGTGACAGAATGACCAAGGTAAACAGGGATATGAAACCTCAAGTGTGCCACACACGCACAGAGTTTAGTGTTTCTGACTCCCAGTTCTTACTGGAATTGATCAGCTGCTCACCTCATCTTCCACAGTGACTGCTGCTGGCAAAAGATCCAAGGAGCCAGCAGCAGGTACCTGTCTGATAATCCTCTTTCTGGGAAAGGCAAGTTTGTTTGGGGATGGAGGGCACGTGACAGAGGAATCCATGTGGAGCACAGATATCCAGGTATCTCTGGTAGGTGTCTGTAGTGCAGCTGCTTCTCCTGCTTTGAAGTCTTCTGTTTATGTATCTCTCCATCACAGAAACATGACTATTTTTGTCTTATTTTTAAGTACACATTCTGTAGTATTTTGTACCCACTTATTTTCTGCATCTCTAAGTTGCATCGTTAGCAAGAGCACAATATTTCCGCAAATTATGCTGCTTAATTAACCAAGTGATGTGTAATAATGCTATGTGACATTTTTCTAGAAGTGTTACCTAAAAGGCCTGAACCTCTTAAAGTGATAACAGGAAAGTGGTAGTTGAGTTCAGAAAGATAAATGTGCTGCAAATTGTTTGGTAGCCCTGCAAGTCTGTGTCTACAGCAGTGGTTCAGATCAGAGCAGTAATGTGCAGTTTTGAAGTGAGTCCCCAGACACCACGTCCTAACTCAGTTCCCAGAGCTATTTTGGGACAAAAAATGTAGATTCTTTAGAGGTGGAAGTGAACAAGCAGCCTCTTCTCCAAAAGCACTCTGAATGTCCCTTGATGTGTTTTCCTTAGACCCACAGTATTTCTATGCACGGCCTCTGTCTACTGCAAGGACTTCCCACGTGCATCTAATAAATCTTCCTGTCAGGAAGCTTGAGCATAGGAGGTAAGACTGTCTCTAATCCAGAGCATACTGCCAAACCCACGTGGAATAGCAGTGTGAGGAGCTCAACAACCACTTTGATCTGTTCCTAAAATATTTGCTAACACAGATATAGCGTAATAGGCCAGCACTATTATTTCTAAATTTGCAAGACTTTACTATTGTCTATCCCTATTCCTTGGCTTAAGCCCTGTTCTTTATGTAACACTGCAGATTAAAGTTATAGAAATGTTTCTGGAACTGTTTACGCAGAGCTGATGTTGTGAATCTACAATTATTTTTGCAGTTATCTTAATGTAGCTGTTACAGCATAATAACAGCCTTTAGTCATTGTTTTTCTGCCTGCTATGGCAAATAATGTGCTTGTCGAATGCAACAGAAACTGCAGTCAGTAGCAAAATCTTTAATATCTAATTTACTAAACCTTATTTTGCACTTTTTCATCTGAAATGCAGATTCATAAATTGAAGCAGTGCATGTAACATTTCAGTGAACGAAATCATTACCAACAGGATGTTTGGATGGCAAATGTAATTTGGCTTGGGAGGGTTTTTTAGCTGGGACTAATTTGTCTTTGTGTGCCAGAAGATTTTTAAAAGCTAACAAGCTTTATGTTTGGTTGTTTTTTGTTTTCTTTTAATGTGAGGAGGGGTTTCAATTTATATAGCAGCACAGAGTGAAACAGCTCCCCTCACCCCCTGGCGACTCCCTGTTTCATTCCTAGGCTGCTGCACCTGAGGGCTGCCATTCCCATTGGTACAGCCATAAGCTCAAAATCAGGAGTTGGTTCTCAGTCTTTGAGTTTTTGGTGCTTCCTGGTGCCACAAACACCTGAAGGGAACCCACAAGAAACGGGACAAGGGGGAATGGGTTCAGAATGAAAGCAGTTTTGGATTAGATATCAGGAAAAACATTCTTTGCTGTGAGAGTGGTGAGATGTTGGAACAGGGTGCCTGGAGAAGCTGTGGCTGCCCTACCCCTGGAAGTTTCCAAGGCCAGGTTGGCTGGGGCTCTGACCAACCTGGGATAGTGAAGGTGTCCCTGTTCATGGCAGGGGGATTGGAATGACATGATCTTTAAAGTCCCTTCCAACCCAAACCATTCTATGATTCCATTGTTATATTCTCATAAGAGATGGTGGGGGGATGATTTTCATCTTCAACAGAAGGTCTAAAGTAAAAGTGATGCAGGCCCACTTGACAGATCTGCAACAAAGAGGATGCATTTCAGGATGTTCATTCTCTGCTTTCAGAGCTTGCAATGCATTTCCCTTACTAAATTATTCCTTAATTGCAGTAATGAAAAAAGCCCACCCGTGAGCTGGATGGGATGAATCTTGATGCCCTTCACATATTGATTTTGCTCATTTTCTGCTGCATTTTGCCATTGCGCTGTAATGTTGCATTCTGCAGCAAATTGAGTAATTGTGGGGGGTGGCATGTTCTATGATAAAGGCATGAAAACTTATAAATGGCAAGAATTCTATTTCTGGAGTAGGTAAAGGAGACCTCCAGGTCACCAGAGACAGGCATTGCCCAGGCCCCTTCTGGTGGCAGCAAAAAAAATATTGACTTCAAATAGATTTGTTGCTTATATAATAATCCCTGTTTATGTTTTCATTTGATATTACAGAGAGCAAGAATTATTTAAAAATACAGTTTAACTTCCACTAAAGCTTAAAAACCAAACTTTTAAGAGGGCTAAACAAAAGTATTGAAGCTGTCACTCTCATTCCAGTCCTCAAGGAAAATTCATTCCTCAATTTCAGTAAAAATCCAGCAATAGCTTTAAATTAATTTCTCGTTCTAAGCAGATGTCAGTGTCTTTCTGGGTGAATAATTGAATTTATTTGTTTTTTTCAGCACACTGATAATATAGAAATATTTAAGAATCATATAAACTGTTCTTATGTTTTGCTGGCAAGGTAAAAAAAAATGTTCTGTAATGATTGAAACACTTAATTTGGCCCAATCATTACATTTGGACATCTTGGTGTTAATGTGCCTGGGGAACTGAGCAAGGTGGAC
>JANRGV010000051.1:7506053-7573742 GCA_024734035.1 Alethe castanea
TTGTAGAAGACATGGAGAATCGCTGTGATACAGATGGCTCTCCTTCAAAACACAGATCAGCTTCCACTCGCAGACTGCAGTGCAAACTTGCATCAATACTTATCAGATTCCATCTGTTTTAGGATCAGGATCAGCTCCTGTTTGTATGCCTGAACAACCTAACACAAAAGTTCTGGTTTACTTAGGAATTTCCTAGACATATATGCATAACCAATAAGCAATGAAAACTTTATTAACATGTCATCAGATTGTTCATTTACAGAGGTTTGGATTTTGTGATTTTTTTGTTTTTGTTTTTTTTTTAGGAACAGAATGAAAAGACTGATCATCCTTTTGTGGAATTCTCCTAATGAGCCTTTTTTTATAAGCTCTGCATTCATTAAGGAAAATATACAGGCAAGCAAATAAGCTTGTGTATTTCTTTCACATTAATTATATTTATTTAAATATTAAGTGAAACTGTTGCCCTGACAACTTGCTAAGGCAGCCACAGACTCTGCAATCCTGAATGTTCTTGCTTAAGTGGTTTCAATGCTGTTTTGTTTGTTTAGTAGATTCTATTGAATCTTTCCTTGAACTGGGTTCCCTTAAGGAAGCAAATCAGGAAAGTTCTATGGTCACAAATTCTAGGTTGGTGGCAACTGTTACATTTCCTCTCTAAAACTGTGGTTTTGTCTTTGTGATACAAGGATGTAATTACCAGGACTCTGATACCTTAGCATCAGAGTTACTTGAAGTGGAAAGCAGGATTCGAGGTTCAGCATACTGAATTTGAAGCAGGGTTTTAATGTTGTAAATTTGCCAAAAAAATTCTGCCTACCTCTCAGGCTGCCTGTGAATTATGAAATGGAATTTGGGTTCCCACAGTGCCTGAGATATAGATACAGGTATGTCAGCCAAATAATAATCATATAATATGAGCTGATAATTATTGGCAAACTATTTCATCTCTTTGATTACCTTTCCTTCACCATCAGAACTTTTGCTGCATCCCCAATCTGCTGTGCTGTGATTTGCCTCATTATTTTATTGCAAGCTCTCTCAAAAAGTCCCCAGAAGCCCTGAAATTGTTGTGCCAGTTATCTCAGTGTTTGATACCCCCTGCAGCCAACTCTCCAGGGTCAGAATTTGTCACTCTGGTTCTTGCTTTTGGGATTGGCAAATCCCAAAAGGTGCCCTGGATGTTCCATTAACACCTTGGAGCCTTGGCTTAAGGATCCTTTGGTGCTTTCTCATCTTGTAATTACTTCAAGAGAGTAAAAGGATGCATAGGATTGTGCAGAGGTGAATAAAATGAACAGGTCCACATGTGGTATAAGCCCCTGCAAAAGGACTCAGGTGTCACACCTGTGTCAGGGAGGGGCTGATGTGCCCCACCCCTTCTCTTTGGCCACTCTAGACAGGAATTTAAGAGCTTGTTCAAATGGGGGATGTCAGTGAGATAAAAACCTTAAAGAGGAATATCTATTTTATGCTTTTTATTTTGTGCTCCTTTTTCCTTCAGGATTGAGGAGTTCAGTATCTTGTAGAAATGACACAGGTATGCAAGGAATCACTCTGCCCAACTCATATCATATCACACTGGACCTCCTACATTTTGTCTTTTGAAAGAAATCCCTGGAATTATTCTCTAGGAAATGCTGCAAAAGCTCATTTAAGGTCAATGAAAGCAGTTCTAGTACTTCAGAGTTGCCAAGTCCAGCCCAGGCCATTTATTTTCTGGCTCCCTTTTGCTTACTGCTTGCCAATTATAAATGTGTTTTTCCCCTTAATTATTGAAAAGTGCAAATGCTTTTATGCTCTCCTGATTTATATATATATTTTTAATTAAATTTTGAAGGACTGTGGTGCTTATGATGAGAGTTAAACACATTTCATATCTTAATAAGCCTATTTTTATATTATGCTGCTTGAACTACAATCATGCTAAGGAATGGAGTGGGGGAATAAAATTAATGGGTTACTCTTGAAGTAGAAAAAATTATTCATTTTTGATAAAAGATCTTTTTGATAATTTACTCTTGACTTCACTACTTGATTTATCTCATCTTCTCCCATTAATTTGTTTTTAATTTTTTTCCCTTATGAGGTTTTTTAGCTCCAGTAACAGCTCTGAGATGGCTGGATTGATGGACTACAAAATTTAACATTTTTGAACTAAAAAAGAAAAGGGTTTAAACACTTGAGCTAACAAGCAATATAACTTTCATGTAATAAACTAGAAATTCAGCTTTCCAGTGCCTTGATTTAAGATGCTGGAATTTGATTATTTAGTTCTCCTACTCCATCTAGAGTAGATATGCACTAAAGCTGCTTGGTCTCTTCTTTGCTTTCCCTGAGCTGTGTAGTTTTTTCCTCAAATGTTCCCAGTACATTTCCCTGAATCCTTGTTAAAATGTTAGCCTGTGTAACATTATCAGTGTTATTACATCTCAACATTCTCACCACATGAGTTTTTATCTCATTTGCAGCCTGTTGGTGTGCTCTCAGAACAAGCTAGGCTGGTCAGAATTTAACAATCCTTGTAGGGCAGCTATGTTATTTAACAGATTCCAGATATTACTTTCACTAGTGCAATGATTTTAAGGACCTAAGTCATTACTTACACCAAACAAGAGAGATTAGAGTGAAAGGAAAAACAAAAAGGCAGATGAAATGAGAAAAAAAGTAGTGTAATTGGAAACATTCAAGTTAACCAGGACAACAAGAATTTTGATGAAGCAGTAAACTGAGGACTGTGAGTGAATTGGAAGAAGAAAAGGAGAACACTATGTAAATTGGTTGACCAAAGATAACTGGTCATTAATTAAACCTACCTAAATCAAATAGTAAAATCTTCTATCATATCCTTTGTCAAAATTTAAAAAAAGAACAAAACAAAAAAAAAAACCCCACACACAAATAATTCCACCCAAAGAAACAAAAAAATAACCCAATCTCCCCTTGCTCTAAAAAACCAACTAATGAGAAAAAAAAAAAAAAAAAAAAAAGGGGAAACAAAAAATGCCCAAAACACCAAACCCAAAACCAAAGCACCTGAGGACTGGGAGAAGAGTTAAATGGACTTTGGCAGGTCAGTGGAGTCACTGAAAGAGGGAAAATTGTCGCTCCGTACCCTGGAGAGCCTCCTGCTACTTTCCCCCAGTGCCTGTTTTGTTCTTTCTTCTGTTGTTTTCATCCGCCTTCCTCCCTGACTGTGCCCCAAACAACACGAGGTGATTCCCAGGCAGCACCTGGGAGGCACCAGAACACCTGCCCACGCACCAAAGTGCCCAGACTGGCCAGGTGATGGGCTGGACCAGCTGGCTGCAAGGAGCAGTTTCAGCTGAGATGCACAGTCTGTGCCTTCATGGATGATGGATCACATTTTATCCAGTTATATATAAAATAAGCATTTTCCCCCTTTACTAATCTCCTGTGTTTGTCTGTGTTGGCAGCAACACAGCACGAATCAATTGAGATTCAATAGGAACACTGTTTCTTTCTTCTTTACTAAGAAATATTACTTGATGTACTGCAGTACAGAATATCCCCTCTCTAGAAACATAAATCTGATAGTTTTTAGTAAATTTATCTTGTGCAAGTGTTGAGTATAAAAATCACATTGTTATACTATAATTTTATTTTTTAGTGTATTCTAATTCTTTCTCACTTGTTGTCTTTGAACCAATAAGTTACCAAACTGTGTATCAAAACGTGTTCAAGCTGTAACATTTAAAAGATCTTTATTTTTATTGACTTACAAGTTCTTGGTCAAGAGCTCACATATATGACATGTCCATCTTGAGCATTTTCTTTTTTGAGTACCATAGATGGTGAATTTGGTTTTTGAGTGGCTAATATTTAATATAAAGCCCAACTTAAGTTCTTTTGAAGAAACTGATACCTTAACTCTGTGCTATTTACATACAAATATTTTTTAAAGCTTTGCTGCCCAAAAAAGAGTGATTTTTGTTATCACACACCTAATTTGTGTGACATTTATTCTTATTTAAGGTTGTCTAAGAAAGTATAGCTTTTTGCCCTGGGGAGGCATATTCCTGTTGCATATTCCATTAACACACACATAATTTATTTCCCATACTTTACCTTTTAGTCAATTCTTGGCCAAATAGCACATTTGCAGTGATTTTTGTCCTTCATTGTTAATTAGTAACTGAGCAATCACCAACGATGTTCCAATTTTCTGAGATATTTAGCAGATTGGAGTTATGTATGACATTTGAGGCACCTGCCCTAGATTCTAGGCTCTTCTAGTATATGCTGTGATTAGAATAATGAATACAAATGTGAAGGAAGGAAAAGAAAAAAAAAAAAAAGCAGGCTGTTCCATATCACAGCTTTTTTAGTCTCGGCTTTTGCCTTTTAAGCCATTTTTCCACTTCCATGAAGGAGAGAGATGAGCTTTGCAGCTTGCTCTGGAAGGTCAATGGCCCGAGGCTGCTCTGAGGAATGAGGGGAATGAGCCCAGCACTGTGCCTGCCTGCATGGCAAACCCTGCTCACTGCTGCTCCTGTGCCTCTGGCCACAGCTGGAGCTGAGTGAGAGGGGTTTTCAGATCACAACAAATGTCTTAGGTAGGCTAACTTTCCCTGGAAACCTCCAGGCAGTGTATGCATCTCCTGGAAGAGTGGTAGTGTTTTCACAGAAAAGCAAAAAGGGGGAAAAAAAAAAAGGGATGGAGGGGGGAAGGAAAAAAAAGAAAGGAAAAAAATAGTCCTCTGGTAAGTGCCCTTTTGCATTCTTTTCATAATTCAAGTTAATGAGTTGCATTTTTCAAATTCAGCTTGACATTAAGTGTGTAACACCACCAGAGGCAATCCTTGCCACAGCATCAGCACACATCTTCTGTCTGGCCTAATCCCCTGATGAATTTTTGCTCCCACTTCCGCAGATATCTCTGCCTGAAAACAAGGGTTTGTAGATGTCTATAACAGTGTACTAGACAGAACTGCCAGGTGAAGTTTGAATCTGTCTGGCTGTTATTTTTCAGTGAGTTTTGCCAAATGGTCAGATTTTAGATGGCAGATTTTAAGTAGAAGTTCAGAAGAAATGTGGGTATAGGCAAATATCAGCTCCCCTGGCTCAGGTGCTGGGTTTTGCCTGCTTGGACAGAATCTTTGACAGCTCTCTAGAGTGATTGTGTTGCTGTGCTGCTGGCAGGAGTACAGAAGGGTCTGGTTCCATCAGCACAACTGTGTTAACTCCATCTACATTTGACTGGAGCTTTTGCAGATCTTTAACAACCTTTCCAACCTCCTGCAGTCTATTATGTCCACTCACTTACTGAAATCTATCCTAATCGATGGAAGGGACACTGCACTTCTTGGGAATAGATTTTGGCTTGCTTGCTTTACTTCCTGTAAATCTCCTTTGGCTCCTGATAGAGGCAAGCAGATCTATTGCTCCTTAAACTGCCAGGGAAGGAATCAAATCATTGTTAGACCTAGACAATATTGGGAGATTTTTAAGTAGGAGCACCTTGTAACTTGAACTGGAGAGGAGAGGCATGAAGAAGTATCTGGTTTTTAATAGATTGACTTTGTTTTCTGCTTCTCTAGTGGCTTCATTTTCCAGGTGATGCTGTCATTTCACCCAATTCCCACATGTAAACACTACTGAATAACCAAAAAAAGTCATATTTATCTGCCTTGTTTGTTTTTTGTAAAACTTATTGTATACCCAGACTTAATGAAAGAATTTCAAAATATTTTTTTTCTTTTCTCACAAATTTAGACCAAAAGCAATTACTGAAAATTTTCCAGTTGTACAGTGTGTTAGTGAGAGCTGTAGTTGGCCCTAATGTCAGAAGTCTAGTTGGAAAAGAGTGAAAAAGTAAATAACAAAAGAAAATCTCAACTACCAGGTGTGTCAAAAGGGTATGAACTGGCTAGATTAAGATCTTATAGTTTTGAGTTTTGAAATGTTGAATTTTACAAATGTTGAATTTTGAATTAAATACATATTGAATTTTAGAAGTGCTTGCCTTATGCATTTTTAATGATCACATGCAGTCAGAGTGCTTAACCTTAATAGATGTCCTGGCTTTGAAACAAGTCACGTGGAAGAAATGCCCTACAAATTTATAAAAGGAATTAGCAAACGAGTGTGGGCTGTACAGTGGCAGAGTCAGTCTTGCCTAGTGAAAACTACAGAAAATATAACCATCCCCCCACCCCAGTTCAGCTTCACCAGTTTTTTAGAAGCCCAGAGAAAGTGACATCTGTTTTCAGAATACAAAATATTTGCATTGTAAAGATTGCAGCAAAGTGTTAAAGCGTAAGAATAATCTGTCTCTTTTTTTTTTGCCTTAATCTTCTTATTCTCTTTTAATATTACTCATTTTGTAGTTTTTTGCGGTTTTACTTTGGTGGAGAATTATTTAAAAAGCTATGTCTTAAGAGGTTTGTGTTGTGGTTTTTGGTTTGGGTTTTTTTTTTGGTTTTTTGTTTGGTTTGGTTTTTTTTGTTTGGTATTTTTCTGTTTTTTTTTTTTTTTATCTATATGCTTACAGGTTTCCTTCTTTGCTTTCTAAGAGGCAGTGATTGTTAGAGTTTCTTTTTACCTAATTGCTGTGGAGAAAAGTGGCATCTGAAAAATCAGGATAGTGTTTGTTTCCTGTGTGATCATCTGTTCCTGCTGTTTATGCTTCACCTGGATACCTAATCCTTTTAGCAGTGCAGAAGATTATGAAGCTACAGACAAGAGATTATGGCTCCAGGTGAGGGATAAGCAGCTGATCAAATGAATGAAGTAGAAAAAGAGATTGTTTCAATGCAAATATTCCCTACTAATTAGGGCAAGGGAGAAGAATTGAGAAGAAATGATTAGTAGTCTCTCTGTCTGTCTCAATAGGATTTTTTTTTCCTGAGGAGTATGCCTTAAAATTTTCATAAGGAATTTCATCAATTCTCCAGGAGACTGGTATTACCTGTACACTTAGTACCACACTCTTGTGTCAGCTTTGTGAATGTCTTTTCTGTCATTACAGATAACTGTTTATTTTAAATTTCCTTTGTAACAGAATTTCCCAGGGCCAAGAGCCAAGGATCAGGAGGGAGGATCTGTAAAAGGTGAGTGGTCAATGATTTCCATGACTTTGCCTGCAGAAATTCACATCACCACTCCATTCTGCAGTATATTTCTGGATTTTATTTACCTTGACAAACACTGAGTGAAGTCACAACTCAGCAAAAGTCTTCCTCACTGCAGGATCACTCTTATCAATTTATAAGGATATTGGAGCCCCCGGTATCAGCCAGTGCAGTCAGGTCTTTAGAAGGTTTAGCACTTTCTCCTTTTCTGTGCTCTGACTCATCCACAGAAAATCTTTCACGTCTTGTGTAAAAAAAGAGCAAACTAAGACACTAATTAACTAAATAGTACTAGAGCTTCTTCTCTCCCCACATCCTACTCCTGAGTGGAACACATCAGAACAGAGGTAGTTTTCTGCTGGTTTTACCTGGGACCTCTGGGTTCTGCTGCAATCCAAATATTTGGAACTTTTGTCAAGCATTTAATCATGTCTTCCCTTCCCATTATCTTTGCAGGAAGTTGTGACCACAGTTGTAAATCAGTGTTTTTTGCTGAAGTTAATCCATTTGCAAACAGAAGCAAACTGCAAAATGCAGGCTTAATTTCACCCTAGCCTAAGTTGGTGTTTGAACTTCTGCAAAGCAGTCACGAGGCATTTTGTTCCCATGTGCAGGTTTTGTATTTTCAGTTCTCAGAAAACTGCAACAGAAATGGAAAATACTTGTCCCCAGTGCAAATGCCAAGCTGAGGGTAGTATGGCTTGTCCAGTCTCCTAATGTGCAAGTGGTGCAGCTGAGAAGAAAATAGAGCTGTCCTGTTCTGCCCCCAAACCCTGTTCCATGCAACATTATTGGTACCAGAAGATTGTCTCTCTGTGCTTTTCATGTTCCTTGAAAAGAAAAAAATCCCCGAATACCAGCAAACCCTGTCTCAAAGACAGCATGTGAGTTAAGTACAGAGAGAAAGAATGATTTATTGTGTAAACTATGTTGTAGACTCAGAAAACCTCATAAATTGTTTCCCAATGTGTATATGCAAGACTCAATTAAAATCAGGTAATTAAAAACTCTTTCACAGAACTGACAAAACAACTTCCCTACCTGTAGAGACATTCCTTCTGAAAAGAAATTACCAATTCCCAAACATGCTTGGGATTACAACAGAAACTTGCTAAGCATTTTCATGTCTTTAAGAAGGACATTCTTGATTTACTTGTGACAGGCATGCTATTTTACAATCCTTTTATTTAAGCTAAGAATAAAATTCTGTCATGCTCCACAGAAAATAACAGAGAACAGAGAGAAGAAATGCAAAATGTTATTTGTTCTTATGATTTAAAGTTTTGCCACCTAGCACGGCTGTCTGAATAAGTGCAATAAGGTGAACTCAACATACAATAGACCACATGATAGTAGAGAAAATAATTTGCAATTAAATTAGGTGGCCTATGCAGTCTGATATATTAATCTTTGAAAAAAAATTATGGATGCTAACACTTGAGTCAGTATTTAAATCTGAGAGTGCTATTAATAATCAAATTCATTAAGAAAGGTATCTGCAGTATATCTAATTAATTGACTGTTGCACAACACTAGTCTTTTCCAGCTTTTGAAGTCAGACAGTATTTATAGCAAAAAAGTGCTGCTAGGGACTTTTAAGTTGTAATTAATAATTGTTATGTCCCATCATTTAAAAGGCTTGTCTCATCAATATGTTTCTTCTGTTTATTGCTTAGGAGTCTTGTAATAATTAAAAGTAAAATGGTGGAAAGTAAATTAAATTCTACATTATAGAGATATAAATTGGGGAAAAAAAATCACCTTGTACAATTAACAACAAAGGAGTCAAGTGTTTCTTTAAAAAAATAAGAGCCATGCTTCTACTGAAATATGTGAAAGACATAAAATATGGAGTTTTAAATCAAAATTGAATCTATCAAGTTTAGTTATGACAGATTACAGGTTAAAAGAATAATTTTCAGGTGCTGTACAGGCAGAAAGGCAAAGGAGCAGAGTGAGGAAGTGACATTTTCAAGGTCAGGGCTGATGGCAGCCCTGCAAATGCAAGACTGAAATCAGTTTTCTGAACAAAAAAAACTTTTGAAATAAGAACTTTTTCTCTCATCCACTGATGCTGACTTCTGGTCCTTCCCTTGTTAAGCACATTTGAGCCCAGCTGCTTCTCAAAATTTTACATCTGGTCACAGCCTCTGCTAGCTCAAAAAGTAAATATTTGAGAAGAGCACCTTTCCTGAGATAACTTCAGAACAATCAGTGAAGCTGCACTGATGTCTTTTTCCACCAGCTGTTTCTGGGCCCTGAAGCTGTGCATTGAGTGAAAGATATTTTTCCTGCTCTGAGGCAGAAGCCCAGGCTGTGGGCTGTGCTGATGGCCTCCCTCCATGCCTGGGTGCAATTTTCAGCTGCACCTCAGCCTGCAGATAGACAGTCCTTTCTTTATTGTTTTTGTAGGGAAAAATTCTCTACAGCTACCTTAATCTAAGTTATCTTTATGCTGTTACTATTGGGAGAAAACCAGCTTGTTTCAGAGGGTGGAAAATGCTTCTCTGTTCCTGTGTGGTAGCTTCTTCTGGTGAGATGGTATTTCCCCAGTGATACAGAACAGTTGTTTGATAATTTTGTTCTACCTTTGTCCTTCTAAGCCTTCTCTTATATGAGTACTGATATTCTAGATGCCAATCTTTCTTCACAAGCTTCTTAATGTTAATTTCATTTGTTTTGCCACTGAAGCTGTTGGTCCCCCAGGCAGAGAGATGAGAAAAGAACCAACCCAAAGCTCTTTGAGAGTGTTCAAGGTTCACCTTACACTGCCCTTGTGGAGGTCAGAGTACCTGCTCATCAAAGATCAGCTACCAGCTGAGCCATTTTGTTCCCTGCAGTATTTTCTGCTGTAACATGTTTGAATGGGTTTTTTTTATATTTCATTTAATTTCTCTAACCTAGGGAAAGTGTCAATGAGGTTTCAGAGCCCTTTGACAAGCAGCCTGAGAAACCAGCCCCCAGTCCACTTGCTGTTTTTTCCATTATTTTTCTCACTTTACAGCATGACATGGATTCCACCATCTTCTGGCAAACAGTTCTAGAAACATTTATTGATAATTCCTCTCCACACTTCTTTTCACTCCATCCCCTGGGTTTCTACATGAGCATAGGTAGCTTGCATAATTTGACTGGGAAAGTTACTGCCCTCAGCTGCAGAGTGTAAATCAGCAACTACTTCCATTTACACTGAAGTTCTGCACTGTAAACTGTGTGGTTCAAGCTCTGCTTGTTGATCAGCTGAAACATCTTCACTGCGGTGGCAGGGCAAAAAAATTAACTGTGAACTGTCTGAAAATAAAGCATCTTGTTTGTAATTAAATCCCCTTTTTATATTCTTTGCTGAGTAAATCTAGATGACTTTTCTCTCCTTAGTGACACATTCATTACAGAATTACTGTGGTGATTTGAGGAGCAGCAGCTGAGATCATTATGAGTTCTTCTGGAATTGGTGGGACACAGGCGGAATGCAGCACGAGTTTTCTGTCCAGCAACATTTAGTATCTGGAGGAGGCAGATTGATGCTACTTGCTGTTGCTGGCTGTCTCATTCTCTATGTGTCTGGCACCTTAGGGCAATTGCATTGGATTAGAGATGGCACTGAGCACGCAGAGGAAAAATGGCACTTTGTGTACGGTGGGAGAGCTCCTCACAACAGCCCTTTGAACCATCTCATTTGTTCTGGTCGCTGGCTGGGAGTCCTGTGACTTTATCTGGTACATGCAGGCATGAAAAAGGGAAAAAAGAAAGAGCCTACTTATGCTCAAGGTTGTGCAGGTTTGGTCTGTGGGCCAGTTTTTCAATGTGTGAGTTGTGTTGTGAACATCTGTTTATCCGGGCAGTTATCTGTTCACCTGCCTGCTCCTTCTGGTAACCAGGAATAATGGGCACTCTCTGTCAGAACCCAGGCACGCAACTGCACAGTTCTTTTATTCTTCTGCAGTGTGCTTTATTTTTGTTTTGTTTCTCCAAGTGGCCTACTGCACACTGAGTAGCTTAAGCTGCCATTATCTGTGACTAGCAGCAGTTATTTAGATAAATGAAATCATTGTATTTGCCTTATTGGCAGCGTAGTGGGTGGAAAATCTAATGGCCTCGTTTGCTGGAGCATTTTGGCATTCACTTTTAGCTTCATAGGGCCTCTATCATCCATTAGCTTTTACTGGTTAATACTCTCAATATTTACTCTGATTCTTAAATAACTCTGTTTTACATAAGAATATAAGATAAAGCCAACAGGACCATTTTAATGTTCCGATTATCTTATTATTTAGGAGAAGAAAAAACAACCTGGCTGAATTTTGCACATTGCAACTTCTAATTAATTAACAAAATCCCCTCAGCTGGTCATTTGGGCTGATAGCAAAAAAAAAGTTGTGATGGATTGTTGAAGGGTGAGAAGGATTATTTGTTCCTACAGAGGAGGCAAAAATTATCTACATATGGTGCACCTAATTTTCTTTCTTGAATAAATAGCAGAGGACACAACTATGATTATCTATTTTCCCATACAGATGAACATTCTGACAATAGGAAGGAAGCTTTTTTTCCACTTAAGGAATTATATATTTAGACATATTTCTTTTCTGTATTGATACAACAACTCAGGTTTAAGAGTTTTCTTATGTGACTTTACCTTTTATCTCTGAACCACTAATAATTAAATAGAAAACCTTAGACAAAATGTGGATGTAGTTCATTTTGCAGATGAAAAAACCCTTTCACATCCTTTTAATTCCTCTTCTCTTCCTGCTGTGTTTACCTGAAGGTGTTTGCACAAATCTGTAACCTCTCCCTTGCAATCCTCTTTGCTACAGGTGTGGTCACTTGTAAGCCTGTCAGGAAGGACTGGATAAGAGGTAACAGGCACTAAATAGATATTCCCCATACCATTACAGGGAAAAAAAATATATATATATATATATATAATATGCATGTTAAAGAATTTTTCCATTTTGAATACATATTTGAAAAAATCTGTCTTAGTGATGTCTTTGTTTTTGAAATGTATTACACTGCTGCAGAATGACTCTGCTTAGACCTGTGCTTCATTAGCCATTCTCATGTCAATTTTGCACAGCTTCTTCAGCCAGATCCCTTTTGGTTTGCTGTGTTCCATGGTTGGCTTCAGATCAGAAATTGTGTTTTTGGAGAGTAAAGAAAATTTAGTTAGTTTTGGATTTCTCCATATATTTTGAATCAGGAGAGCTGTAAATACACAATTTAATGGATGATGCAATAGTTGGATTTTATATCTTTAGAAAAAGCAAGGTGGACTTGAACCCAGAATATTTTATAGGTTTGCATTCTGAAGACATTTGATTTTTACTTGTTCTCTGTAATTAATAGAAATCTGATGTCATTTTTCATATTGTGGGATGGATCAGCAAATGGACTGGAAAAGTATTCCTCCCACTGGATTTTTAGACCTCTAGTCTCACTTAGACCTCTACATTCAGCTGAGGTCAGGCATACTCTGAATAAACCTCCACTTCTATGCTGTTATAAAAGTCTATTTGACCAGCTCTCACATATCCTGTACATGACAGATGTATGTTTGGTAGGCAAGGAGATCCCTCCTGAACTGACTTCAGGGAAGTGAAGCACCGAAACTTCCTTTGCCTTGCTTTGCCAGTGTTCATGAAGAGGAAACTTTGAATTTTAAATCATGTATAGAAAACTCTTCAGGGAACACTAATGGTATATGTATATATATATCTACATACATGTATATATTACAAACACATATAGAACAGAAGTGTGGATCTAGATTGTTTTTAAGCAAAAATTTTGGTTAGGAAGAAAATTTTTTTATTAAATATGATTACTGTGAGACAAACAGTCCATTTTTGCAGATAAGATGCACATTTTGGTTTTGTTGGATATATATGGATTTGTGGTTGTGCCTCCTGAGTCCAGATTGGTTTAAAAATTTGAGTAAGTGAAATTGGTCTCAATTTTCAGAAATCAGCCGCAAAATAATCAGGAAATGAAAAGTGCACCTGATTTTACCTTTGATTAGATATTTTACTGTTGTGTAGGTAGAGGGAAGAAACTCCCTGCAATAACCTAAAATAGCTGAGAGAACCAGGAACTTTCAGTATTATTAAGTCCCTTGGTAGTAATCCTTTAAGCAGCCTCCAGCAGATTGGGAAGTTGATCTAACCTTTGCTGTCAGTACCTATCAACCAACCTTGCACTCAGTTAATGAATGAGCTAAGCAGGGACAGTGTTGCAAACTTACTGTTTATTTGAAGCTCTTGCAGTAAATGGTGTCTCATTTCAGATTCACAGTTGAATGTTGGTGTTGCTGTTGAAGAATCTGGTTTTACGTATGTTTTGCAGGTTTTTTGGTTTGTTGGTTTTTTTTAATTCCACAGTCTTTGCTTTTGAAAAGGAAAAAAAACCCTCAAAATTATGTATTGTTTCTTTCACTGTTTCAAAAGTTCTTAAAGCTTCTTATTTCAAAACAAGCATTTGAACTTTTTTATGACTTGGATTTGCCAGTAGTAGAGGAAATCTCTATCTCTGTTGTTAAAATTTAAAGATCTCTTGTGTCATGATCCTGTAAATGATTCTGTACCCTACCTAAGCTGCTCTAAAATTGGAGGACAGAAAGACTGAAATACAGCAATGAGAGTTTTGGTAATTGTCCTTGACCTTTTCTGCACAGCCAAATCAAGTGCTCTTTGACCTTTCCATGATAGAAGAGTCTGCTGCCTTTTTTTTTCACACCCCAGAGTATGTGTTAGAGATTATCAGGAGTTTTGTAGCTCCTCCAACTCTGAGGATGTTTTGAGACATATACTGTAAAACAATAAACCAGGTAAAATGAGGCACAAATACAGAAGTGCAGTGCACAGAATAACTGTCTTGCTTCTGGAAGGGGTGTGAGTTATTTTAGTGGACTATTCAAGGTGGATTTCTATCTTCATGAACAATTATTTATTTCTCCAGGCTTGATTTAGCTTCCATCACAAGATAAAGGTATCTGGGGGAATAGCGAGCACTGAGAAGGTTCCCCTGACCTGATACATATCCCTGTGTTATGATGTGAAGGTTGAAGTCCTAATTGATTCTTTACCTGAGGAAAGCAGACCCTTGCTTGTCCTTTCCCATGAAAGCATCCTAATTGTAAAGCTGGAGGCTAGATTTGCCAATCTTTAAAAAAATAAAAAAGTGAAGGATTGTCTCCACAGCCCCACATTAAGGGCACTCCCCGGGCAAAGAGAGGACTGAAGATTGATCCATGCTTCCTGTATCAAGTGCAAAACCCAGTGCAATCCTAATTACTGCACTGCTATGACACATTTATTATCTCTTCCCTACCCACCATCTCTGCTCAGTGTTTCACAAGACAAGAAGCAAGCTGAGAATCCCAGCCCTGTCACTGCACTCTTGGTCTAGAGAGGGACAAAGGCATGGTGATGCTTATTTATTTTGTCCATGAATGAAATGCTCTGCTTAGGAAAAGAAAAATATGTTATGAAAAGAAAAATAGCAGCACTAGAACTTCCACTTCTATTTCTGAATGTTTTCTAAAAGTGTAAGTTGCCTGCCTGTGTTAAAAAAGGTTCCCAAGTCCTGCAGAGCTGTGGATCCTGACTGAATGAAAACACAGATCACACAGAGACACTTGAGAAAGATGAAATTTTAAGCACTTCTCTCTTCCACATTTCCTTCTGTCTATTTTAGATGATCTTTGAATTATATAGGAACTCAGAGCTTAAAATAGGGCTTCTGTAAATTTTGTGGAGGGGTGTGGGTGTCAAAAAGCCAAGCATCACCATGTTTTAGTCCTGTGTAGTTTTGGACTGCAGTGACAATGCTGGCATTCTCAGCTTGCTTTTCTGTCTTGTGAATTATTTTAGTAGAGCCAGTGGATAAGAATGAGTAATTATGGAGGTGTCATAGCAGCACCATAATTAGGATTGCATTGAGCTTTGCAGTTAAATTTTACGCCTAATGCTCCCCTGCTGTCCCCCATCAGTGCACCACATTTGAAGTACAGCTACAATTAAACCATCACAAAACAGAGTACACAACCAGACAAATGATTAAAAGGAACCTGAATGCATGTGTTCTTTGTCTGGAATGACTTTCTTATGACATTGGGTGTTCTTGCTGTAGGTTGTAGATTTCCAAGCACTTCAGTTTGGTAATTTCTTGCTCTGCCCCTCTATTAATATTATTGTATGTCACCTTGGGCCCTATTATTTGTCCAATTGCAACATGCACTATGACTGAATAGAACTATAAATATTCTTGGCTCTGTTTATGCTTGAATAGTTCAACATGTCTCAGATGCCTAGGCACAGTTTGTGAGCACAGCTATATAATAATCCATAGGATATAAAGCCAGTTCCCCTTTTGAAATATACATTGGGGTTTGTTTTCTTTAGCTTGGATATTCACATCAGTGTTGTTTTCCAGGAAGCAGGCAGAACATGAATGAAAAAGTCTCACTGTGCTGTTGAAGCCCAGAACACCTGCAAAAAACTGCTGGAGTTTGAAATAACCCCGGGGTATTTTTGGCTTGTTCTTCTTTTATATAGCATTTGTTCATTTCTTTTTTCCTGTGGTATTCTACATAAGGCATGAGGTAGCATCCATCTGGTAGAATGCAGACAAGAGGGAATACATGGCTTGATTTAGGGGTTTAAAAATTAAATGAAACACCTATGTACTTATTGAATCAAAAGAACTAATGATTTGGGTGTTAGGTTTTCAAGTCTGCTTCAAACACCTATATTCTTTAGCAAAGCGTGGAGGGTTGGAGACGTGTCCCAGATTATCATCAGGTAGCTCTGTGTGGGTCAGGAACTCAGAAATCCCTCTGGGTCCAGTGGTCATGTGCTGAATGGGCACAGAACAGTCCCTGTCCATGCACGTGTGTATTGCTGTGTGTGCATTGATGCTGCAGATTGCCTCCTTATTTTATGGCAATGACAGAATCTCTCTGACTTGTCCTTTTCCAGACACATTGCCTCACTGCTGGGATCTACTCCTGCAAAGTTATTGGGCTCCATGGAGCAGTAACAGAGAGCATCAGTTATACACAAATTTGTGTTTGCTCATCTAATGAGACTGACATTTGTGGGTCTACTACAAATTAATGCAGCATTCTGATGTAAACTAAGCGGGGGTCCTAGCAGCAGGTTTTCCTGTTGTTTACAAGTTGTTCTGCTTATAAAACCATTCAGAGAATCTCTACCAGAGAAACTATTCAAACTTAGCGAAGTTGTTCTCATTTTATAAAGACCTTACTTCAGGAGGAAGATGGATTACTGTGATTTTTGTAGGCATGTGTCCTGTTCCAGAAAATATTTAATTGCTTGAAAATACTGTTGCTTTTCTTTCCTCTAAAGCCTGCAATGCACTTCAGACAGAGAAATATATTTTACTCTGGGAACTTTTGCAATAAACAAAATGTTATTTATTCTATTTTTGTTACACTTTGCACTACAAAAGCATGAATATCTTTTAATAACTCATTAAAATGACAGTCATTACAGTAGATTAATTTAAAAACATTAGTGAAAACACTGTAAACTGCACTGAGGCCAAAATGTGTGCAATGCCCAAAGTTTACTAAAGAATGCCATCTAGAGGGCTTTGGCAGAGCAGAAAGAACACTTTAATGTTTTCAGAGAAGCATCACTGAAGTATCTCTGTGGGTATTTTGTCTTAGCTGTATGTAATCTTATTCAAAATTCAGCTTTCTGCATGAAACCATGGGCAAACATGCCTGTTTTGACTGCTGACAGGGAATAAGCTGAGGTTAGTTTCATCATTTCTCTGATTCAAAAAAGCAATTTAAAACAGAGTGCAGTTTACAGGTTGGAGTTTTTATATCCTATGTATGCAGCAAGACTTTCAGTTTTCATTCACTTCATCTTTTTGATGTAGAACATAAAAAAGGCTTTTCAAATGGTACTGCATAATAAATATTTGCATCATCTTTACAGTAGAGAATAATAGGTAAATGTCTTGTGAATATAGATGAGTGAAACTGTTGAAACCATGAGGAATAATTTTTCTTTTTACTGCTGCCTGTGCCTTAACAGGCAGTGAAACAATAATTTTGAAAGCAAAGAAACTTTTGCTTGGAAAAAAAAAAAAAAAATGGAAAGAAATGGAGTGGCAATAATAGTGTCCATGAGGTTCATTCAGTAGAAAGGAATTTATAACAATCCTACAAGATAATACAAAACACATTTACGTCTATTTTTTCTTTCCAACTGTTCATCAGTTAAATATGTGGGTTTCTTGTCAGGATAGCAATTGGCATTTCATTTATGTGAGAGGGCACTAGTCATATCACTCCCTTAGAACCTGAGGAAATGGGCTTTGGAATGCATTTTGCATGATTAGATCCAGCAGGAATGACAAGTAAACATCAAATTTTGAATTTGAATTGAGTAATGTTGGTGATCCAAAGCTTTCTTATTACCAAGATGATCCCGAACCTCTTGGTGAGGTGGGGAAAATTAATACTGTAGTATGTATCCTACTCTGTCTTCCATAAATACCTGCTGGATTACCTTTCAGATTGCAGTTTTTTCATCTCAATATTCTGGGCAAGACTTGACTTTGTACCCTATAGCTCCTGGTGGTTCATTTCTGAGGACAAAAGGAGGAGAGAGACTGGGAAATAGAAGCAAGTCGCCTCTGATCTTATTTTGAATGGGCTGAGAACTTAAAACAGCACAAAAGTGTGTGTGTGTCAATTTCCTTTTTATATTTAAAAGACAGGAAGGTACCAGTTTGGTCCACTTTCAACTTTATTTTTTGGAGAAAATGAAAGCAAGAAGTCCCAGCAGGAACCTGCCCATGTGGATACATGAGGTTATGAGAGGTACATGAGAGGATACATGAGAGGTTATGCAGGGACATGCAGAGAGATCTGTCCTGGGCAAATCTGAGCTTTGATTCAAGTTTTAGATGTGCCTAATTGTGAACTGGTTTTACCTTTTCCTGTGGAAGAAAATGGAGCAAAGATTGCCCCTGAAAGGATTTTCTTCATTTCCTCCTTTATTTCTCACTTTGGCTTCACTATAAATGATGTAGTCGAGTGCACCCATTATGGAGAAAGGACCAAATATTACATTCTGATAATAAATGTGCAGTCGAGTCTGTGATGGAAAAGGAATATTTCTCAGTGTGGCTTTGTAGAGGGAAAAAAACCAAAAAAACCAAACCAACGCTTTTGCACTTTCTGGAGACTCGGGCAGAAGGGAATAAATTGTGCTGGTTATTTAAGTCCAGATTTTTGTCAGGAGAAAAATCAGTCTGAGACAGTAGAGATTAAGGCAGAGAGAAGCTCAGGTCTCCAGCAGGCTCTGTGCTTTCACAGCATGGAAGTTGGATTTGGTCTTACCCAACCAAAGAAAGAAGCCAATCTGTTTTATTTATATTTTAATGCAGCATAAGATTAGATGAGATTCCATGTGTGTACAGGCTTTCTTTTTATGGATGATTCTTTAATATTTCCCTTCAATTATCACTTCAGCAGATCAGTGTTGCAAAAGCTGCTGGTCAGAAGCTCCTGAAAGCATCTGGCACAGAGGTAATTTCGGAGAGACAGGGAGTGATGTTCAGCCTTGGGTGGAATTGTGCTTGTGGATGTGCACATAAAGAGCCTGGGAAGGAGCAGAGCTGCTGTCAGCTCCACAACCTAGACAGCAATATTAACAAGTAATTAAAACTCCATTCCCTCCTCCATCTTCCCCTGCACTGTTCCTCACCTACCTTTAAAAATAGCCTAAAAACTGGTTATGAATATTAACCTTTCTGCTGCTACAGAGAAACACAACGTGCGGTGGTGGATTAATAATTAAAATCAGGAAACGAAGAGCACAAGCACTCGAGGGAGTCAGCAGCAATAACGTTATTGAAACAGCCAATTTAAGAGTCAGAATTTCTCAAATAATTTAAATGTTAACTTTTAAGACGACCTATAAAAGATCAAACAACATATAAATCATCAGCAACTGCATCAACTTTTTGCATAATTGGAAGTTTATAATTGTCCTGTTTCTCTGCCTCTCTGTTAGGAGAAACAGCAAAGCCTCAGAAGCTCAGAGACCTTTTTAGAGGGGGTATACACAAACAAATGAGATTTGAGCACTTCAAGTAATATAAACACTGCAGTCAGAGGAGAAGAGGTGAGAAAAAAAAAGGTATGTGATTATATGCTGAGGTCTGTGCAGCCAACATTAGGTTTTTGCCTATAATCAGGGCCTGTCCTAGTACAAAGGTGATCTGAATATCTCTGTATTATGATATAGCCACTGGTACACTTGAATAAAAACCAAACCTATGCTGCAGTTTTGTAAGCACTCCTGGGTATTGCTGGACTTCTTCTAAAGCTGTGGCTTGCATTTTTTTTAACCCAGGCATTTTTTTTCTCTTTTTGTCACATTTCTTGTTTTGTTCTAATTTTCTTTCTGCCTCTTACTTTTTGAGGAGAATATCTTAGTCTGATCTGCTGGCATTCTCCCACATCAAATTGTTCTCCAATCCCTTCCTGACTTTACCTTTGGATCAGGCACCCAAAGCCCTTTATACCTTGGGAAAAATCTCCTGTGAGACATATATGTGTCACAGTGGGCTCTAAACAAAGCAAATTAGTCCATACCAAAAGTTAGTTTAAACTTCCTGCATGGCCCTGTCTTGTACAAAGTAAATGTGAAAATCTGAGCCAAGATTTTCCTCTCTTCTAGCTCTGAGGCTGCATCCATGACATTTCCTGATAACAGCTCATAGAGCTCTTGTTTGGTTTCTATTTCTTCCTCTTTTCTTTTCTTTTTTAATTTAGGAATGGAGGTCATTGTCAAAATAGCATTTTTTTTCACTCTTTAGTTTTCCAGCTGCTGCCTCCTTGAATACCTATTTGCACTGAAGGGCCTCTAGATGTGCTTCAGAGGAAGCCTGCCAAAATTTCAGAACCCTGCTGTTTTTCAGTGAGAACAGACCACCCTCTCAGATACTGATCTCAATAAAAGAGTTTTTTGTCATTAATAGTGACTAACAATGGGAAAAGCATTAAATCTCAGAGATCTAAAATGAAATAGATGAGGAGTAAAAAGCTTTCATGCAGTGAAATTTATTCCATGGATGTTAAACTTGGAATGATTGTATTTCTGCATTATTCTTCTGAATTATTGTATCCTGATTGCATAAAGAAACAAGAAACCAGGGGAGCTAGGGTTTCACACCAAAGATCTGAAATCTCCATGAATGTTTTTAAAAAGGTGGTAATGTTTGCTTCTACTATAAGTGCTGAATATTGTTCATTTTTCAGTTGAAAGTTTTCTCTTCTGTCTTTTCCCCAGTCCACATAGCCATGCTGTTGTCACACTGACTGAAAGGAACTTACCTTTTTCTTACCTGAGGTAAGTTCCTGATGTCTGAGAAATGAGGGGCAGCCCTGTGCAGCATTTTGTCTGGAGTCTTTCTAACTGGGGCTCTGCCTGTGTCCTACAGGCCCTTTTGATTTTCAGCACTCCAGAAGGCAAACTTGATTTAAATCATAACACTGGAAGTAAAATATGTACGTGTGTGGGGAAAGTAGTTTTTTAAGTAGTTTGAGTTATGAAAGAATTTATGATAGAAAATAAAACCTTGAAAGTCTGCATTTCTTTTTCCCTCTTCATCATCTGTGTGCTTAGTCTGCTAGTAAAAGTATTCAGGGTCCAATTTCTAGTCTTTCTAATTTGAAGCATGTTCTCTTTTCCACAGCCACACCATGTTTGTTAATTCTACATGCTGCTGTAGCATCCAGAAGCCAATATTCTGATGTAAAACTTGTAATTCCCTTTGCTGTACAGTGAAACAGGAAGACACAGTTTTTCCACTCCCCTAAGTCCCTGTCCTTCCCTACCTTTTGGAGGTTAACTTAGAATATTATCTATTCAGCTATATGCATAAATCACCTCTCATCCACTCATCTCCTCCTTGACCAACCATCATTAACTGTTTGAACTTTATGGCTACGAGAGCAAAGGTCAGGTTTTAGTAAATGCTTAAATGAATAAAACAGTACTATGTGAGAAAGAGATAGAAATGTGAATTTTTGAAACTTGATTAATGGTAATTCAAGGGAGTCTTGAATGCTCTTCACTACCTCCATCCTACTTCTAGGTGCCTCTGATTGCCCTGCCTTCATCTCTCTGCTCTACCTTCTTTTTCTGCACAGTATATTTTTTTCTCCCTTTATATCCTCACTTGTATATGGTGTGTTTTCCTTCCTTTTCCAGGAGTAGGCCTATTTCTTCCCCTTGAGCACTCTCATTTCCCTCTCCATTTCTTCCCCCCCCTTGCCTGAGATTTTCAATCATCACTCGGTGGCAGTGGTCTCTGAACCTCCCTGTGCTCACACTGCTGCACCTGCCGCCGAAAGAAAAACACATTACCTGATGCATTTTAGAAATGATTTCACAGTACGTCAAGATAAAAGGGCTTGGGGATATAAACAAGGTCAGAAATATTTTGAGATCAGGTAGATGTAATTAGAACACAGGCTGTTGATTAGATTGCTTTATTTTGCAACAATGCGAGTTTAATCATGTTGGAAATTGGTTACGGGATTTCTTGTGGTGCTTAGATATTCCTATCATGTTTTAGTCTCCTTCAATTACACAAATAAATGCTGGTTGTTTACTTTTTCAGTTTTCTGTTTTTCTGTGCAGACAGTATCTAGGCCTGCTGCTCGGCAGCCATGCTGAGTGTGACCAGATTCTTCATGGCTTCTGCTGGGAGAGGAGACGAGAGCTCAGCACTCTTCTTCCATTACAGGTTTGCTCTCTACCTGCTTCCCAATTCATCCCTCTCCCTGATCAAAGCTCTGTCTCCCTCTGTCCAAAACCCCAGACTCCAAAGTACATGTGACCATGTCCAGTTCTAGACAGAAATACTGTTCTTGAGAAAAAACCACAAAAATCAAAATACACCTCAATGCCTGAATTGCTGTAAGTGCAGGGCCCTGTTGCTATGTGATGCACTAAGCAGGATCAGAACTCAGCCTAGACATCTGGGATATCCTTCCAGAGCAATGTGGTGGAGGGTAGGGATGACCTGGGGTGGTATTGCCATGATAAATGGTGTTGAGGAGCACATTTGGTGTTGAGGCACACCAAGTGCAGGGAGCTCGGGGTGCAGCTGCAGATGGAGCTGCAGGTTCACCTCCAGGTGAGAACCTGAGACAGGAGGCTGTGAGCTGCGCCCTGGGCACAGCAAAGGGCTCAGGGGGCTGTGGCACAGCCAGGTGAGGGACACTGGGACACAGCAGGAGCCAAGGGCTCCATGGCTCAGGAGGAACAGCCAGGCTGGAGTGCCTGCACTGTGAGGGGGTAAAAGCCCAGGGGCTCCTCTGCTCAGGGCCCCTCCTTGGGGCACCAGCTCGGGCTGGTTCTGTGTGACTCTGCCATGGATAAATAAATGGCACTGTGGAACGAGATGTCTGAGACTCTGCCATGGAAATCCTGGGATTGAGCTGGTGAGGAAAGCTGGTCTGACTGTGGGGGGTGTGCAGGGAGCCCAGCAGGGACCTGTCAGCCACTGGAGCCACCCCTGTGAGGGGGTGACAGTGCCAGCAGTGACAGTCTGTGACAGTGGGAGTGTGGCTGCCAGAGAATGGTCACACTAGGAAGTTTCCTGAACAGCAGGACCTGAGTTTAAATGGCTTTTCCTGCACTGTGCAGAGCTGGCCCAGCTCTTCCATCTCTGGCAGTGCTCGCATCCAGTCTCCTGTGGAGATGCACCCGCACTCCTTTATTATATATATACACATAAATGTGGTGCTAAGCTTGCAAAGCACAGCTAAATAACTGTCAGGAAACATCTCAGAATTCTTCCATTCTTCCATCCCTTGGTTTGTGAGGCTGCAGTCTCACTGAAGCAAAGGCTCCCTGCATCCCTGGCAGTGCTCCTTAGCTCCCTGCCAGGTTCTGTGCTGTCCCTGCTGTGTGTGCCACCACTGGCTCCCAGGGGAGGGACAGCAGAGCTGTCAGACCCTGCCTTTGCTCAGAGCAGTGCACGTGGCAGCAGGGGATGGCCAGGTTAGGCAGATCCATGCTGCCATTCCCTCAGATCAGATTTTTTAATGATTTTTTACATCAAGGCCAAGATGATGAGATGTAAATGTTCCTCCTAGGCTTCTGCATGGAGCTCATTGTCCTTGAGCATGACAGGAAATTTATGGGATCTCAGGATACTCAATGCGCCAAACCAGGTCTGATAATCTTGAAGAAAAACAAATTTGGTTTTTTTTTTTTAAGTTATCCTCCCACATTTTGAGCCTCTTGAATCAGCTTCTCACACCTACCTGGCCAGATTATTCACACTCCGCATGGGTTTTCACTCTTGTACAGTTTCTGTGGCATCTAATGCACCCACAAGCTCAGTAGATAACAATTCTATGGCTTTATTGATATATTATATAACATATAGCTATCCTCCCATAATTATTATTTCCCAATTGCAGATAACTATTTTTTACTTCTTCCTAGCTCTACTCTGATGTGTCAAATAGAGGCTGCTTCAAAATTTTCAGGTACATGTTATCTTGCTGGCAGACACCACAATTTCCAACATTAGTGGTTTTCTAACATTAAGGAATGGAAGGGGTTTTTTTTTATGTGATTCTGCATTATTGAGGCTTAGGAGCGATTCTGCATTTATCTGCCAGGCTAAATTCTATAAAGTAAACTTCAAAATGTGTTAACAAATTTGTTTTTTTCTTGCAACAGAAGTCTATTAAACTTTGGGCAATCCCTCTGTGTGCCATCCAGAACTCCAATTAAAGGTATGATACACAGCAAAAAGCAGTAGCTGTGTGTATACATGTCCAGAAAGCAATATTGTCCTCTTGGGGTATTGTTTCAGGGGATGGAGAGTGTGACAGGTGAAGGTTTTTGTGTCTCTTTCCCCTGTAGGTTGCTTTTCAGAACTTAATTCTAATGTATACACTGGATTAAACTTCTGATGATGTGAGAAACTGTTCCTGAAAATAGGTCAATATGGTGAGGAATTAAAGGGAAAATATTGAGAAGGAAATAGAAAAATGAATTGTGTGATACCAAGAAGATAGTGTTGATGAGAAGTCCAGAGAAAGAGATGACAGTAGAAAGATAAGGAGCATATTTGAATACGCAAATTTGAAACATATGAAGACCTATAGAACAAAATAGAGGAGATCTGAATAGTAAAATCAAAATTTTGATTAGTTATTTCAAGACATGAATAGAGAACATGGTCCTCATAAGGACAGCTCTATTACTCTTTCTTTTAGAGAGTGAATGCTCAGTCCTGCTTCCTCGCTTCTTTTTTTTCTTAATTTTTGTTTTAATTGAAGGTTTTCTTGGCAACATTGCATTCTATTCAACCAAACCACTATTGCCTTGGTCATGCATAACTCCAGAAACATCATCAAAACATTCTGTGGCTCATAAACCTGTCTCTTAATAGTGGAGTTGCCTCTCAGAAAGAGTGGTTTTAAATTCCTGGGGTGAATGCTCATATGGTCAAACGAGTTTTGTGAACCAAAGAAAATAATGTGAGGTTCATGTCTGCAGTTTAATGTATTTCCCCCTCTCTCCTAGTTCACTCTGATTTGGAAAAAACCAGTTCTAATCTGATGCTGTTAAAACTTTAAAAAGTTAACATAAAAAAGGAGAAACATTTCTCCACAGTGAGTACCAAGACATATTTGATAACATCGCCTTAATGTAAGTGTGATAAACCAGTTTTTAGCATAGCCTTCTATATTATCTCTTTGCATAATACCTAGCAACTCTTTGGCAGCATAATCCATAAAGGCAAAATAGTACATAAAAATGCAGTACTCAGAAGAGATGAATACAGGGCATAGATTTCCCTCTGAGGACCAAACTGTGTCATGAGAGGAAGGACATTAAGACGCTTTCTGTCCATCCATAAAAGTCAGGATGCCTCATTTTTGCATTTTTGAAGCTAAGTACTTATATCTTAATGAGATAAGTAATGTTTTGCCTAGGCCAAAGTCACAGAATACAGAATTGCGGGGTCTTTGGGGTAAGTTAGTTTTCTGAGCAGGACTTTTGAGGCTCAAGAAGCTCCTGAGTATCGTTCACCATTATTAAACAGTAATGACAATGTTCTCTGGTTCCACATCATTTTCAGTCCAGCAGTGTTGAAACCCATGATGTGTCCCTGAGACAGAGAATTGGTGTTCTCATTTTAGCCATGCAGGCGATGAAGCAGAATGGGGTGATGAATCTGTTGCAAGGACAAATGCAGTAGGACTGTGGCAATGGCAGAAACATTAATGGGATTTTTCTGCTGTAAAGATGTCATTTCCAGCAGGTCAAGAACTAGGCTGAGGGTGAATCTAGGGGGAAAGATGTACAATGATTTCACTGATTCCTTCTCCCTTGCCATGGGCTTTATGTTATTTAATGATTGTTTTACAGCAGTGCCCCTGGGCTCTACTCTGCTAGGCTTCTTGCACGCAATTAAAAACAGAGATAATCCTTACCCCAAACCATAGGTTATAGACTGTTATAACTTTAAAGTAACCAAGATTTCTCTAGAGAAGAAAAAAACCCCCAAACCCTTATCTGACTGACTGTATTTCAGCCAGAACACTGGGGAATTTTCCCAGTGCTCTCACAGGAAAATGAGATACAACATACTGTGTTTATCATTTACATAAATTACATAACAAATTAAAGTGAAGTATACTAAGAATTTTGTCATTATTTTCATTGGTTCATTCTCTGTCTTCTCTGCAATGGAAACTGTAAAGAAAAGAAAAGGTGAGATTGGTGTGGTTTTTACTTTTTTAAACTTTTTTTGTGGCTTTACATTTGAGGCAAAATGTGCTAAACAGTAAATCCCAACCTGACAGATTTCATCAGGTCTCTGTATAACAAGTACTATCTTTCAATCTTAAAATGTCACCACTGTATAAACCTTTTCAATGTTCGCTCCTGCTCTCAGAGGCCTTTATAAACCCATTATGATTTTAAAAAGATTTTATTTCTCAGAGCTCCTGCATAGAGAAGGTAAATCCAATTGCATCATTTCTAGGATGTTGTGACCTGAGGTAATTTTCAGGGTGCTTGAATTGAAACTTTTATGAAGGATATGCACAAATTTCACCCCTAACAAGAAAAAATGTGATCGCATACATTGCTTAAGTTGCTAAAGATGAAAAAAAATGCCCATAAATATAGTTGTGTCTCTTTAAGTATTTGGAGTATACTAAAGAAAGTAAATAACACTACAATTTTCACTGCAGCAGCCGACAGCTGGCTGGCTTTAAATCTTAGTGGAAACAACATTCTGGATGCTCAGAGCCTCCACTGTTCCATTTCAGCTAAAGGCAGGATTACTTGAGCTGTATTATATCCTCCATCTCATTTTCAGCTCTATTGCACCAATTATGCAGCCTGGAGGCTTATGGAGGCTTATATTGAGTTTCAGATAGATATAAGAAAGTCGCCTATATTCTCTGTGATAAAAATAGTCATTAATTACTGAGATTTGTAAACCGCTTAGCATCCTTCTTAATGTGGAACATCAGGTACTTTACCGAATTCTATAGCTAATCACCAAAAAAAAGTGTGGGGAAAAAGTACTTCTTGAAGAATGTGATCTTTCTTAGCTGGAATTGGATGCTGGAGCTCAGCCACTTCAGAATGAATTTGGTTTTCAAGGGCTTCGTTGTTTGTGTCTATAAAATCAATTGGACGTTGATGCTGGAAGCAGCCCCTTGTGCAGGGTCCACCAATATAATCAAAGATCTTCCTGAATCTGCACACTGGTGTGGTTGCAGATATATATATATAAAGCCTTATCTAAGTAGAAAATAAGAAAATATATTTTCAAGTATATGAGGGTACCAGAATGAATTAACAAAAGCCCTTTTAGACTTCTTCAAAAGGACAGGAACAACAACAAACACTTGCTAAATTTCTACCCACGTGACTTATGCACCAACCACTATAATGACAAAATGGCCAATTATCATTCATCTCTTGGTGGGCTTTCAGAAGGTGAAAGACAACAAACCAATAATAATTTTAAAAATCCATTTAAAATCGGTTTTTAAATGTCTGAACTTCATATTTCAAGTCAGACAGAATAAATCATTACTAAGGGAGTAACTTCAGTTTTCAGTTGTTGTTTGTTGGTAGTCGGATTTTTACTGTTGCTGTTTTTTCTTTTTAAGAGCAAGAAATTCAGTCTATTAAAGGAAAACTCATTTAACCTGGGTGAGTTTTAAACATTTATTTACCACCTATTTTTTCTTAATTTTAAAATTCTCCATTTGCAGCTTTTTCTTGATTCTCCTGAGATGGATGATTTAATTACAGAAGCAAATGGGTTTAAGTCTTTCATGACTTCCATTACCACAGGAGAGAAATGCCTCTCTTTGCATAACTTATCCACATAAACTTGCCCCTCTAGTTGGGAAACAGCAAGTGGAATCAAGATAAAAAGATAATCCTAATTCCTGTTTTAAAATCTGTTTTGCAGCTGAAAAGGCACTATGAGAAGGTGAGTTTTTACAATAGAATCAGTTAGTGTGGATTCTCTGGCAGTCTATTGGACTGACTAAAAGTAGAACGAGACTCTAAAGCAAAACAAAAGTGAAGACTGATATGTTTGGAGGTATTAACTGGATCACAGCAGAGGTTTAATCTGTTCCACAGCTGCATCAGGCTCCAGCCATGGAGAATCATTAGCAGATCAGCATCCATTGTTCACTGCCAAGTCCTTCATGAGCAAAATGAAAACAAAATCCAAAACTTACCTGAGATATAAACTGTGGGCAACTGAATTTATTCTATTCTTCTATTATGTTTGTGTAATTAAATATTATGAGTCAACTACCATTTTAGACTGTACTAATCTTAATGTATTGCAACATTCCCTAAGAGCCATATTGTGAAACTGTGAACTTAGTTATATTTAGGACTTCAGACAGACAATCAGACCTCACAGATGCCAAAATAATGTTCCATCATTGACAGAAGACAGCTTATTTACTTTTCACCTTTGACTAATTTTAGGAAAATTTTGAAAAATGTAATCTCAGCCTGCTTTTCTAAGATTTTCTTCTTAATGTCCTCTTCTTGATAATAATGACAAGACCAAATAGGGACTTAATCATTTATATCTGTGTTTGTCTGTGTCCCTTTAGATTTATACCTCTGATATGGTATGGGAATCTTGGTGATGGAGTATACAAGCACTGCATGTGGCTCTTGAACTTCTGTGAGCAGATAAAGGTAGATGTATTCATCCTGACAGTTTTGAAGTGTCATAAACAGCAGGGACCTGAAAAGAGAAAAGGCTTTTCAAATTATTTACCATTAATTACTTTTAGTGAAGAGTACGCTTAGCATTTTAAAGATGCAAAGAAAATCTTATGCTGACTGAGAAAGGTATCTGCATGAATTTAAATTTTTTATTTTCTCCCAATATGTATTCCCATCTTTTAAATTTCACCCAGTGTTTTTCCTGACCTTCGTATCTTTTGCAAACAGGCAATTACTATTCATGGCATTTTCCATTAGATTTGTTTGCTGTTATATATTGGTTCTAAAACTACAGGTCTCATCCAGTTTTAATTTTTTTTCCTTGTCACTGATACTATTACAGATTATGCCATGGCTGTGCACAAGAAGTATTTGCAATGCTGTGGGAAGGAGAAATAGGCTTCTTAAAAATTCACATCCTTATTTAATGCTTTCATAATATTTCTCTATTTAGGAAATGGGACAACCTGCAATGCAGATTTTATAGCTTTTAAACACTAATTTACTCTTAATACTTTTTCCCCCAATTTGCTGCAACAAGATAATTGTACTGACTGTGCAATGGTCAGTGAAAAAAAATTTGAGTATGTGGCATTCCAGTGTTTTTGACAGCCTGATGTATTGCAGCTTGAAACATACAAGTCTTTTCAGTGTTATTCTCTTGTGCTCATTAAAACTGAGAACAAGCCTTAGGAATCTGACACTACTTTTCTCTCTGTTTTTAAGGAAGAGCAGAAATAAGCCTTTTGCACTGATCCCATTCACATGTTCATACTTGTGATCGAGGGACTAATTTCCTCTTTCAGTTTCATTCTCATTTTCCATCTGAGCCTGAAGGGAAATGACGATGGAGATGGCCAGGTGGCACCTCCAGTATCTGTGAAATCAGATGGCAGCATTCTGTTCTGACTACAAGGGCAGTACCTGACTCTGCAACTATTATCTCTGTGAGATGGTAGCCAAGGAGAAGGAATTACATGACTTTGTAATGTAAGAGAGGAGACAACCAAGTCAAATAATTTGTTTAATATGACCTTTGAGCTCGCAGCCTGAGCTTTCTGCCACCAGCTCAGCTGCTACATGATGCATCTCTTGTCCCTCATGCCAGATTTCCTTTCTGCAGAAACAGGAGGGCCAGGGAGGGCAGTGCTTTAGGCTCAGTCACAAGGATGGAGTGAAACAGCATTCTTGATGGGGTTTCTGCTAATGGGCTCAGTCCTGTGCAAATGATCAAAAATAGGTAACTCATTTCACAAAAATTCCTTTCCTCCCTTTATGGAACTATATATTGGGTTATGGTAAAATTTGAATCACGTTCTGCCTTCTTCCCTATAAACCACCACGGATTACAGAGTAGGAAACTTCACCTCAGAGAAGGGATTGGGTCACACAACATAAAAGTCAGTCCAGGAAAGAAAAGAATATTTCTGTCAAGTGTTTAAACTCTATATGCCCCTTTTGTTCCTAAATGAGAAAAAATAAGTGATAATAACTCTGCCCTGTGCCTTAGGTTCCCTGGGTTGACACTTGACACTTGCCTTATGTCACTCATATACCTCTGTGGCCATAAAGATTTGATTAGGAGTGTGGTAGTTCAGCAGAGCAGAGTGAAAGCTGGGCTATCATTCCAGCAGATAAATGTCTCAGGTAAGTCAATCTGACTCTGTACTTTGGGTTCAGTATCTATTGTATACCAGCCAAACCAACCTCTTAGATTTAATAGGACAGTCTGTTGGCTTTCTGAAAGTTACAGTTCACCAGGCATTATTCCAAAAAGCATCCATTTCCAGTGCCGAAATGACTTTCAGGATCAAACCACTCTTTGCATCTCTGGTTTTCACTAGGATTGCACTGTATCCATTATCCTGTGAAAACTACAGGCAAAGTAGAAGTGGCTTTTCTCTCTCACTTAATCACCACCATTAAGAGCTACAGTTTTAAGGGCAGTGCCCAGTGGCAAATTTTCACATTAAGGAGTACTGTGAGAACTACCTAAGCCTGACATAGGAGATTTTAAGTACTGTTCCATGAAAAATATAAAAAGCAAAAGCTTTCTGTTCCCTCTGCCATCTGAATATTTAGAGGCAAAATTAAGGTGACTTTTAAAAGGTTGTATCTTTTAATGAGGGTGCAATATTTGGAGTCTAGTAAGGGATGATGGAGCTCAACAAACTAAATGATAAAACCTTTTCTTTTTTACAGAATATTGCTGTAGCCTACTTGGAAGAGAAATCTTTGTGTTTTCCCCTAAAGGCTGTGAAGTTAGGCTTTAGGTTCAACTTAAGATTGGGCAAAATAACAGGAAAAATAAATCACAAATAACTGGATTTATTTTGAAAGGGAAACAGCTGGCCGTGTTTTATTGACTTCTATGTTCATCCCTTCACAAATATTTGTATTCATGTGAGTGAAATTTTATTTGTAGAAAAGTTTGAGAAATAGACTTTTAGTTTGTAAGCTGAAATCAGTTTCACACTATATCAAATCCATTTCAGGTAAAAGTGAAAGTAATAGATTTCTGGTTTTCCAATTAAATTTGTCAGAAAGCTCTTTTTTCTCTCTTCCCTGACTGCCTCTCTCTTCCCTAGGTAACACTCCAAGTAGAAATGAGTCCTGATATTAGAAAAAAAAATATTCACTGAAGAGGTGTTCAGGCATTGGAACAGGCTGCCCAGGGGAGTGATGGGATCAGCATCCATGGAGGTAGGCATGATGCTTAGGGTCATGGTTTAATGGTGAACGTGGCAGTCATGACTTAATGGTTTGGCTCCATGGTCTTAGAGGTTTTTTCCAACCTAAATGATTCTGTGATTCTAAATGATCCAGTTCCTTGCTGTCCCAGTTGCCACCATTGCCTATCTCCATATACGAATTGAACACTCCATGCAGCAATTCAATAACTCCAATAATGAGACTTCTGTAATATTTTGCTTTATAGCATAATTATAGAATATTCTGTATCAAACAGATCTTTAGCAGTCCCAATATAAAAATTATTTCTTCTTCATCCTGGGGTGATTATTCATCTATCTTCATTGGGTTTTTCTCTTTCTTTCTGTCTACCCCCATCCATTAAACAATTCTTCCTGGTCAGAACTCCCTTGGTGGGCTGCTGATAGCAACTTGAATCTTGTCATTGAATATCTAAACAAGATTTGAGGGGACCTGTTTTAAGAAACTCCCTCCCTCTTCCTGCACATTCCCCTGCCCTTGCTGTTTTCTGTGACTTCTGTGCAGGTGATACCTGTGCATGCCTGACAATGAATAAGGAAGATGTATCAAGAGAAAGTCCTTCTCTGAACCAAGCAAATCTGCACTGAAACACTCTTCCAAAGGTTCAGCAAGGAGATATTATTCTTTTGATACCCTCAGCACAGCCCCAAATCAGCTGAACCAGAAACCTTTGAGGTAGGCTGAATTCCAGGTGACGAAGACACATATCCTTGCAGTGAGAGGAAGTCTGACCATCAGGGATTGTAGCTAACTTTCTTAACCTAACCCAAATTATCTAGCCAGAGATATTTAGAGTTGCTCAGAAAAAAATAGTTTTTCAAAAGAAAACTATTTTTTTGAGCAACTCTAAACCCCTTTAACTTTTAAATTGGTTAACCTGTCTTCCCTTATTTACCTTTGCTTCAGTCTGCCTCTTCCAGGGATGTACTTAAATATAATGAAGTACATCATCAAGAAAGGGAAGAGCTGAAACATATCCCAAGGTGACCTACTGCAAACAGCTGTATTAATTCTCTAAATACAATTTTCAAGCATGTCATAGGCTAAATGCTGCTGACACACGATCTCCAAATAATTACAGACTGCAGTCACATTGAGAAAAATAAAAGCATCTTTGTGAAAAATTTATTTATTTTCTCCCCATAGTCTATGAACAGACAAGTGGCAGCTGCAGATGTCTAGTTCACATGCTGCCTAAGAGATATTGGTTTCCTTGAGTAGCAATGGCAATACTTTGACTGTTGGTGCACAAACTAACAGTGGAAAAGGGTTTCATAAATTCAGTAGTATTGAGCCTATTCCTATATTGTGCTTGGTTAAATTATTTCCTTGGCTGGCAATCAGATACTTAATTTTAAGCATAATCAGGTAACACCAAAGTTCTCCAGAATTTTCAGGCGGATGTAATTTCTTCATTCTCTTTTTAATTTGGTTATAGTGTATGTGTCACATTCTCCAGAAGAGAAACAACATGATAAGAAAAGATGTAGTAGATGTTGGCATACATAGAGCCCTTTAATTTATTAATTTTTGAAAATTAAATATTTCTGTGATTCTTAACTACTTATATTTTATTCAGACTAGTATTAGTGTTTGAAACTAATAATCAATGAACACATCTGGAAAACAACCGAGGGGATAGTAAAATTGATTAAAAATCTAGTATTCCCTTAGCCAGCACTGCCCTAAGCTAAAAATCTTTAACATATTAGAAGCAGACAGCCCTTCTGCTTCCCCAATAGTCTCTAGCCCTGCATTATAAAACACTGAACTGTATTTTCAAATGCTTTGCCATAATGAGCAATCAGTTGTTTTTTATTTAAAAAGCAAGGGATTAATTTTATTCATCCCTCATCTGAAAACTTCCTGGGAGATTTTGGGGAGTTCCTTTAATGAGGACCCTTCCCCACCATCATTCTGAAAATACCCCTAAACACCAAATTAAGTTTGGTGGCATGTTCCAGACACTTCTGTGTTTCTGCACAAACCTTTCAGAAAGCTTTTCCTTCTGCTGGTTTCCAAAGATTTTAATAGGTCTCCAGCTGGCTTCCAGCATGTGAGGAGCTTCCATCCCTCCTTTTCCCCTCTGAGGTGCTGCTGGCTGCAACAGAGAGCACCAGCAGACAAGGAGTGCTGTGAGGAGTCGAGGTCTAGAGGTTAAGAGGCAAACTCTTCACCCAGATAATGAAAATTGCTCTGTTGACAGGGATTATGCCTTCCAGCACTGACCTTATGCCATTCAAGTCAGTTTAAGATGCAGTTGTATAAAAGGCTGCTTTAAACATTAAAACTCCACATTATCTGTGGAGAGTTTTCTTGGTTGTTAAGCAATGATGAGGAGGAGAAGCTTTATGAAAGTATCATAAAGTGTTGGCAATAATTTTATGCATAATAAGTGCTAGTTGAACTCGTGGGTTTTTTCATATTCTGTTCTTTTCCAAGACAGCTTCTCAGCTAGTTCTCAACTGTTTGTCATCTTGGGCAACAATTCTCCTCACACCTTTTCCATTACTAATGGCAGTAGGTAGAGCAGGGTATGTAAATCAAAGTTAAATGAGGCTAAATATTTTTGGTTTTACTAGCAATTAACTAGAGGAAAGATTAAAATGTTTGCCCAGGAACACCACTGGTCTAGGCTGTTTTCCCCTCATTGTGGACCTGTGATTTAAGTATGTAGCTCCCAATGAAAGCCTATTTGGTTTAGACACCCTTTAGTCTTAGCCTTCATTTCATCCCTTGGAATTAGAAAGTGGATGTGTGCAGTAGATATTCCCAGCCCGCTTTGCCTCATTGTAATTCCTACAATACTTGGTTCCTTATCTTTAACCCATTTCTGAAATCGATGGTGTCAAGCCTCTCTGGCTTCACATAATCTAATATGTTTTAAAAAATGATTTTTCTTGCCATCTTATTCTTTCTGTCTCGCTTCTGCATCTTCCATCGACTTTAATTAAGCTTTCCTTGGGCTTGTGACCTTGGCAAGCTTTTAAAAATAAAGTGAACTGACTTGCAAAGTGATTTTTCCCAATCTTTTTTGTAGCCCTGCAGGAAATTCCCTTTGTGTGATGTTTGAAAGTATAGGCTGTTCATCTGGGATCATCATATGTGCACAGTGTGGCAACAAGGAGAAACCTCAGCCATCTAAGTATTAAATTCTAGTAAATAATTTCATTTCTCTATAATTTCTGGTTTGACTTTTCTAGCCCTTTAGGACCTAACTGTACACTGTTGTTTTTTAAAAAAGAAAGATAGAAAAAAACCTGTTCTTTCAGACAGGCAGTATTGAAAACCTTTTTTAAAAAAGTAGAAGATGTGTAGAAATGCCTAACACAGATTCTCAGCATGCTTGTTATCTTCCTTACCATTTTTGCCCCCAAAAACTTTTAGAACAGTTAGGCAGAAGGAGGAAACTCTTCTTCATTCTATTTATAATTATATTTGTCTGGCTTCCATTGGAAGTCTGAATAGTCACTTTTGTCCTGATTTTCACTGTTATGGAATCTACATATAAATCACTTCACAGTGTCATGCTCTGGAAGGCTGGACATGAAATACCCCTAAAGCTGACAGTATAGATACCAGACCTACAGAGGGTCTTATGTGCAGAATGACTAAATGGGTCTAAACCTTTAAAGGATTTTTTGGTCTCTTAGCTTGATCTCATCTTTCTTGGGATCATTTTTGCCAGCTTCTGTGGATGATAGGGCTGGGCAATCCCAGGAGTGTACAGTGCCACACAATTTGTAATTACCTGCCTTTGCAGAGGTTTCTCTTCCCACGTTCATGGGAGAGCTGGAGGAGCTGGCAGAGTGTGCCTGACCTGCCCAATCCTGGCCCTTCAGCAAAAATCACATCGTGCAGGAGAACCCACTGGGGTCAGGAAATTCAGCAGTATTGGATGTGGCTGCACACACAGAGCAAACTCACAGCAGGAGGGAGAAAAAAAGCTTTTATAGGCACTACATAATGTGCTAAATAACACAATACAAATCTTGATAAAGGCTGGAATTTTAGTGTTAGGTCCAGGCAAACACTACAAGGAAGACTACAGTGTGCTTTGACCTAGTGACCAACAGTAACACAACTGCTCATTTATTTTTGCTGGGAACATATTTTGAATTAGCCATTACTGGTGACTTGTAGCCTCCTTTCTTTAAAAAAAAAAAAAAAAATCCAATCTCTTCAAAGAGATTATGCTTAGTGCTAGCAAAAAACAACCTTGAATTAACAGCGACTGACTACTGCTAAATTTAGCAATCCTTAATATGATGCATTTAAAACTCTCCTAATTCCTAGTGTTCCTGAAACCATATTCTAGTATGTTGTAGTTTTCCACTGCAGATAAGACCTTTTCATGTGGTTTTGAGCAACAGATTTATTTTTTTTTCTATTTAGATGCCTTAGTGTAAAGCTCAGCAAACTGCAACAGATTTCTGCAGCAGTGTTCAGTACCCTGATTTTAGACCTGGAAAGAAAATATCAGGATAGCAAGGTGTGATACTTTCCTAACCCTGCTGCACTGCTTTTGCAGCACAGGTGTATCCTGTGCTTGGAAGGAGCCTGGATGTCCCTAAAGCACCACTGCAGAGCTCTTTATGGACACAGCCTCACTGAGCAAGAGGGGACAGCTCCCTGCCATGAAATGAGGTAAGTGTCTGCAAGTGCTACTAGATCAAGTCTAACCCTGATTTTAAAGAGCATTGATTTAGTCACTCAGATCAAATTTAATATAAGGTATTAATGTTGTCACAAAATTGTTGATAGCCACTCCTTGCCATCTATGAAAAGTGGATGCTTCGAACAACTATGACATTCAAGTCACACCAGGGTTTTTTGTGGGTTTTTTTTTGGTTCTTTATTTTTTTTTGGAGTCAGTCTATTGTTGCTATTGAATAAAAAGAAAAGTTAATGGAACGCTAAGAGCAGACAGGTTGCAAATTATTTTTCATGCGCATTTTTCCTCATGAAGCACTCCTTGGTATCTTTAAAAGTGTTTAAGTGTTTTTCTGCTCCACTTTGGAAGGCAGGCAATTCAGCCTCCACTAGGACAGCAAGCCTTGAGCCTTTTAAATAGACTTGTATTGAAAAGTGTGAGATGATGAAGGAATAAGAGAGCTGGTCCTCAGAAGAGCCTGGACCTTTGGACAGTAGGGACACTGCCTTTGGAACAGAATGGACACAGTGTGCTGGGATGAAATGTGTGGCATTTCACCTAAACAGAAACTTCTGCTGTCACAGAGTATGTTGTACTCTGTACAGACATTCTGCTCTTAAAAAACATCTTTTTTCTATATGTCTTGAATTAATTCACTGACATATTTGCAGATTGAGGGTGTTTGGGAGTGATGGAATTCCAAAGATGGAAATGCTTTCCTAGAATTACTGAGGATGAAGGTAAGCCCACAAGTTTCTGAGCATAAATCAATGTTCGATTTAATAAATCTTCTAGATAAGAGTGAGGCTTTTCTTTTTGGTCATAATCTGGAATATGTACAGCATCAGCAAGAAACTTTCAGGCAATTTTATTTTGGTATTTGAAACTCAGCATCTCTTAAGTGACTTAAATTACCACTTTTTACAGTACCCTTAGGAGTTCATATTTAGTCAACAGTAGTTAGGATTGAGTTTAAAAGAATTCATTGCTTGCTGTCCTGATGGTATGAGCTAGTATTCATACAGGAATAGAAGGACAGATTTATCAGCTTGATTTTGAAGCTTTATTTGCAGGGATGTTTTGGAAATTTTCCTTTCTTTTACAGATATACCCAGACCAATTGATAAGATCTATGATCCTAGTGCCCTAAATTCTTTCTGTGTTAGTGAGTGGCTGCTCAAAGTGCATTATAGCAGGCCAGATCCTTTCTGGGCTTTCTGAGATAGTTCCAATTTTAAAATGTAAGTTATTTGTATTGATAAATAGATGCTGGGTTAGAGGCAGATTCCTTGAATGTGTTGATGCTTTATCCACCAGCATTCTGCATCTGCCCAAAGTGGCATCTTGGTGCTCTTCTCCCTTGATTAAAGAGCAAAGCAGCATGAGAGAAAAGGGCCAAAGGTGTCATCTGTGTTGGCCACCCTGCAAGAGGTATCCTGGGTTTAGCTGGACTGTTTTGACACTTGCATGCTTGCCCTCCAGGCTTGCCCAAGCTCAAATTTACATTAAACCAGATCTTTGGCATTTTAGCTTTTCCAGGTTGATGTGAGTGAGAAGCTCATTAGGAGATTTCTAAGCAAAATTGCGTAAATGGGGATGAGGGTGTTAGGTGACATTGCTCTCGAGTTTTTAGACTTCTGAAATGGAAATGGTTTGTTTTTTCTGGTATAAAGAATGATCATTACAAAAAAGTCAGGGTGATATGTGAATCATTTTGCCTTTATCATGTTTTTTGATAAAATAACTTGAATTTGCAATACGTGTAACTTTTCATGTTAATAGCTGGTGAAATTCCTTGTCGTTTCAGATATGAACAGAGACATTTTTTCTTGACATACTGATTATTCCTTAGATCACAAATTTATCTTGCTTTCACTTTTATTTCAAACATGCTCATAAACATTTTTCTGACTGGAACATTACTGCAATTCCATTCATACACACTGCATTTGAAATAGTCCCAACAGAATCTGATGACAAACCTTCCCATGTGGAGTACAGTTGCCCATGAGAGAACAGATAGATAGGAATTAAACTTAAAGTCATGCAGAACTAACATTTTACAGGTCAGCTTTAAAGAGGATTTCTGGTCATGTTTTATTGTTTTTCCACTTTACTCCAGGTCATGGTCTGGATATGACTGATGCTTCTGCAAGCTTTGAGAAATCCATCAGTGTTGCATTGGATTCATCATCATTCCTGACATAAAAATTGACAAATAGGATGTGCTTCATAGTTAATTCTTATCCTTGCTATACAGGCCATACACATAAAAAGAAAAGCCCTGTGATTGTGAAGAAACTTGTGACAGAGAATGCATTCAAAATGGCACAGGCATATGAAGAATATCTGCAAATTTGCTTTCATAGTCTGTCTGATCAGCATCAGTAACTGAGGAGAAAGAGATGCTGTGTCTAGAGATGCAAAGATGCATATCAGTTATGCTACAGTAATTTTTAAGGCAAGGTACACAGCCAGATGGTAATTCATTCTTTAGAGCTTCCTGTTTTCCCACCTGACTCTTGAGTTGTCATGATAAACCTGGCACAGATTTGTTGCTTGGAAGGAAGTTAGATCTGTGTCAGAGGGGCATGTGTGTTGTGTGAGTATGTACACATGCCTCAAACCATCATTATATAACACATCCTCAGGCACTGCTGCATCTATTTACAGAATAGATGGATGGATGAGCTTTTTGAATTTGAGTGAATCATCTCTGAGCAAAATATCTGAGTCCCTACTGCTGGAACATCCTCTGATATGTTTCTAAACCTCTCCCAAGTAAGAAGCTCATGAAGAGATGTAAAGCACAAAGAGATGATTTCAAGGAAGAGAAGATGGAACAGTGTGCTAAGCTGAAGGGCTGTTAATCATGGAGGGCCAGAATTGATCCAGCTGTGGCAACTAAGCCTAACACCTGCATCTTGTTCTGCCAGCTGTGGCTATTTGATTTGTATTCAGATGGTGACCAGAAAGCCTCAACAATGATGAGTTAATTTACAGCAGGTGTTGGACAGTGCATGAAGATTCAGGTCATTTTGGAACAACCCACAAGCTAAATGAGCCAGTTGAGTTATGCCATTTTATTACAACCATTAGGAAGTAAGTGACCAAACAAGATTAATGGCTCTGTGTCAGCATGTCTATAAAGGTCACCTATCGTTTATTATAGTAATCTGATATATTTAAAAGATACAAAGGGAATAAAGATGTTTCAGCATGCCAAAAAAAAAGAGCAGTGTAGGAAAAATCCAAGTCCTAGCAGTTGAAATGTAATGATATTCCAATCAGCCTTGCCAATGGGGCAGAGGAATTCTAGGAGGAATTGTAATACAGAGAATCAGATTTGTCTTGCAGACTTAAAATAGTACCAATGAGAAAAATTTAAAAGTCTGAAGAATTATTTGAATCTTCTTAGATTTCTCCCTGACCACCCTTTACATGCTCACAGGCATCTTCTTTTTTAGTAGAAATATGGATGCTATCACTATCCCAAGTAGAAAAGCTGTTCATATGAAAAAAAAATTCCTATGAGTAACCTAAAAATGGAGAACAGAGAAAGGAGAGTTTGAAGTGGTTCAAAATGTGTGTAGACTTCACATTGGAAATGTTTACATGTTTAAATTTTGTTTGCTTTCCAGCCTTGTTGATGACAACAGTTTCTCTCTTCCTTAGGTTAATATAAATCAGGAACTGTAAAAAGGAAAATGCTATGGTTTAATTTTTTCTTTTCCTACCTTTATGTCTTGTTGGGAAAAAACCTGACTCAAATACGAGGTGTCAATAAAATCAAAGGCTGTGCCTTAAAAGGATCTTGGTGCAAGTTTACCTTGTCAATAATAGGGAAAGTTGAGCAGCTATGGCAAAAAACCCAACAAACACACCAACCAACAATTGCTTATGACATAAAATTTTCATTTCTACCAGTGTATTAAATTAGATGTCTCTTCTGCTCTCTTTGCTCTTTTAAGTACCATCACAATTATATTAGTCAGTGTGTGAGTGTCCCTGGCTTTCCAACTCTAACTGTGGTGGCAGTTCAGATCAGCTAAATTTGTATTCCTCCATTTCATTCATGCTCAGTAAGGAATATAAATCACTGTCTCTTATAAAGCCCAAAGAGGATAAGTAAGGATTTGGACCAGTGTATTTCTGAGAGTGTGTGTTTACTTTAAGGGAGTTGTATGCAACTCCCTGTTCAAAAGATGCAGCCCTGTTTTCAGAGCTGAAGATGAGATAGTGAAGAAGAATTCCTTGCTCATGTGTTGATTTGGGTGGAGTTTTTTTTGTAATGTGAGCAGGTGTATTGGGTCAGGAAATATTCTCTTTTCAGAGACCTGAAAGAAAACCTGACTGTCAAAATGCATTTGGAATGCAAGACAGGCAGCCCTTTCCTCTAAGAGGGAATTGAGGGGCACTGAGTGATGACATCTGAGCACTGCCTAATACTTTTGAGGGATGACCATTCCAGATCTGTCCTTCAAGGATGCCTTTTTGCTCCAGCTCCAATTATACTTGTTTAAAAGTGAGAGGGGGCGAAAAGGCAAAACAAATGGCCCACAATAGTTTTCTGGTTGATAGCATGGATTCAGGAGAACTTGTTAGAGTGAAAAAAAAAACAAATGATAAGAAAAAAATAAAATGAGGGGAAAAGGAGATGGAGAAATTATTAAAAATCTGTGTTAATAAGCTGAGCTCTGCTTTGCTAGAGGCATGTTTAGCATTGGAGAATAACAAGAATATACAAATGAGATTAAAGCTTTGCAGTAAGAGTGGGGTTGTGCACTCAATGTGCATTTCCAGAACTGTAGAAAAATAAAAATTACAGCCACTTTAGGACGTTTGTTTTAAATTGACTGATAGTTACAGGTTTTCTACTAGATAGGAATCCAAAGATAAAATTAACCTAAGTTGTCGTATGTTTTACGATTTGGAGATTTTATATGTACCAATAACAAGTTAATATATAAATCATCTATCCCAGAGCCAGCAGTGCCCTTTTTTCTTTTTTTCTTTCCTTTGGGATAATAAAAATGTAAGTACCTCCTATTTAAGTGCAAGATGTTCTTGCCTTTCTAAACCTCTGGCAACTTTGAGTCATCACCGTGAATCAGGGCAGGTAGTTCCAAAGTAAGGCTTTCACTTCAGCCATGTATTGAAGATTTTTTTTTTAATGCTGTCTCCCCTCTCTTTCCTGAAAAGCTCTAAATTTGCATGAAAAATAGGGGAATAAAAAACTTGAAGGATTATTGGTAAAATGTCATGTTGGTGTGGGTTCCTATAACTATGCCTTGGGTTAATAAAGGACAAATGGGTGAGTTACAGACACTGTGCCTTGTTTTTCTGTCTTTAGGATAATGTGAATACTTATGGATTCCAAAAATATACTGCAAGGCTTCATAAGTAATTATAGCCTTTTAGTGGAATACAAATAGGTCTTATCAATGAACCTTGTATTGGCTAAAAGCTAGATGTTGATTTGTAGCCAATAGTGACAGACCATTTGATTATGAAGGGATTTTTGATACCATTTGGTAAAATGCTGAGGTCTGCACTTAGCATATTTTAAGTTCCAAAGTGTAAGATTCTTGCAGGACTGTAAATTACTGCTTCTTATTGCCTATTCTGCTTTCTGCATGTAGGTTCTGGCAGTTCATCAAAAGTAGCAGAAAATTTCAATTAAAAGTGTCCTCTTGGATTTTGTACATACCAGATATGAAACAAAAGGTATTCTTGTAGTTTAGTGACCTTGTGTGGGAGAAATCTTGAATGAAATATTTGGTATTTTTATTTGGGTTTGCTTTTAAAAGCTCTGCAGCTGACTTCATGCCTGGTAGTCGGTTTCATTGGGCACTTTAAGGTATATCTGCCAGCTGAGAGCAGAAAACCCTTCTGCATTGGCCTGGGAGAGGAACCAGTTTCAGCAGCATTGTGCCACAGATGCTGCCACAAATGAAGTTAAAGGTGCTAGCAAACCATGATGCTCCTCTTAACTGTCCTGAAAATGATACTGGAAATTATGCTCCTCATCATGGAAGTGATTAGCCTGCATTCAAAAGGTCTGCACCTGCTTTTAGTCAGTTCAGCAGCAGTTCTGAAAGGGCTAAAGTCAGTATTTGCAGTATAGCAGAGTGAGCACACTTTTATCCACCTCCCTACTCCTTCTTTTTTTTCTTTTTTTCCTTTTTTTTTTTTAAACAGCAATTAATTTCAGCAATTACTCTTCCTCTTTTCTGGTTTATTGCCTGGATACCACTAAGGCCAGTGTTGTGATTGTAGTATCAATTTTATCGGAGGTTTACTGCCCAGCTCTCTCAAACCCTACTAATTGCTGACATGGGTGGTACTAAGGGAACAGGAATGATGTGGAAGGTACAGGGGGAAAGTTTAAAGCCAAAGCTGCTGAAAGGAGCATTTTTGAAGCCCTCTGAGGATGCCAGCTCCCAGCAAGCAGAACTGACTCACATGCAGGCTACAAACGTGCAGGCTCTGTGTGAGCTGAGCATCCTTTTCAGTGAGTTGATATTCCTGTGACAGTGACACAGGTCAGCCCACACCAGAGAGGATCAGCTGGGATCTGGAAGCTTCACAAGTGCATGAATTCAGGGCTGGCCCTGCCATAAACTGGGTGAGAGACACTGCATTTCAATTTGGATTGAACTCCACTCCAGTGTGGAGTTCCAAACTAGAGCTGGCTCGTTTCTTGTTGATTTGAAGGACGAGCCACTGGAATGAGTACCCGTGGGGAAATATGTTCTGCTGGCTGATCTCTCTGGGAAGGGTAAAGTGGGGTAACCTCATGCAGAGTGTTAAAAACACAAAGCCATTAAAAAACTAAATTATGTTTTCAACAAAAAGTAGCAGAAAACCTAATTTTTCTTTTGTCATTTGTCATATCATCCAGCATGTTGTAACTGAGAGAATATTTATTTTTTGCTGTCGTATGAAGTAAAAAAGGGTTATACTTGGTTTTATTAAATTTTGAATTAGCTTTTTATTTACAAATACCTGGGACAGGCAAGTGGTAGAAAAATCATTCTCATACTGGTTCAAAGCCATTGTAAAATTTTCATTCTGCGCAGTATGTAATGTGGAGAAAAATCTTGGCATGCCAGCATTTTCACATTGTTCAAAAGGTTTTTAAGGTCAGAATGGATTATTCTGATAAGAATGTGACCTCCTGTCTCCAGCATGTGCCACAAAACTTAACCTGTCAGAGAAGTTTCATTTTGGTTTTTCTGCCTTTAGCTCACCTTGCCTTGCTTACTGTGAATATTCAAGATTTGACAGGCTTCAAGGAAAATACGCTGGATTCTAGAAAACATACACACCAAACCAAATGGGTGAGTAGTCTGGGTCTAATATGAAATTTTCAGGGGAATAAATCATCACAATATTTTTCTTTTCTTCAGGATGTGTATGTGCACATACTTCCCAATCATCCTGAGTGATTAAGCACTTACTGAGAATGGTTGACCTTCTCATAGACCTTTCTGACCTAATTACTGCAGTGGATGTATTCACCTTTCTGAAGATTTTCTTCTTTTTGTTCAGCTCAGGTTTTTCACTTGAGGCCCATATTGGGCTCTAAAGACACCCATTTATGGGCCTTGTACACAAAGCGCATAACCAAAAATTATTATTCTCACATCAGAAAGGAGGATAAGTAGCAAATGCTGTGCAGTCACCATCACCAGCTCCCACTTCTTAATGACATTCCCAGTCAAAAACTCAAAATAAAACAACAAACAAGCAAGCAAACAAACAAACAAAACCCCACATCCAAAAGCAGGTAGTATTTGTTTTGTAGATATCATAGAGGTGGTGCACTGTCTAGATGAAGGATTCCACTTGAGATCCTCTTGCTAGTTTCTTAAGCCACTTCTCTACTACTAGGGTTTTCTTTTTTTCTTTTTTTCTTTTTTTTTTCTTTTTTTGTTTTGTTTTTTTGTTTTTTTGTTATGTTCCATATATTTTAGAGTTTTCTGTGCCAAAAAATTTGGGGGAAGGATCTGAAAAGAAATGTTGCATTAAGGCAGGTTAGGTGGAAGGAGACGCTTCTCACTGACTTATCAGTCTTTTAATCTCTAATATTTTCAGTGAGGGAAAAAACTATCATTTGGGCAAGCTTTTTTAAACTTTTCAGGTCTATTTCAGGGGCTTGTAACTGATATAAGTGGGAACAAGCACCCTCAGCCAAAAGCTGTGGCATAGACACAAGTGGCTGTGTTACCTCTTGGCCAAACCCAATTTTGCTGACACCTGAGAAGAAGTGACAAGATTATTTGGCTGGCATTGACAGCATTAGCATGGATGGACAGGGCTGACAGCTTTGATGTCTCCTAGGTCCTAGAGCAGAGACGACCCAGTTAAGTGGAGTTTTGCATTTTCGCTATAGGAGAGCGGTGAAAAGGATAATGCAGCATAGTTCTTCATGTAATGGAAAAGCAAAGGAGAGCTTTTATTTAAAGAAAACACTACACTTACATAGGGTAGTTCGTGCCATGCAGAATAGAAAAGGCTCATTGGTCCAAGAAGGCAACACCCCTTTGAAAACATGCTTTCTGCAAAACATCATGTCTCTCATGCCTCCAGCAGGTGTTTAATCATTGTTATAATTTCTTGTCCTTGAGCAACCTGAGAAAAGGCTGCTTTCTTGGCTCCCAGCAGTATCCTAATAACAGGGGAGTGTCCCAGCTGAACAGTGCTTGCCTTTCCCAGGCCTGTGTGAGGAAATCAAGCGGATCCCCCGAGCTAATCATGTTAGTGCTGCTGACAGCTCTGCCGTGCCTCCAGGACTTTGCAGCTCTGCTGCTGTGCCAGTGGGGTTGTGTGTGGGTGATAGGCTGTGCATCAGACTCTCCTCTGGCTTGTTGAGAACATGGTGGATTACTCCCTCTCGTGTTTTGGCTGCACTCGCTCAGAACTTCTCCAACAACTAAAGCTGCTTTTTTTAAGCATCCACAAGGAGCTGATTTATCTGTCAGTGCAGGGAAATGTGCTTTGCAAAGCAGTAAGCTACATATCTGGGTCACACACTACATGGAGTGAGGCAGCTGTGTGCAGCTCAGTCAGGAATCAGACAGCTATCAAATGTTGGGTTTGGGTGACAAGAAAAAAAGAATCCTCAAACAGTAGGAAAGGAGTCTTCTTTGGGATAAGAATCACCATATGCTAAGCTGCTTTCTTGCCACCAGCTAGACAGCTGTACTTTAGGCTGTCTAGAGGAGTAAAGCAAAGTGGCCTCTTTATTGCCCAATTTTTAAAGGAAAAGCACTTTTTAATTGATTGTTCTTTGTTTTGGACATCAATAAGAAACAGCCATAAGCCTCTCTCTTAAGCCTAACCTATTTGTGCTATTACTGTAATTTAAAAAACATTGGTGGTTGTTTGCATGTGTGTTCTCATTATAAAAGCAGCCTGGCCCAGAATTCTTTCAGATAAGAGAGGGGCAGAAAATCAGTCTGTACCTCTCCTGTGGGAGTCTGAAACAGTCCTTGAACAACTTTACTGGAAAATAAGTTCTTTAAGCATTTGCTACAGCAGCTTGTGAAGGAGGGAGTTGTTTCCCTTTGCTTCCACAGGGCTCCCACCTCAAAAGCAAGCCCATGTGCAATACAATGTGGAAAGAGCAGGATCCTATGACTTCACCTGTCAGCATCTTGCAAGGCTGTGGCAGTAACGGTATCACTGATGTGGGCAGAGCCAAATTATCCATCTGAGAATGGAAGGATGAGACAGAGAACACCACAGTCCAGAAGATTATGAAGTTCCATTATTGTGTCATCCTTGCCTGGCATAGCCAGGGCTGTTGGATCCCAGACACCACACAACTGGGAAGAATTGGTGGCTTGTGACAGCAGCTCTCCAGTGGGTGAGTAGAAACAGAACAGAACATGGCACGGGAAAATGTGTAACTGCTGCCTTGAGAAAAAAAAAATAAAAAAATTAAATGTTCTGGGGTTGTTCCATTCTATTTCCATCCTATTTTTATTCCTGATTTTCTTTAGTACAGTGTATTCATGTAAGTTTTTAGATTGCATGGTATCCTAATACAAAATCTTTGAAGACAAAGATATATCAATTAGATCATGTCTACAAAGATCATGATCATGATCTTTTTTCCCCTTTTAGCATTTTTGGGTTAAAGTACCTGATTGGAGAGGCATGGTTTGGAAAAGTTAGGAGTTTCATTTATTGTTTCATATGGGCTCATCACACTGGATTGATGCTAACTGGTTTTTGTTAAAACCCCAACAACAAACAAACAAAAACCAAACCATGCAAACCCATGAGAAGGCCTGCATGATTGTTTTCAGGAACTTGTTTTAATTCTTTGCTCTTCTGATAGTAAAATGGCAGTGAAGTAAATCTAGCAGCTGCAAACTTGAACCTGTATTTCCTATATTCAAGGCAGGTACAAGATAACAAGATCTGTCTTTTCAAAATTGCTTTTCCCTTTCCTTCTCCTTCCCTTTCTTCCTCTGGCTTCTGGTCCCTGGTTGATGTGGCCACCTTTCTGCTGGCTGAAGCACTAACATGCCACTGTGGTGTTGAGCCTGTAGGTCCTGAAGAGGCTCAGTAGGTATCACTCTGTTCCCCAAAAGCACTCACATTCTGTACTTTATATACCTTTGTACTGAAGTGTTTGCCTGAACTGAAGCTCCCCTTTTTTCCAAGGCCTGGCTCTCTGAATATAATCCAAAGCTCATTAACAGTATTTAATTCTGCAGGGGGTTGTAATCTAGTCAAGGGCAAAACAGATTAAGTCAAATTGATGTCTACCTCACTGGCACGGTCTAACCCTGGCTGGCACCACACTAAGCACCACAAAGGAAGTAGAGAGAGCAAGGAGAATCAGAAAAAAAATGCACCCCAAGGGTTCAGACAAAAACAGTCTGATAACTGAAAAAAGTTAATAATAATAATAATAATAGTAATAATAATGAAGGCAAAGGGCATAACATTACATTCTGATACATTTTCCAAGGCCAAATATGCATATATGCATATACATTTACAATTTAAAGGATACAACCTTGTTTTGCTACTCCAAATTTACCACTGTAGTACCAGTTGTGCAGTCATTTAAATGGATGGAAAGATACTCTCACTGGATTCAGGAGGCAGTATCTCATTTGCATGTTTTTCAGCAGCAGCTGATATTTATAGGGTTTGGGTAGTTCTATTTCTGCGTTTGGTATGTCAGGAGAATTAAGGCTGTAATAAAATGGTTTGGAATCATCCTTATCTTCACATAACACTTGAAATACTGTATGTAACTTGTTGGCACTTTGGCAATTTGGTTGTGCTTAATGTGGAGCAAGAGAAAATTTCACAAAAAAGAAGAGTTTTTCTTTTCTTTTTTTTTTTTTTTTTGGTGGATATATAGGTGACATGATGACTGATGACTATAATAAAAGATAATTTAACGTAATAAGAAATTCATGCAACAAGACTAGGTTGCAAAACCTTACTTTGGATTACTGGCCATTTTTCAGCATGCAGCACTTCAAATAAACTCTGATCACAATCCAGCCAAATTTCCTCATGATGTTCAGTAAGGGAAGGATTTGTGCCCCATTTTTCTGAGGGTTAAACTTTATGCTCCTGGCAGAATGCAGGTCTGTAAAATAGCTCAGGCATCCTTAAAGGGATTCAAGCACACCTCATTTTCATAACCTCTTACATTCACTCAGTAAAACTCTGTTCTGCAGTCAGCATGTGGAACAGCTTGCAAAGAAAAATTCATATCTTTCCAGTGCCTGTATGCATAAATGTAAAAATCTCCATCTGGTAGTATGCCCTGGTACCTACTGGCCAGTTCTGTTGCTGGAAATTTAAAATCTATAGCCAAGGTTAACTAGTGTGTTTTAAATATTATATTCTGAGTTTGAAGATCATACAATATAAAATACTTTTTAACTCAGGCACTTTTTGCATTCAGATTGTATGTGGGGTGGAACTTGAAAATCTTTGCTGAGCATGTTTTTAACTCTTTCTTTTTATAAAGGTTGATAAATTCTCAGGGAATCATATCAATCTGGAGTCAGCCCTTAAATCTTCCTTGAGGGGCATAGTATAAAACTTTCACTTTGGTCATGGCCATGATTTTTATTTAAAAGTAATAATGATATGATGTCTACTCTGGAGAGCTGCAATGACTTTAAGCAGATATCAGAAGGCTTCTGCACTATTCCAGCAAAATTAGTTATTGAGCTTGAATAATGCACATTTAGGAAGGGATTGCAGGGCAGAGGAGCCACTTGAATCGAGTGTTTCTGTGACAGAAATAATACCAGCTACTGCAGCTTTAGCTGAATGTTCACTGATGTAATTATGTAACTTGGGAAACCTTGTGAAGTGATGTTGAACTTGTAATTTTCATTCAGATTCCTCACTTTTTTTGGTCATATGCAGTGCAAACAGACTTCAAGTTGAAATAGTGCTCCTATACTGAGTGACCACAGACACGCAATAATTATAATTTTATTATTGATAGTCCTGTACACATTGATGGATTGTAGGCAGACAGAGTTAGAAAACCAGAATAGTTTGAAAAGCCAGAGTAGTAGTCCCTCAAATAGCACCAGGGATAAAAGATCATTATGTGTATCAGTGCCTAGTTTCAAATTAAATGAAGTTTTATCATTTTAACAATGCATGATTCTTTCACTCAAATTCTTGTTGTCCTGAAATCATGCAAAATAGAACAAGGTCTTGCCATAGCCTTGGATATCACATTGTAAAAAATATGTATTTCATGTTTTTTTGCTTATTCCACTATATAAAAAAATGTTTCAGGTATCAAGTGTGAAAAATGTCCACAAAACAACAAAGAGGCATTCATCATGAGCAAAAAAGAAAGCAAACTGTGTCCAGGAAAAAAAAAAAAAAATCTCACTTCCAGGTTAAAGCTAGACCCCAAAGGATGATGGCTTCACATGCAGTTAATGTTCTTTTGTGGAATTATCAAATGCAAGCATTTTCTTCAGTAGGTTTAGCCAAAATACCTGCTCCTGAAATTGCTCCTAGACATAAAGCACCTTCTAATTATTGCATTCTGGTTCAGTAAAGGAAGGCTTCAAAGAGGAATGGTATGTTAGTCATTCTAAAAATAATGAAGTTAATTGAGCCAACAGATTCTAAATACAGGTAAAAAGCATTGTGTTGTTTACCAGCTCTCCAAAGCAAGACTTTATGGAATAATACAGATTCACAGAACTGCCCAAGTGGCACAAGCTAAAATGTGTTTGTGTTCTGGCAGAAGCTTTTCAGATGCCTGCCCTGAAGTCTCTGCTTCAAATCACGTTGACAGTGTGTCAGTAGGTTTGCAGAAACCCTTGGTGACTGACCTTCACAGAGGCTACTGGGGACCCAAGCCATGCCAGGAGGGGCTTCACCTCTCTGGAGATCAGACTATTTCAGCACATGAGACCTTTTCTGCCAGTGAAAGGAGAAGTTGTTTCCTTCTGGTGAGTTGTCATGGACTTAGATATTCCCTGCCCGCTGCTGGTTTTACCTGCAGGCCCAAGGCAGAGCACAAGGAGGGCTCTGAAGGGTCTGTGAGGTCCTTCTGTGCCCCTCTGTGGGGCCTGGCTTAATGCTGCTGCAGCTGCCAGCCTTTCCAGAAAGGAAACAACCGCCTCTCCCGGCAAGGGCGGCCGACCTGCGCCGCCTCCCTCCGGAGCGGCCCCGGGCGCCTCCCCCGCCCCGCCGCCGGTGGGTCTCCGCGGCCTCCCGGGCGCCGCCGCCCCTCGCTGCTGCCCAGATCGCCGAAGTGCCCCGAGACCGCGATGGCCACGGAGCTGCAGCAGCCCCCGGGCGTCCCCCGCATGGGCGCGGAGCTGTGCTCGGCCCCTCCTTCTCTCTGAGGGATGGAGATGCCGAAGGGCCGAGATGCTCTCAGCTCCTAGAGAGCCGGGAACTGTGAGGTGCTCGTAAGGTGCCCGGCTCCTGGGGAATACTCCGGTAACTGAGGCGATAGCTAACAAGCCCTGGGCAGGTGGATGCTCTGCTAGGTCTTCCTGTGAATGCTGGGCTCGCTGTAGCCATCTAACATTGACTGTGTGTTCTCTTTTTATTGGGTCTTTTGGGAAGTTGGAGCAGAGAGGTGTAAATCTGGTTTCCTGCTGTCTGCTCCCAAAATTCACTCGGTTTTCTAGCGACTGAGGCAGTGACAGTCCTGGGATTTGTGCCTCATCTTGCTTTATTTGGTACTCTTGGGAAAATTTAAGAATTCTGTGTAAACCAGCCATCTGACCCCGTCTCCTGTACTTAATTTCGTGTATGTCAGTATTTTTGTCTGTTCATCTTGTGATTACTGTGAGTTTTGTTTCTCAGTTATGCTGAAATCTACAGTTCTATCAGAGACGCTTTATTGCTGAAAATGATGCTGAGGCTGTCTTTTGCTGAGTGCCCAAGTGAACAGCACAGATGATAGTCTATCAAAAACTTAAAAAGTCCTGGAGGCAGTGGGAAGCTTAGCATCCCTGACAAACAGCTTCTTATGCAAATTCAAATAAAGGTAAACGAGACTACTATGTGTCAAAAGGTGTCTGTCAACACCCCAAGTTGTTCATCCTAAGTGTAAGCCTCTCCATAAGGCAAGCATTTCTTAGGCACAGGCTACTTTTCCGAATGGCAGTTTTGAAGACTGGAACGATATGAAGAAGGAAGGTAGTGAATAAAAGTATTGCTGCTTTGGTGGCAAAAGCATAATGACGTGAACTGGGCATGCGTGCCCGGTAGTGGGTAAGTAAGTGAATCTAATGGACTGCCATGCACCAGATGGTTCATATGCCAGCAGCAACCCCTGTTTCAGTGTGCTCACTAATATCATCCTCCTTTATTTAAAGTCCTTGAAGTCCTTCTCAGTCTGTTTGCTACATCTTTTCAGGTCTGTAATAATTCCTGTCATATCTGCAGTGCCCTCCATCTGAGAATCTCTAAAAGCTTTGTAAATATTAATGAAGGAAAGCTCTGCTAAAGCTTTGAGAAGCAGTGCCTTTCCCTTCTCCTGAGATGGAATTTTTTTCTTTAACTCCTTCTTCCCATTTCCTTTCCCCAGGATGCATCCTGTAGTGTGTCAGAAGAGGCATTCTTGTCTGTATGTTCTGCATTCCTCCCATTTTGTTTTTTTCTCCCTCAACTTTCTTGCCTTTGCATTATTCCATATGCCCTCCCACTAACACACTATGACTATTTCAGCACAAGTAGCCGTGTGGCCATGACTACTTTGTGTGTTTGTAGTGCATTCACATTTCAGGGCTTTTGTTATCCATCAGTTTCTGTTGGGACTGTTTTTCTTTGTGTGACTGTGTTTAAAAGCTTGCTTTTCTTTTAATGCATCTTCTGCCTTATTGGAGCCCTAGGTGTGAGCTGTGTTCTGTTCCTGAACTCTGACTTTTGGCGAGGAACATGTGGCATAGTGGCTTCTATTTGGAAGGCTGAGAGGTTACTTGTTCCTCATGACTCCGATCATCACAGTGTACATACCCTGCTTTAGTGTAAAGTAGAGTTGCCATTGAATCTTCTAAATAGATAGTTTTTTAGAAAAATGTCCTGGACTCAGGAAGAACAGACAGTTGGGATTTTTTGTTTTCTGTTTGTTTAATTTGTTTGTTTTATTTGGAAACATGCTTTCCTGGCTTGCAGCTTGGGATCTTGAAAGCATAACCTGCTGTACAACAGTTTTGGAGGCTTGGAAATAAGGTTTAAACTGAGGTTGTCTGGCCTTCCAGTCTCTGCAGTAGTCAGCTGGGAGCTTGGTTAGGGTGGGCTTCCCGGGCTTTCTTTTATAGAGTGATGCAAGGCCTTTGAATGGTTGGGCCAACTGGCTTCTTGTGCAGACTTGCAAGTGTCTGGCTCTGGGATGCAACTGGCAGGGAGTGGAAAGGTCCCTGGGGCACAAGGGAGGCATGGACTCTGCAGCACAGGAGTTCCTGACCAGAGCCAACATCCGCTGCCCCACCAGCTCCACCAGGGCTATTGTTCTATGGAAACTGCCTGTTCGTCAGCTTCAGCCATGAACCCACAGTCTTTGTTTTGTTCTTCCTTTCAGAAATGCCCTGGGTGGCTAAGGTGAAGATATTTTGTAGCTTATACTTTTTGGGAAATCTTTGAAAAATTTGTTTATTTTATCTCAAAAAATCCTGAAATCTTCCTCAAATCTGATTATTTTAAAGCTGTCTTAGCATGGTGTGCTGGGGGTTTAGCTATGGCAACAAATGTCCATCGGTTTACTTAAGGAAAATATCCAAACTTTTTTAGTGGGATAGCTGACAGTAAAATATGAAGTGGGAATTTGGAAATACTACAGTTCCTTGCCAGTTATATATAATACATACTTTAGTGTCCCAAAAGAGTTTATGTGGACTGGGAGGTCCTTTGTGCTGTATAGTGCCAGTGCTTCCAGACTGATGAAAGGATTGGTGTGTGTGTATGAGGAAAGTGAGTTTGCAGTCCTTAATATGAGCCCATTGAGATGGCAGCACTGCCAAGGTAAGTTTATTTTTAGACTCAACAGTTTTGACAATGTTCCTTTAAGTGTTTTTTCTCCTTCTAGTAAGAATGAAAGAACTAGGTCAGAGCCAGTAGAAAAAGGCTTTTGATCTCTGCAACAGTGTTCTCATTTTTTTTTTTTTTCAGTTTGCTCTTGTGCAGGAGAGGTAAAGGGGAAAAGAGAGAAATGGTGATTTCTTTCCCCCCTCCCCCACCCCCAGTGTTTATTGCACAGGGAAGTGAGAGACTAACAGCAGCCAGCAGATGATGTCTACATGCAGGTGATCCCACACAGTTCTGTTGGGTCTCCTGCAGCTCTGATCTGTGGTGTTTTTGAGATTCCTTTGCAAAGAAAAGTGGTATTTATATAATGGAGTTCTTTCATGGTAAGTGTTTAATGAAGTTTCTTGCTGTGTATAGGCTTTGGAAAGTGCCACATACATTTGTTGTAGGTCTCCTCCTGGAAGTTTATGTAAACTTCCAGTCTCCTGTTGCTGTTCTGTAGTGGGCTTATGCTATTGAGGCCCTGGATTTTCCTACAGGATAGTATTTTTTACTAGGAAGTGGAGCCTTGCTGACATGAAATGACAATGACTGGCCTTACCACTTGGTAATCCTTAAGGAGACTAAGACTCAAAGGAGGTTAGGGCATTCTGTGGAGTGGCATCCTGGTTAACTGCTGCAGGACTGAAGTTATTTGCAGCTCGTAACCAACTTTTATCAGAGCGATCCTGTGAATTTCAGCTATGTGATGTACCTTGGTTGAACGCCTTCAGTGCCTAGCAACTCCATGGATATTGAATGCTGCCATGTGTTTCTTCAGAGGCTTGAGATACGGTGAGCTCATAGATGTGCTATGCTAACTCTGCCAAGAATGTCAAAGCAAGTTCAGGATCATCCAGAGGACAGCTTTGAAGCAGCTTTCAGTGTAGGTACATATCATGCTGTTCCAGGGTGTGCCCAAAAGTACAACTCTTCTGACAGGTATTCAGTTATTCGTCTTTGTCTTATTTCTACACCCACTTTGAGCTCAGACTGTATATGTCTCCATATCTAAGTTTCAGGGAATGTGATCCAGTGGATGGTGTTTCAGCATGCTTACTTGCCTTTGGAGCAAAGAAGTAACAAGCCCTATGATTCAAAAATAGCACATGCTTCCATCATGTTTTTGGTTTCTTCAGTAATTTTTAACCACTTCTTAGCTCTAGGGATTCAGACGTGGCTTGGAAATAGCTGCCAGTTGGAAGCAGGACTGAGAGACACATCTCATTTCAACTCTCCAATCAGTCACATTGGGTCATAGCAGAGGAGGTGGATAGGACTAATGTTGGAGATGTATTGGACAGTGAGGCATAAGATTTGAACATCAGTCTTTGGTCTTGTGTTCTGTGTGTTACTTTCTGACCATGTATTGCAAAAATGCATCAGCAATTATGGGATTCCAGACTGGAACATAGATCTTCTCCTATCTACATTTATGTGGCAGCCTTCTTGATGGGCTGTAACATCTACCCCCTTATTTCTTGCTCAACAACAGCTCAACCTCCCACCTGCCCCCACACTGTGCATACAGCCTGGTGGTTGTGTGTGCTAACCACTGCTTAGAGTTTTCCAAGCTATTTTGCTACATTTGAAAGGGAGATTGTGAGCTGAAGTTCAGAAGGTGCACTCCATTGTGGGGCTTGGAGACCCCAAAATGAAGATGTGGCAACAAAGAATTGCCCTGCAAAGGCGTGTCTTTAAGTGTATTCAGCTTGAGTGGAGGGTGGATATTATGGAAGCTATGTGATCTTTTTACCCCCCCCTACTTTTACAAATGAACTCATATTAGGCAGGAATCAAGGTACCAAATACAGACTTGGTGTGACACCGTTTCCTTTAGATGAAATTTGGTTGTAGGATATGAATGTTTCTAGAAACTCGGAAGTACTTTCATGTCAACCAGTTTAGATGCAGTTCCTTGAGTGTTTGACCTTACCTTTTAAAATACTTGGAAGACTTAGAATCTCAAGGAGGACACTGATTAATATAAATTTACTGGTTCAGTAAAATTGAATCCCATCATAAGGTTAAAACTTGTCAGATGGTGTAATCAAATGGGCAAAGAGAAGGAGTGGTTTGAAAGTTTGTGTGCTTTTTCCACCAAGAGGGAAATACAACTGAGCAAATGACAAGAGTTAGACTTTGGATGCATTTCCTAACATGCTACTGGAAGGTATTGACAAGAGCTGTAGTGACATTGTAAGAGTTCATGCTTACTGTTTAAATGGAAACTATAAAATAGAATGGTTCTCAAGGGGTTTTGGAGGGGTTTTTTTTTTCTCCTTCTTTTATGTCCAAGCATGGCAGGCAACATCCAAGGAGGTTATGTAGCATTGTTCCTCTTGTTTACAGCTGAATGTATGAGGTCAGGGCAAGCTGCTTAGAGCCAGTCTGTAGTGCTTCCCAGTGTTGCTGTGTCGCAAGGGCTGGGGCAGGAGAAGTGACGGGCTCAGAGCAAGACACTGTAGCTGGATGGTGTCAGAGTTACAGGCAGGTGCTGGTTGTTGGTCTGATAAGCATGGAGAGGTTTCTGTCCAAAACATTTTCTGTATAGGCTTGCTGGTGGGTGCACAACTAGGTGTCTGTGGAGCACTGTAAGTTCTTGTTTTGACCATTGGTCTCTGGAAGTAATACAGCTAGTTTGCAGAGGTAGTAGAGATGTTAAAGGGCTGCTTTTCAGTTCGCTAAGTATTGAGTCTGTGGGTCTGTTAGGATACTGTGTCTGGTTTTGGAGCCAATTTTTTCTGTTGTACTGGCTGAGACAGCTTTACCTGCTTGTGCCCTGTTTTGTCTCTTGACTGTCTGTCCTTTTGTCCAGACTGTGTGATCTCTAATGCAATGTCCCTTTCTGTGAACAAGAGATACTCAGAGTTTAAAAAGAAGCAATCCTGTTGTAGGTTATTTCTCATGAAAGCTGTTGCCTTTGAATGGATACAGGTATTTACCCTTGCAGATTAACAATTGGATAGCTCAGCCCTCAATTATCTGCTCAAAACATGCAGAGAATGTAGAGGGAGTAGTTCTGGAAGGTGCCAGAGGCAAAGGTGGAGAAAAGGGCTAAAAAATGGAGTAATTTTAAAGTCTTCTGAAACTGTCTGGTTGGTGCTGGTCAAAATACCAAATAAGATTTCAAGAATTATGAGAAGAGCTCAGAACAAGGCAAGGGAGGTATTTGTTTCTGTATCATTGCATATTTCTCTTGTATTGTGAATGCTCCCTGCAGCTTTTGCTTGCCACACGCTAAAAGAAGGAAAGGACTGGAAAGAATACAGAAAAGAACAGTCAGCTGGTCAGAGACGTGGTGTGTTCTCTGAAGGCAGGTTACAGATATTATCATTCTTTAGCTTGGAAGAAAGATGGGCAGGTTACAAAGATTCTTATTCTTTAGCTTGGAAAAGAGATGACCATGGAGAGAATCCTTAGGCCTTGATGTATGGAGATGATGGATAAGGAACTAGGTGACAAGGCAGAACAATGAAGCTGTACGGTTTTATGCTTTAGATTAAAAAAGGAAATAGTTTTTCATATAAGAGAGGAGTTTCCCAGGTGCACTTTTAACCTTGGGAGTTATTCCTAATATTCCAAGGCTGGATCAATTCATGTATACCCTGCTCTCACGCTGTTTTCTTAAGCAGTGACATAAAGGGCTGGACTTCTAGTCTGACCCAGCTTGATGACTTTTATGGCAAAGTCCAGCTCATCTGCTGTGTGTCCAGAACATTTTCATTCACCACAAGAATTTGATTTGCATTGAGTACCTGAGACGGAAATTTGGCCAGGACAACCCAGAAATAGAGAGGAGTTGGGGAATTAGGCACTGAGCTACAAAAATATTAATAGGCAGGGTCATGATGCATAAGATATGTAGCTTTCTTTTTCCTAGTGTATAAGAACTGATACTGCTCTCTAAGAGGAACTGTGTGCTATGGGGATTTGGGGAAGGAGGGGCCTCACATTAGGCTGTAGCTGTAGAAATGCTATCCTGGAAAATACTGATTCTCCACAGCAGGTATGGTTGGAAACACCTGCACTAACCTCTATAAATCAGGTGAAGTATGGTCTGAGAGAGATAATCAGGAAAACCTGAAGCAGATTAGATCTACAGATGTCAGTCTTAGTGGCTTCTGCCTTGAGTAGGTTTTATGTTCCCTCACCTTTGTGTAGGGTCCTCCTTCTCTCTCCAGAAGCATCCTGCTGCAAAAGGACTACAGGAAGTGAGGCAGTTGCTGTGAGTAGCTGCATGTTCTCTATGCAGCATGAGCTAAACTTGGCATTGAAGAGAGCTTCATTACTTGAAACAGTAAGAATTCACCCTAGTTTTGCTCCTCCTGGATGAAGCAAGGAGGTGTGCAGTTCTAAACTTGGGCTGAAGTGAGCACTGCATTTCATTACAGGATCTCTATGCTTGCAGGGTGTATGTGATTGACAAAAAAAGGGTGTGAGGAAGACCGTGTGGATTTTAGCTGGTCTTTAGTGCAGCTCTATCCATTTCTATATAATGTGCTAGCTCCTGTTCTTCAGCTGAACATTCAGGTAATTATTTCCCTCCATTCCCTCACTCATTTGCTCTCCTCTGCCCTGTCTTTATGGCTCATTTTAAAAAAATACTTTCTTTCTCCCCCCAGAGGGGATTTTGGTTGAGTTGGTTTGCTTCTCTGCAAATAACCTAGTAAAAGCAAGAAAGAGACTTTTAATAATGCTGTTTCATAAACATAAAGAAAGAGAATTGTAATGTGCGTCAGTAGACGCTTTCTCTCAGATTGTCCTTTGTGTGCTCTTGGCTGATGGTTTGTTGCTACAGAAATCATCTGGGGTACTAGAGCGAGTAGGATACAGTGGTATGAACAAGCAGTAGAAGGTAAAGAAGTTTACTGAGGGAAGGAAAAGAAGGCATTTCCAGACTCTTCATTTAAGTGTACAAGGGAAGGGATATACTTGAACAGTGATAAAGGAGTAGCTTTTAGGCAGCTGAGAGAAAGCCAGGGCTGAAAACAGAAGTCAACTGCCAGATTTCAAACTAGTTATGCTAGTAATAATGAATAAAGATATTTTCCTTTGCATTTTGATGACTGTGCATCATTCATGGGACAAGAAATAAAGCCCAGATCCACAGCTGAAACACAGCCATTTCTGTGCCACATGTTCAGCAGACACCAGCTTTCATGAGCAGGGCAAAGGCAGAGATCTGTCATGCATTGTGGGACAGTGCACCTCTGATGCCATAGTAAACACTTAACCTGTTTGTGTCTGAGCTGTTCTTTGTGTGCTGGAGAGGCACGTTAGTGTTTAAAAAAGGTTTTTGATGTAACGTTGGCTGATTATAGAATTGAATAGCAGTACTGTTAGGACTTGAGAAGAGGCATGCTGAGAAATATAACTTGAGGTGAAGCATGACTATCGAACTTCCTAATCAGTGACTGCAATACAAGTTTCTTCCAAGATCAGGGGAACTAATGAACACTCATTGCATACTCAGGTGTTACTACCCTTTTTTATCTCCATTTTCTCTGTGAAATCCTTAGGGCAACAGTGGTACCTAGTTTGGAGTTTCCCTAAGCTGGTTGGTCATATCTGACAGTTGTAATATATGGTGAATGCTTTTCCTTGTGAGAGAGAATTATTTTAAGTCTCTGCCTCTCTATCTACCAATTTTGTTTTTTGTACTTATAATTCTTATCTCTTGTAGCACCCTCTTTGTGTGACTCACAATCTTGAAATCCAGAGTTCCTCGCTATTCAAGAGAATCTCTGCAGATGCTTGCACAAGCCTTCTTATTGACTTACTAGTTTGCAAAACAAATGACCAACTATTTTGTACTTTAATCCATTGCTTAAATTGTTTTCTCATGTGCAGGTGATGCATGTTACTTACTGAGCTTTATTACTTTGTTCACTAAGATCCATTTGCCCTAAGTTAATTGCATAGCTCAGTTGTCAGTATTCTCCTGTTCATCTATACCTGTACAGGATTTGTGGTAACCTGGCCTTATTTATTCACTGAATAGGTTCATTTTTCAATGAGCCTCTGTTGCTAGCATGAATTCAAGAGCTGCTTGTACCAAGTGAACTTTTATTAAAACAAAATGAGAAAATGCTTCAGAAATAATTTGGCAGTCCAATCACTACATCAGCTTTTTATGAGATCTTGTTGCTGTTACAAAGGCTGAGGTTGCATTGCTGAGACACCAAGGTCTATCTAGCATAGTGATGACGTGCAGTCTGTCTCCTGAAGAGCAGGTGTAAGAGAAACTGTTTACAGCAGTTGCTAAACTCTGTGAGATAAGAGATGGTAAGTGGATATTGCCATACATAAAATGAATAGTTTCCAGTAGGAAAATTTAAAAATGCGTAAGGAAATGTTTTAGCTGAATAAACTTGATGACATACATACCCTGGTGGAATGAGGGTCTTAAAAGGCAAACTCAACCCATACAAGAAGATAAATTCTTATTCTGGGCTTATTGTTTCTGTTCTGTAAAGAACTTAGTGGTCTCTTGTTTCTACACTCAAGATTTGTTTGGCCTTCAACCAAATTATGAGTTTAGTTCGATTTGAGATGTGAAAGTGCTAAGTTACTCCTTCTGATTTCTTGATACATTTCTGTTGCTGTACAAGACTTTATACCATCTTACAGCTAGAGTTTGTTAGAGATGTATGTGAAGTATAGTAGCTTGTCTCAGAAAACATACTTTTTCAGTGTTCTTCTCTGGCTTTAGTTTTGGGTATTTTTTCATTGTTTCTGGAGAGAGCAAATGGCATATAGTAGCAATTGGCTTAATACTGTGGGATGACTAGCCTATTGTCTAGCTAGAGATGTTCAGGGATAGTTGTCTCAGGAATGCCATTACCTGAAATTTTCTTGCTAATAATAATTCTAAAGAGGTAAAAAAGGGAAAAACCCCACAAGTCACAGTTAAAATTAAAATGGATGCTCCTCCTCTGAACACTTTATCGCCTTCTGCCTCTATCAACTTCCTACACCTGTGTGCCCTTGTCCCCTTTGCTCTGCCCTTCCTGCCCTCTTGACCTGGTTCAATGTCCACTTGCTTGCTGCTGAGCTGTCTCTTATCTTGCCCTTCAAGACACTGCCCAGACACAGCTGTTGGGCACGTCCTACTGCCTTAACAATGACTTGATTGTAAAATTCATGTCTTGTAAGAAGCTGGGTTTTTGTTTAATTGATTAATGATTGGTAGTCATTATAACAAGAGGCTAGAAAGACAACTCACTGGAGGGACCTGCAGATACAGGTGTGTGTCTGTCTGCCAAGCCTTGCTGCCTGTGTCTGTCTGAGCTACAGGTACAGCTCATCTGTCAACAGCAGTTTACAGTGCACTCACAGCTCAATACTGGCCTGTCTTTTGGCACAGCATGTTTGGAATTGCTTAGTGCTGCTTTTTGATGCTGACCAACAGAAGCAGATGGCTAGACACCAATATTACTTCAGTTAAGTACTTTGGAATTTCAGCCTTATAGGTTTGTGATAAATTCATGTGATTTGTACTGAAGTAGGACAGTCCTGACTGATTTGCTGGGCTTTTTTGCTCTATGTGAGTGCAGCTGATTCGGTGGCCATTAGATAGACAGGTCTGAGGAACAGAGTGGGCAAAATCTTGAATTTACTTGCTCAGCAGGTTGCCAGCAGTATTTACTAGTTTGCAACATAAGTAGCAGATTGTATTCAGGTGAAAATTTGACTGCATTTTCAGCTGGTTCCAAGTGTTGTTTTGGGAGAATGGTGCAAATTTACATTAGGTGGAGAGAGGACTGTATGGAGAAGTAGTTCTGGTAGGCAAAAGCCAGACAGTTTGACAACACTAGAAGCTGATTGATGAGGCAGATGGACCGTCCATAGGAATTACAGAAACTCGTTACTGTGGAAGAAATTTCTGCCAGACAGACTAGTTAAAATGGTCCTAAATTTTATAGTTCAAATTAAAGCTATCTTTATTTGCTGTTTTTAATCTTTTTTTTTTTTTTTTTTTAACTATTGTAAGAGTGGTAATAACTGCTCAGGTCAGATATCTTTGAAATAATCCCATGTTTTCTAGGGATATGCAGAGCTACTAATGAATTATAAGCTTCTTGAAATACAAAAAGGGCTTTGCAGTGCAGATCTGTCTTGCTCATTTGGTCAGTGTAAGGAGGCATCTCAATCTGAAAAAGGCTTCAGTATTTTCAGTGTGAATGTCTCATCTCTGATCAACCTAAGTAATGCAGATTTTGAGTAAAGGCAGCCAAAAAACCTCAGGGGTTCTGTCTGCCTACTCTGGATTGAAATGCAGCATCTGGAAGTGTACAGAACTCTCATTGAAAATGCTGACTGCAGAATTTGATGTGATTGGATGTTTAATTTGCTTTTGACAAAGAAATGGGCAGAGATGGAAGGAACAAGTCCAGTGAGAGCTGCTGTCCAAAGGTCTTTTTCCCTAGAAATACTTGATAATCATCTTTTTGACTACTGAAATGACTGAAAAGATATTTGGATCCTTTTTGTAAAGTCTCTGCTATGTCCAACCTGAGTTTGTAAACGTTCAAACTATATGGATGAACTTTTGTCTGTCCTTTTCAACAGTGTGGTATTTTATGGTGGGAGTAGCAGGTGGATTCTATGGATTTACCTCTTAGCATTGTGCAGCTAAGTCTGTGGAATGAATACATAAAATGGAACTTGCAAGGTTGCCAGTATTTGACACATGAAAGTTTTGTAAGGATTGTTAGAGGTGGGGTGTGTATCTCCTGTGCCTGCTTTTTGTCTCTGAATAGCAAAAGCTAGCATATGACTATGATGCACACAGAACAGGGCACATGAGTAAGAAGATGCTATTTTTACTCGATCACTTTTTAGAATAGAACAATTGTTATTGCATATAACTCAAGTACTTGCCAAATACGCTTTAATGTAGCCTTAATTGATCTGCCTAAAGTTTTAAGCAGCCAGCAGTATTCCCACTGAAACACATAGTTATGAAATGTTTGACACAGTAGGCAGTGAGTGCACAGAGGTAGTGATTGATCATAGATTTATCTGCTAAGCCTTGAGCCTACAGATGGAGAAACAAAGACTTTCCATCTGCCCATGCAAAACTTTGGATATATCAAGGCTGTGTTTTGAAGAGTGCCTTCAGGCTTTTTTCCAGACAGTATTCACAGAGTACCCTCTAGGAAAATACAAGGCTTGCCCCAGATGCCAGTAACTTAGGATGGCTCTTGGTGACTTCTGTGTACCATCAAGCATGCTCAGACAAGCTGTCTGTTGGCTGCTTGCCATCTGGGAGGAAGGTAGCCGGGGAGGCAGAGCAATCTTGTTGCCCTGTGAGCTCTTCACCTCTACTTTGAAACTGCATGTGCACCCTGAAAGAGCTGTGTGGGCATGGAACTGGCTCACATGTATGGGCCAGCTTCGGCAGGGCAACAAATTACCTTGCTCTATGTACATGGAAAGGACTTGAGTTTGTGTTTCACCACATATAAAAAGTACACAGTGTATTGCATCCTAGTTTTCTAAGACAGATATGGGGTCATTTTTCCATTTTGGATGCTCTGCTTACTATTTTTCTCACGGAGCTTTTCACTCTCATAACTTGGCAGAGTTTTTCAGAGTTTTCTCAGCACTCTTTTTAGGTTCTGGAAAAGTGGATATTTTTCATTAGATTCAGCTCTGCCATTAGGTTAGGAGTACAAGAGCACTTAAGTACCTTTGTTTTAAATAATAGTTTGTTTCATAAATGTAATCTGTGGATCTATGTTATTGTGTCAGCCAGCACCATTCATTATGTTCTTGTTGCTGTGCAGTCAGAGCTCTACAGAACATCCACCTTCCTTCCTCGAAAGGAAACAATTTCCCACCACAGAAAGCTTTCAATACAAGTTGAACAACAGTTGTGGGGGAGCGTGAAGAGAGATTAATCAACTGAGATGGGGTTTTCAGCAGGGAAAGGAGAATACAAGTGATCTGAATCTGGATGAAGTGTTGTATTACTGAGATGTGGATGATATATGAATATTGAGATTGTATGGAAGAATATTGGAAGAGGTTCTGTTTCAAAATCTAATAATCCTGCTGATAGTGGTATTAGACTGATACTGTGAGCTGATTTGGAGGGTGTTTGTCTTGATGAACTATTAAAATTTGGGACTGATGAGGTGGATGCAGCTTGGTAGAATGAAGAGGTGCTGAGGCAGTAGGGATATTGTCAAAGGAGCAGTGTGGGAAAATGGTCTGAATGCAGAGGGCAGGATGAGCTAGTGTTAACCAGTACCAGGGTAAGAAGGAGTAATGGTCTGAACAATATTTTAGCCAGAAAGTACTTTGTCTGGAGAAAGGTTGTTTTCTTTTTTTTTTCTCCCCCCCCAGATGAATGCCATTAAGTCCTAAAAGAAATTTAAGAATGTGTCAGCTAAGAGTGTCAGAGCACCTGGGCTGTGGTGAAGTTAGTGATTTCTGATTATTTGCTAAGAGCTGTTTAGACTCAGTTTCTATGGGATGTTAGCCCTGGGTGCTGTCAGCCCACCAAGCCCCAGTAGGTTTGATAGTTGATCCTGGGTTTAGAGCTGACTTTATCTAGCTAAAATCATATAAGATGTAGATTTAAGAAGAGAATAAATTATTGACCAAACATTGACCTCTTTCACTGCCTTTAACAAATCTTGGAAGGGAACCAGTTTGGTTTGTATTGACATTTAAAAGGTGGCAAGAGCTCCACCACTGTCTGCCACAAAGATGGATCTATGTATTCTATGTGGTAACAGGAAATAACAGACTCATGCAAGGAAATACTCCTTGTTCTTATTCTCTGTGTAGCTGAGGGTTGGAGGTAGCACTAGAAGAAAATAATAGAGCTGGCTACCTAAATGGCAAACAAAGATAAGATTTGCCAAGTGACTACTAAGATACATACTCTCTTTAGGAGACTGATACCCCTAGAAAATAAAAATGTTCTCTCTCCCCACTTTTGCCCTTCCCCCTTCAATATTAGCAACTATGGAAAAGTCCCCTAAGACAGCTTGTGTTTCTTTTAACCACTCAGCAGTTTTCAATTAAAAGGCAGTGGGCATCTGTGTAATTGCTAGCAACCTCTTCCATTCTTTTCTCTTTTGTGTCCTGAAGGAGCCCAGTAAAACCCTTTCCATGAAGAAATTTTTTCCTAATCTAAATCCTAATTTTTCCAATCTAAACTTCCCCTAGCACAACTTGAGGACTTTTCCTCTGATCCTGTCCCTTGTTACCTGGGGGAAGAGACCAAGCCCCACCTGGCTGCAGCCTCCTTTCAGGGAGCTGTAGAGTGACAAGGTCTCCCCTGAGCTTTCTTTTTGGCATCCCCAGCACAGGCGAGCTTCTGACTGCAGCAAGGAAATCCTGGCTGCAATGAGAGACCCCATCTCACACGGCAGCTGCTTGAATTTCAAGGGCAGTACAAGCCTAATCAGAGGCCTAATATTTTGGCAGGGGTCAGAGCGTACAGACTGCTCTGATATCCTTGGACTGGATATTTGAAAAGGTTTTAAACTTCTCCCTCTCCTGTTCTGCCAGGGGATGCATCAGCCTGCAAGGACAAGGAGATTGCCTGCTGTAGAAGTTTGATGTCCTTTTCTCCCACCTTCCCTATACCTGCATTTCATGCTTTTGGCTGGTCCTGAATCCCAGTCTAAGAAGAAAATACCCCAAGAACTTTAGTCGAGGTGGAAAAGAAGGCAGCCAGCTGTCACTTTCCATGGCTTGAGAAAGCATCTGACACATCTCATTCCTACGTTGAGCCCATTTAGAAGCAGCTCTGCCAACACGCCCTTTTCCTATTTCAGCTCTGCCTTATTTGCACTATGCTACAGATTTGTGCAGCAGCCACAGCCCTGCCTCAGAGCTGCTGAGGCATCAGGCAAAGCCTGGGCACAGGAGGGTGAGGCTTCCTGCAGCTCTTGGCCTGTGGTAAGCAAACTGGGTAGAGAACCAGATGCTCACTCCTCCTTCACAGCCATTTCAGAACTACAAGATGCAGGGCAGAGAGTAATAGGACAGAGACTTTTTCTGCAATGACCATTCAGTAAACAGCACATTCTGTTTAATTTCTTCTCCAGTAGTCACTTCCAACACAGTGTGACAACCAGCATATCCTCTCCCTTGATGTGAAAGTAGAAATATAACCAGAGCAACCACAGATTTGAACCTTTTTCATCTTATTCATTTTTTTTCACCATAAATAAAATATTACTAAAATACAAGATGTTAGGGATGCCTTTGGGAAGTCAGAGTAAGGTGACTTCAGGAACACTGACAGTAAAACAAAGAAGAAACACTGAATGCATGGTAATTTGCCCTAGGCTGAGGTTCAGACCAAGTCAATTTACAGTGAGGCATTGGGAAGCAAAAAAATTTAGCGTGCAGCAAAGCTGTTAACCTTTTCTCTAAGAAAAGCACTTCCAAATGAGCATGGCCTTTTTGATGCTCAATGAGGACTCAGGACTAATTTCCTAGAGGTATTTCTCACTGATGAGCATTCATTCAGGAATTTATGCAAATATATTTTAAGTCGTGAAGTGCTGGGAAATTGCTTCTGCTTCCTCATAAGACACATATGCCTGGTCTCCAACAGTGGTATCTTTTCTGGCTTTATGATTAGAATAACCAAACTCTGCTTTTGGACATTAAAATTCAGAAGAAACAAAAACTGAATTAGTGAAACTTTTTGGTTTAGTTTAATGAATTAAGATTTTTGTTTCTCCTTAGTTTATGCTAGAACAAGATGCATACAATTGTTCAGATGCAAATACGTATGGAGTCATAAATAACTGTAATTTTCCATCCATATGAACTGAAGTCCATTCAAAACAGACAAACATGATCTTACCACAGCAGCCACATATTATTAAGGAAGAAATATAGTAAAACTTACTTTTATTTTTTGAAGATACAAATGGATATTGGAAGAGACTAGAATTGGAGTCTAGCAATTCAGTGGTAAAAGCAAAAATAAAAGATAGCCTAAGATATTGCTATGTGTAAACACCAAGTATCAGAGCCTGTTGTGCTGGAAAACGTTACTTTGAAAGCAGTGATACAGGACATATAATTTTCCCAAACAACCAAGATTGTATTCTTATGCAAATGATTAGGCTACTAAAAACATCAGGCAATTCAAAGTACCAGCTTTATATAAGCAGAAATACATACAAATTAGCATTCCATGAGGCTCACCAGCAGACACCAGCAGGTTTTTACATCTGCTTTCACTCTCTCTCCCTAATGAGTTGTCTCTCTACATGCGTCAGACGCTTGCAAGGCTGTGGAGCTGCCAGGGAAGTCAGCCCAGGAGATTCAGAAAGGGAAAGTCAATTATCATCAGTGAAGAGGAGCTCAACATGGATGAGGTGTGCCTTCCCAGGAGACTGGTGGAGTTCTCCCACAGGACACAAAAAATTTGGGTACTAAAACTGTGGGCTGCAAAAGCCCAATGCATGGTCTCCAAGGAAATGGTGAGAAGGCGCCCATGATGCAATACAGCTACTACTCTTCCTCCAGGCTTGATCTCCAGCCTGGCAGTGACAGTCTTGCCACAAGAAGCAGGAACAATGAGAATGCATCATCATCATGGTAAAATCCCTGTGATGTGATCTATGGTTTCTTTCAATATGTCCTGTCCAGCATAAAGCAACTAAAAAAGTTTGCTCTGTCCCTTCTTAAACCTATGTCCTTCAGTTGCTAAATGGCTCTTAGTCTTCTCTGCCAATGGCACAGAGAACTAAGTGGTACTGAGGGACTCTGATCTGGCAGCACTGCAGCACCACTGCACTGATCTTGGGTGAAAACGTGCTATAAATGCTTCTATACATATTTCTAAATAGTAGGTAATGTGAGGAGTCTGTAGCATACCTAGGCAAAAATTCTGAATTAAGTACTCAGAAAAACCTGGACTGACTCCTGACCTTGTGAACTAAGGACCTAGATAACTCAGATGCCTAACTCTCTTTTTACCCAGAATTTTAGCCTGTGAGAATCTGCTTTGTGGTCCTTTTGCAGTGACCAGAGGAGAACCTTAATTGAGCTTCCCATGGTAAGTTTTTGCTTCAGCCCAGAGCTCTTACTCACCCTTTCATAACATGATGCTGCACATGGACCTTTTGAAGCAGCCGTAAGAATGAGTTTTGATCTCATCATCAGATGGCAAGGTGTTTTGACTTTTAATGATCACCATGACTTGGGCCTGGCAGTGCATTTTCTTCTCTTTCTCTTTCCTTTTTAACCTGTGTTGGCTACCAGACCAAGCAAGGGAAGATTGCTTTTGTCCTCCTTCCTTTGTGCCTTTGTGTAGGGCCAAAACACCACCTTGTCCTTTCTGGGAAAGAATCCTTAATTTCACTCCCAATAAGACATCTCAGAGCCCTCTGACAGGGATCCCTCTGGACAGCTCTGAAGCTCTCTTTCATCTGGCCTTGAGATCTTAGTTATTCAATGTTGCTACACTGGGCTCTGTGTAAATAAGTCTTGTGTTTTAATTTTCCCCCTTTATTGTTTTCTCTGGGAAAGTTAACAACAACTGGAAGAGTTCTATTGCAACCCCAGTATTGTTTTCTGAACCAGATGCTTGTTCTAACACTGTACCCAGAAATAACAGGAAGTTCCTCTAGAAGTAATGGCACTGTAGCTTCTTTAAAGCAGCTAGTATTTTTGGCAGCAGCTATTTTTACCTACAGAATGCAGCTGAGGGTTAAGAATGAAGGTGTAGAAGAAGCATTACTTATCACAGCTCCATTTTGCTCAGCGTATTCTTTCATTAACTTTATTTCTTCCCTTTAGAAATTTTATTTTGTGCTGGACCCCAACATACTAGTAATAATTACTTCTGATCCTATCTACTTTACTGCTGAGCCAACATGTATCTTGAAAGCATACATCAAGTTTTGCATTATATCAGAGATTCCTTCCTTTTTGAACCCTTTGCTATTTCACGAGTTGACTAGTATCGCTCAAACCTCCTTCCTCATTCAGCTAAGCATAATTGTTTGCTACCTAGTGGAAAAGTAGTCTAGAACTCAATAAAGAGCATCAGTTTTGCTAAAATATTTTTGATACTGCCTAAAAGTGTACAGAACTTGTTTTGACTCTTTTGGTCTCTGCAGAATAGTGTGAACCCTTATAAAAAATATTTTTGTCTAGAAAACCACTTTGCTGCATCACTGCTATTCACCTCCTCCTTTCTGCAGAGCTTCACTGATTTCAGCTCAAGAATGTGTCACGGTGTGACTGGGGTTTGCCAAATTTAATACATCCAATTTCTTTTGGGCATAGGATTTAGGAGTAGAGACAAGGCAGGCTTAAACTTAAAAGGATATAAAATGAAATTTATTAATAACACAAAACA